>JAQIUQ010003641.1:0-18473 GCA_030378365.1 Hybognathus amarus | reverse complement strand
AGGGCTGTCACCTTTAGTCGTTTAGTTGACTAATCAGTCAATACCGTCTTGGTCGACTGACATTCTTATTGGTCGACCAGTCGCATTTTTTTTTTTTGCCAATAGAAATATATTTTCAATATTTAACTCCTTGATATTTATTCCTTTATAAAGCAGTTATTTATTACAGTAAGGGATGTACCAGGTAGGTAGTTTTGCTGTATTCATTCAGTTCACGCTACTTTAGTCGACAGAATGTCCAAGAAATCTGAAATCTTTTGTCTGGCTACATTTTTGTAAGAGGTAGGCGACGGTGGTGAACGCGTTGCTCCATTATGTAGCGCGTGCCTATTTGAAAACGAACTTGAGTGCACAAAAGACGTGAGCAGCTCTTTTAACGGCTTTATCATACTGACTCAATAGATTGTTTTCTTAATAGGGTTTTTATGTGTACACTTGACTCATTTGAAAGTAGTCTAAATAATGTAACAAAACGAAAATAAACTTATATGTTATCTTACAACACAGCCTAGATTTCAGATTGTTTTTTTAGGCTATTTTGTCTGTTGTTTTAAAACGCCTAACAGATCGACTGGACAAAAGTTAACCCATAGCTTTGTAAGTAAAGAAGAATACAGCCTGTATAAACGAGAGCTTTTGTTAGGATTTTTCATTATGTGGCAGATAGCAGTTATTTTGTAGAGTGTGGTGTGGTCAGGTGCGCGATTGTGACTGGCACCATGGCACCATGGTGACAGTATGCATAGACCTATTGCTCCTCACTTTTTGCAGTTAAAAAAAATCACTCAATTTTCAAAGAATTGTTTTATTATTATTATAGTTTTATTTATTTTTGATGTTCTTTCGTTGTTGTTTTATAAATGCTCTATGACAATTGTTTAAAAAAATTTAAATCAAAACCGTTTTTTTAAATCAAAATCGTTTTTTTTTTTTTTAGTCGACTAATCGTTGTGCAGGACAAGACCTTGGTCGACTAAGGATTTCTTTGGATGACTACAGCCCTAATTGGCACACACTGCAGAAGGATGATGGAGGGAGAAGTAGATATTGTCCTTTAGCACTCTTGAGCCAAGTTTGTTTGGGTGATGGCCATCCCGTTGAAACAGTTGCCTCTGACTCCAGAAGAGATTGAAGTTGTCAATGAAGTTCACTCCTTTTATACTGCAGGTTTTTTGCAGCCATGTGTTGAGCCCAAGCAACCATGAAAACCTGTTTGTTCCTCTTGCTGGGAGTGATCCACTGATGAATGTCTGAACTTTCAGTCTTTTAAGTGTTTCAAAAAGGTCATTGAAATCCTTCTTAAGGAGTTCCGACTGTCTTTTATGAACATCATTCTTCCCCACATGAACGATGAGTTGATTTGCAGTTTTACGTTTCATCAGAATGTTCTGAAGTTCCCTGTTTACATCAGAAGTTGTTGCTTGTGGAAGGCAGCATGTAGTTGTGTCCCTGCTGCTAATGTTTCTGATTATAGAGTCGCCCACTATCAGAGTCCTGTTCTCAGCTGCGCTCTGAGCTGAGTGTCTGCTCGACCTTGAGCGCCCGTTAGCATTAGTGTTAGCTACTGTCTTATTCAGTCTGTGTTCGGTCACATTCAGGGATTCCTCCTTCATTAATACTTCAAATCTGTTCTTAAGATGTATAGGCGCTGGAAGGAGACCAGTGTTTGCAATCCTTGTCAGAGCCGTATCTGGGGTAGAGGATGCTACTGCTGAAATATGTGATGCTCGTGACAATCTGATGTCTCCAGTGCCTTTAGGTCTTCGCTCTCTGTTTGTGCCATCGATTTGTAAGTCGATCGGCTTGTTTCTCTACACTCAGTATGGCCTGTATTGGAGCACTAGATTGATGATGGGACTCACCGGCTGTATGCTGAGGGCCAAGCACCACTCACATTTTCTTCTGGAAATGTACATTCTAGTTAACGCTTACAATCCTATGTACACATATTACCCTGCGCTTGCAATTCTTTAAGGCATCATATTACCTTCATACTTATCATGTCCTTTAAATCACATTAACATAATTTGTTGTTCAGATGCGTTTCAAGGGCAGTGGAGCCTCTTTTAATCTCCTACTATAGTGGAATGAAATCTGGAGGAATGTTATTTATTGTGTAGCGGTGTGTGCGACGTGTGTATGTCTGTGTTTGTGTGTGTGGTGTTGTCATGTATGACCTTGTCACCGAAGTCAATCTGAGTGAAGATGAAGCCCCTCAGGAACAAACTGGAGCCTCGAATCACCGGGGTCAGCCTGTCCCTGAGGGCCTCCTCACAGAATGCTCTTATCTTTGGCCAGGCTGTTTGGATAGCCTTGAGAAATAGACAGGAAGAGAAAGACAGTGTCATATTTAGGGTTTCCAGCACAAAAGTTCTGAAACCTTATTGTTATTGTACTGATTTTTATTATTAGGTGTCACGGGCCTGAAGTTAACTTTTCGGCCACCGGCCACTGTGGCAGGTGGATTTAAAAATTCATCTGCCACAGAGACTTTTTACCAGCCATTTTTTTTGCCTAACAAACGTGGAGAAAAAAACCCAGTGAATTTCACAATACAGTTCTTTAACTTATATATATATATATATATATATAGGCTATAATATAGTATACACTCAACAGATGTAGACCTACCGCAGCTTGTAAACAAATCACACGCGGCTATGTTGATGGCTGATTTAGTCACGTAGACAGATCCTGACAGCTTTTAGTTACAGCATTCAGGAACCGTTAACTATGACTTAAATTAATATTGTTATTACTGGTAGAACTACCGGGTACCGGACATTCTCACCGGTTCCCAACTCCCAACATGCACAGTTGCACACGCACACACATCTGTGCAACTGTCATTGTACTGTAGCCTACATCAGCGTTACATTATCTCATCCCATCTCACCAACAGTTTAATACTCGCACGTCCAACGAAGTCAGAAAGGGCCTCATATTCTTTATGATCGAATGAACATTACGAAACAACAGTCGCTGTCATAAATCGGGCCACTTTTCACGAACCTTGTCCCGCGATAGCCGACTTCGTTGAAATGTAAAAATCCTTAATGGATCACTCAAAATTCTCATTGGCTACCTGCCAATGTGGCAGGTGCAATTGACAGGTGTTACCCGCCAGATAGCAAAATTCACCCCGCATTTGGCAGGTGGTCGGGTGTAAATTTCAGGCCCTGTTAGGTGTTAAGCATGAAGTGACGGCAACTTGCACTGATATATCTTGAAAAATGTCAGTGAAGTTGCTTTCAGTTAAAACATGTTCAGTTCAAACATGCATTTTAGTCTGGGACTAGGCTTAAGACTTGTCTGTCAACTGGGAGATGCCAAAAATGATTTAAGCTCCAAATAATCATATAGTCAACTATAGAAGAACCCAAATTGTCATAAACTCTTTTTGAGACACTCACGGGTTGTTGGTGGAAGTATATTCTCACTGGACCCAAGAAGGGAACGCTTTCATTGACTGATACTATAAAGCGCATCTTGCCTCTGAAGCTGAAAGAATGCAAATGGAATTATCTTTCAATATTTAATGTCTACAGTGGCACCATGTATCAAATGTACTGTCACAACTCGCAACACATAATCTCACCTTTAGGTTCTTTACCGTGAATTTAATGAAGCGGAGACACCGTCCCTGGATACGACAGTTCCCATCGTAGCTGAAAAAAAGATGTCGGAGAGGACACATTAGGTTTGCTTTTAACTCTTTACAAATTAATTACACCATTCTGCTGAATTTGTTCCAAACAACTAAAACTTGATGGAAAACTAAACAAAAATGGAGTCTTTAAATAGTGTATACACTCATGTTACGTTACAAATCTGAGTTAGTTTCAGTTTGACGGTCAGGTTTTGTCAGCTTGTGAAATACAGACTTTAAATCCCTCCCTGACAGACAATAGACAATTTACTCATTATAGGGCCTCATGATTGCATGAGAAGCTCAAATATATTTCAATCTCAAGTCAGTAAATAGATGTATGCGTCACCAGATGTCCGCATCCAGGTGGATTTGGTCTCCGCTGGAGGAAACCGTTTTCACTCAAAGCACCCTCACCGGCTGTAAAATGAAGAAAGGTTAAGTTGTAGAAGATAAAAATGTGCAGCCAAAACTCTAATATAACTATGTCTATAACTATGTAAATGAGCAAAAATTGTACAGCCTTATGTGTGAAGGTAATATGATGCCTTAAAGAATTGCATGCGCTGCGCAGGGTAATGTTTGTGAAAGTGTACACGAGATTGCAAGCGTTAATTAAATTTGCTTTCGCAAGACAAGATTTGTAAAAGTGTAAATTGGTGCCTTTCAAAAAAATATTTGCAGCATTTTACTGTTATTTGTTAGTGTAATTCACATATTGTGAAACTGCAGCTTCATGCTAACGCAAAATAAATATGATCTGTATTCTTCTGACTCACGCTAAGGGGTTCGACCGATATGTGATTTTCAGGGCCGATACCGATTATTACAGATCAAGTAGACCGATAACTGGACTGGAGCTGATGGTGTTGAATGTTAATCAAAAGTGTGCTTTCACTTTAATTGAGTGTCGGCACCGAAACCCTTTCGACGTTCTGAATGCACTCATTGATTAACATGCACGCTGAAGAAATACGTGCCGCTTGCGATCTGAAACGGCCGTAATTCACGAGGTTTCCTACATGTGCGTTCCGTGTACACGTGTGATGCTGATGCACCGGAGCTGAAGATTCCATCAAAGTAACTCAATTTATATTGTATATTAAATGACTCCGTATTCTGTCAGATTATGAAACACTTTTGTCAGTTAGTGACTGATAAACGCTGTTGAGCAACTGACTCTGTGACGTCATAAGGACCTCGCGCTGCAGGTGACATCAACGCTGCTGCTCTGCTAGACTAGAACACATTAGGCTTGTTAGAGATGCGCCTCGCCTGAAATGAATGCGAGAATAGGAGTTAAAAAGTACAGGCAAGGCGGACAGTCTCTCTTCTCGCAGTGGATCAGACACCTGTGAGATCAAACACTGATATCGTGGGATTCATGAGATTCACGCTGGTGCACGTGCTGAGTCTGATCAAAAGTTTTTAAAACAGTATTGCCATATTGTTTTCTGCATTATCTGTGAATGTTAAAATCTCCAGCAATGGCAAAACAGTCAAACTCAGAGGCAATTGTTGATAACAGTTCTGTAAAGTCCTCAGCAAAGGCTGGAGAGTATTTTGAGTATTTTATAATTTACCTGTATTTTTTTAGTTATTATTACTTAATCAAAACAACCTCTTCTGTTATAGTTCATTTGCAAAAACAAATAACTCGTTCTTGTTCATTTTCATATATCATGTTTTTTTTTTACTTGTAACTTGTAACAAACAACTTGTAAATGTCCCAATTGGGAGAGGGTGTGCAATTTTCAAAGAGTTTAAACTTTCAGATATTTTTGGATGCATTTGTGAGTTAATAAACGAAACTGGTTGTGTAAACTTGGCACACAATATCGATAAATCGATTGATAACCCTGAATCGAAATCGGTAATCGTATCGCTGGCTGAGAGAATCGATATCATATCGTGATGAACTGTCCGATTTACACCCCTAGTTATCATTGTCCTTGTGTGATGCGTCAACCGCATGTCCATTCAGGTGCTGAAGTGAAGTCCTGTGGTCATTCATACTGTGTCCAGGTGTGTGTGTGTGCCATTCAGGTTGAGTGGATTGGCACACACTGCAGAAGGATGATGGAGGGAGAAGTAGATATTGTCCTTTAGCACTCTTGAGCCAAGTTTGTTTGGGTGATGGCCATCCCGTTGAAACAGTTGCCTCTGACTCCAGAAGAGATTGAAGTTGTCAATGAAGTTCACTCCTTTTATACTGCAGGTTTTTTGCAGCCATGTGTTGAGCCCAAGCAACCATGAAAACCTGTTTGTTCCTCTTGCTGGGAGTGATCCACTGATGAATGTCTGAACTTTCAGTCTTTTAAGTGTTTCAAAAAGGTCATTGAAATCCTTCTTAAGGAGTTCCGACTGCTCTTTATGAACATCATTCTTCCCCACATGAACGATGAGTTGATTTGCAGTTTTACGTTTCATCAGAATGTTCTGAAGTTCCCTGTTTACATCAGAAGTTGTTGCTTGTGGAAGGCAGCATGTAGTTGTGTCCCTGCTGCTAATGTTTCTGATTATAGAGTCGCCCACTATCAGAGTCCTGTTCTCGGCTGCGCTCTGAGCTGAGTGTCTGCTCGACCTTGAGCGCCCGTTAGCATTAGTGTTAGCTACTGTCTTATTCAGTCTGTGTTCGGTCACATTCAGGGATTCCTCCTTCATTAATACTTCAAATCTGTTCTTAAGATGTATAGGCGCTGGAAGGAGACCAGTGTTTGCAATCCTTGTCAGAGCCGTATCTGGGGTAGAGGATGCTACTGCTGAAATATGTGATGCTCGTAACAATCTGATGTCTCCAGTGCCTTTAGGTCTCGCTCTCTGTTTGTGCCATCGATTTGTAAGTCGATCGGCTTGTTTCTCTACACTCAGTATGGCCTGTATTGGAGCACTAGATTGATGATGGGACTCACCGGCTGTATGCTGAGGGCCAAGCACCACTCACATTTTCTTCTGGAAATGTACATTCTAGTTAACGCTTACAATCCTATGTACACATATTACCCTGCGCTTGCAATTCTTTAAGGCATCATATTACCTTCATACTTATCATGTCCTTTAAATCACATTAACATAATTTCACTCTTGCCTTGACAGGAAGGTTTGGCATGAGACATCAGACGTGTTTATTCTAACAGAATGATGTTCAGATGCGTTTTCAAGGGCAGTGGAGCCTCTTTTAATCTCCTACTATAGTGGAATGAAATCTGGAGGAATGTTATTTATTGTGTAGCGGTGTGTGCGACGTGTGTATGTCTGTGTTTGTGTGTGTGGTGTTGTCATGTATGACCTTGTCACCGAAGTCGATCTGAGTGAAGATGAAGCCCCTCAGGAACAGACTGGAGCCTCGAATCACCGGGGTCAGCCTGTCCCTGAGGGCCTCCTCACAGAATGCTCTAATGTTCGGCCATGCTGTTTGGATAGCCTTGAGAAATAGACAGGAAGAGAAAGACAGTGTCATATTTAGGGTTTCCAGCACAAAAGTTCTGAAACCTTATTGTTATTGTACTGATTTTTATTATTAGGTGTTCAAGCATGAAGTGACAGCAACTTGCACTGATATATCTTGAAAAATGTCAGTGAAGTTGCTTTCAGTTAAAACATGTTCAGTTCAAACATGCATTTTAGTCTGGGACTAGGCTTAAGACTTGTCTGTCAACTGGGAGATGCCAAAAATGATTTAAGCTCCAAATAATCATATAGTCAACTATAGAAGAACCCAAATTGTCATAAACTCTTTTTGAGACACTCACGGGTTGTTGGTGGAAGTATATTCTCACTGGACCCAAGAAGGGAACGCTTTCATTGACTGATACTATAAAGCGCATCTTGCCTTCGAAGCTGAAAGAATGCAAATGGAATTATCTTTCAATATTTAATGTCTACAGTGGCACCATGTATCAAATGTACTGTCACAACTCGCAACACATAATCTCACCTTTAGGTTCTTTACCGTGAATTTAATGAAGCGGAGACACCGTCCCTGGATACGACAGTTCCCATCGTAGCTGAAAAAAAGATGTCGGAGAGGACACATTAGGTTTGCTTTTAACTCTTTACAAATTAATTACACCATTCTGCTGAATTTGTTCCAAACAACTAAAACTTGATGGAAAACTAAACAAAAATGGAGTCTTTAAATAGTGTATACACTCATGTTACGTTACAAATCTGAGTTAGTTTCAGTTTGACGGTCAGGTTTTGTCAGCTTGTGAAATACAGACTTTTAAATCCCTCCCTGACAGACAATAGACAATTTACTCATTATAGGGCCTCATGATTGCATGAGAAGCTCAAATATATTTCAATCTCAAGTCAGTAAATAGATGTATGCGTCACCAGATGTCCGCATCCAGGTGGATTTGGTCTCCGCTGGAGGAAACCGTTTTCACTCAAAGCACCCTCACCGGCTGTAAAATGAAGAAAGGTTAAGTTGTAGAAGATAAAAATGTGCAGCCAAAACTCTAATATAACTATGTCTATAACTATGTAAATGAGCAAAAATTGTACAGCCTTATGTGTGAAGGTAATATGATGCCTTAAAGAATTGCATGCGCTGCGCAGGGTAATGTTTGTGAAAGTGTACACGAGATTGCAAGCGTTAATTAAATTTGCTTTCGCAAGACAAGATTTGTAAAAGTGTAAATTGGTGCCTTTCAAAAAAATATTTGCAGCATTTTACTGTTATTTGTTAGTGTAATTCACATATTGTGAAACTGCAGCTTCATGCTAACGCAAAATAAATATGATCTGTATTCTTCTGACTCACGCTAAGGGGTTCGACCGATATGTGATTTTCAGGGCCGATACCGATTATTACAGATCAAGTAGACCGATAACTGGACTGGAGCTGATGGTGTTGAATGTTAATCAAAAGTGTGCTTTCACTTTAATTGAGTGTCGGCACCGAAACCCCTTCGACGTTCTGAATGCACTCATTGATTAACATGCACGCTGAAGAAATACGTGCCGCTTGCGATCTGAAACGGCCGTAATTCACGAGGTTTCCTACATGTGCGTTCCGTGTACACGTGTGATGCTGATGCACCGGAGCTGAAGATTCCATCAAAGTAACTCAATTTATATTGTATATTAAATGACTCCGTATTCTGTCAGATTATGAAACACTTTTGTCAGTTAGTGACTGATAAACGCTGTTGAGCAACTGACTCTGTGACGTCATAAGGACCTCGCGCTGCAGGTGACATCAACGCTGCTGCTCTGCTAGACTAGAACACATTAGGCTTGTTAGAGATGCGCCTCGCCTGAAATGAATGCGAGAATAGGAGTTAAAAAGTACAGGCAAGGCGGACAGTCTCTCTTCTCGCAGTGGATCAGACACCTGTGAGATCAAACACTGATATCGTGGGATTCATGAGATTCACGCTGGTGCACGTGCTGAGTCTGATCAAAAGTTTTTAAAACAGTATTGCCATATTGTTTTCTGCATTATCTGTGAATGTTAAAATCTCCAGCAATGGCAAAACAGTCAAACTCAGAGGCAATTGTTGATAACAGTTCTGTAAAGTCCTCAGCAAAGGCTGGAGAGTATTTTGAGTATTTTATAATTTACCTGTATTTTTTTAGTTATTATTACTTAATCAAAACAACCTCTTCTGTTATAGTTCATTTGCAAAAACAAATAACTCGTTCTTGTTCATTTTCATATATCATGTTTTTTTTTTACTTGTAACTTGTAACAAACAACTTGTAAATGTCCCAATTGGGAGAGGGTGTGCAATTTTCAAAGAGTTTAAACTTTCAGATATTTTTGGATGCATTTGTGAGTTAATAAACGAAACTGGTTGTGTAAACTTGGCACACAATATCGAATAAATCGATTGATAACCCTGAATCGAAATCGGTAATTCGTATCGCTGGCTGAGAGAATCGATATCATATCGTGATGAACTGTCCGATTTACACCCCTAGTTATCATTGTCCTTGTGTGATGCGTCAACCGCATGTCCATTCAGGTGCTGAAGTGAAGTCCTGTGGTCATTCATACTGTGTCCAGGTGTGTGTGTGTGCCATTCAGGTTGAGTGGATTGGCACACACTGCAGAAGGATGATGGAGGGAGAAGTAGATATTGTCCTTTAGCACTCTTGAGCCAAGTTTGTTTGGGTGATGGCCATCCCGTTGAAACAGTTGCCTCTGACTCCAGAAGAGATTGAAGTTGTCAATGAAGTTCACTCCTTTTATACTGCAGGTTTTTTGCAGCCATGTGTTGAGCCCAAGCAACCATGAAAACCTGTTTGTTCCTCTTGCTGGGAGTGATCCACTGATGAATGTCTGAACTTTCAGTCTTTTAAGTGTTTCAAAAAGGTCATTGAAATCCTTCTTAAGGAGTTCCGACTGCTCTTTATGAACATCATTCTTCCCCACATGAACGATGAGTTGATTTGCAGTTTTACGTTTCATCAGAATGTTCTGAAGTTCCCTGTTTACATCAGAAGTTGTTGCTTGTGGAAGGCAGCATGTAGTTGTGTCCCTGCTGCTAATGTTTCTGATTATAGAGTCGCCCACTATCAGAGTCCTGTTCTCGGCTGCGCTCTGAGCTGAGTGTCTGCTCGACCTTGAGCGCCCGTTAGCATTAGTGTTAGCTACTGTCTTATTCAGTCTGTGTTCGGTCACATTCAGGGATTCCTCCTTCATTAATACTTCAAATCTGTTCTTAAGATGTATAGGCGCTGGAAGGAGACCAGTGTTTGCAATCCTTGTCAGAGCCGTATCTGGGGTAGAGGATGCTACTGCTGAAATATGTGATGCTCGTGACAATCTGATGTCTCCAGTGCCTTTAGGTCTCGCTCTCTGTTTGTGCCATCGATTTGTAAGTCGATCGGCTTGTTTCTCTACACTCAGTATGGCCTGTATTGGAGCACTAGATTGATGATGGGACTCACCGGCTGTATGCTGAGGGCCAAGCACCACTCACATTTTCTTCTGGAAATGTACATTCTAGTTAACGCTTACAATCCTATGTACACATATTACCCTGCGCTTGCAATTCTTTAAGGCATCATATTACCTTCATACTTATCATGTCCTTTAAATCACATTAACATAATTTCACTCTTGCCTTGACAGGAAGGTTTGGCATGAGACATCAGACGTGTTTATTCTAACAGAATGATGTTCAGATGCGTTTCAAGGGCAGTGGAGCCTCTTTTAATCTCCTACTATAGTGGAATGAAATCTGGAGGAATGTTATTTATTGTGTAGCGGTGTGTGCGACGTGTGTATGTCTGTGTTTGTGTGTGTGGTGTTGTCATGTATGACCTTGTCACCGAAGTCGATCTGAGTGAAGATGAAGCCCCTCAGGAACAGACTGGAGCCTCGAATCACCGGGGTCAGCCTGTCCCTGAGGGCCTCCTCACAGAATGCTCTAATGTTCGGCCATGCTGTTTGGATAGCCTTGAGAAATAGACAGGAAGAGAAAGACAGTGTCATATTTAGGGTTTCCAGCACAAAAGTTCTGAAACCTTATTGTTATTGTACTGATTTTTATTATTAGGTGTTCAAGCATGAAGTGACAGCAACTTGCACTGATATATCTTGAAAAATGTCAGTGAAGTTGCTTTCAGTTAAAACATGTTCAGTTCAAACATGCATTTTAATCTGGGACTAGGCTTAAGACTTGTCTGTCAACTGGGAGATGCCAAAAATGATTTAAGCTCCAAATAATCATATAGTCAACTATAGAAGAACCCAAATTGTCATAAACTCTTTTTGAGACACTCACGGGTTGTTGGTGGAAGTATATTCTCACTGGACCCAAGAAGGGAACGCCTTCGATGACCGATACTGACAAAGCGCATCTTGCCTCGAAGCTGAAAGAATGCAAATGGAATTATCTTTCAATATTTAATGTCTACAGTGGCACCATGTATCAAATGTACTGTCACAACTCGCAACACATAATCTCACCTTTAGGTTCTTTACCGTGAATTTAATGAAGCGGAGACACCGTCCCTGGATACGACAGTTCCCATCGTAGCTGAAAAAAAGATGTCGGAGAGGACACATTAGGTTTGCTTTTAACTCTTTACAAATTAATTACACCATTCTGCTGAATTTGTTCCAAACAACTAAAACTTGATGGAAAACTAAACAAAAATGGAGTCTTTAAATAGTGTATACACTCATGTTACGTTACAAATCTGAGTTAGTTTCAGTTTGACGGTCAGGTTTTGTCAGCTTGTGAAATACAGACTTTTAAATCCCTCCCTGACAGACAATAGACAATTTACTCATTAAAGGGCCTCATGATTGCATGAGAAGCTCAAATATATTTCAATCTCAAATCTCAATCTCAGTAAATAGATGTATGCGTCACCAGATGTCAGCATCCAGGTGGATTTGGTCTCCGCTGGAGGAAACCGTTTTCACTCCTTGCACCCTCACCGGCTGTAAAATGAAGAAAGGTTAAGTTGTAGAAGATAAAAATGTGCAGCCAAAACTCTAATATAATTATGTCTATAACTATGTAAATGAGCAAAAATTGTACAGCCTTATGTGTGAAGGTAATATGATGCCTTAAAGAGCCCCTATCATAGCATTTGAAATGTTCCTATTTTTGTTTTAGGAGTTCCCAAAAACAGTTTAACGTGCATGCAAGGATAAAAAAACACTTTATTTGTCTTATAAAATGCATTTATTTTTAACTGTTTTGCTCATGCATATCATTTGATAGATCTCCTCAGGCTGAACAACTTTGCCTCTAGAACCATTGCTGTCAATCAAATCGTTCATTGAATATTCACAAATATGTCCAAAACCTACTTTTGCGAACTAGTGCTAGGTTTTTCGCCTGATCGGAACCAGACCAGTTTAGGACAATTCTCTGAACTCTCCAGATCAATAATTATCGCAGGGCTTGAAGTATTCCGGCACCGTGCTGGATCTCCGCGAACAGGCGTGAGGGGAAGAAAAATTGTGAGCTTGCATGTGGTTTAATATTTTCGAGTCAGTAAAGTTAACCTAAAGAACAGAGAAAATGACTCACTGCACTTGACTAAAGAACGCTTGTAGCTTTGATAAGGATTAATCTCTATTTCATTTATAATGCATGCAGTGCGGACTGGTTTATAACCTTATTCAATTTCTGTATTGTACAGATAAATTACATTTATTATGGCTTTTTAATGAGGATTGTCTTAAGTTCACTTAAATTACACGTTTTTATAGTTTTTGAAGCCTAACGTTTACATTTTTGGGGAAAATCATTTACTTCGAAATATCAGTAGCTATAATATTAGTGATCCTGGCTTTCATTCATAAAAAGATGCCATTAAGAAAACAGATCATATTTTTATGCACTGTGGGGGTCACCTGTCAGAAATGCTACATAATGAGGACCACCCTTTCTAATGAACTTTAAGACCTAAAAAAAAACATTGTGACAACTAATACAATATCAGTTTAGTAAATGTCCTTTCAGATTACAAGTATTTTGCTGACACAGTGGTTACTTGTGGGGTCATTTCAGGTTTTGTGTAAATCTGAGGTCCGCTAATGCATACAACTGGTTTTTAGTCATTGTGGGGATCAAATGTACATAGCTACTTTTATCCTTGTATCAATTCATTTTGAGAAGACTGACTCTGTGTTCATTTTTAAAAGACACTTACAGAGACAGAGAATGTATCATGATTTAAACCAGTTTATAGACAGATGAAACAGCGCTGACAGTCAGAAGGCTTTTCCATTTACAAATTCCCATCATTTACCATGGATTTACTGTAACGTTAGCCTAGTATATTAACTGTACAATGAAATGTGGGATATACATATTGAATTGTTTTATATTATTAATGTAGACAATGTATTAAAGGACTAATGGAATATAATAACAGTATTTAATGTATTTAGGCGACTGTTTTTCATACAAATACCATAGAAACCATACAGTAACATTGTGCCATGATAGCGAGGTGCTGTCGGCCATGGCTGGTTTATCTGTGGTTATCATGATCTAAATGCATGATGCTGGATGACCATTTATTAATTTTAATAAAACTTTAACAGTCAGAATATTACATTTTACCAAATAAAAATTAGCACATGCAGAATCGAAGAAAGATTTTTGTTCTATTAAGATACTTGTTAAGGAAAAATGACAAATGTTCTACCTCAGATTTGTGAAATGTTCTCCTGTTTGGCAACTGTTTGTCATGATATGTTCTGACGACAATAAAGAGTCAATTAACGCTCTGGTTTCTACAACTTTCACTTAGGAGCCAAATTCTTTATGGTGATAATTATCGATATCAACTGACATTAAAAAAATGATCGTGATCATTTTAACTGCCCATATGGCCCAGCCCTAAGTTTTATTTTCCGCCGTGATCGCGGCCACTTATTTCTAAGACTTATTTCTAATTTATGACATAACATATCATCGTTAAGAAGCTGTGGAAAATAATTTATCATACCATAGTCAAAATAGTTACAAGGAGCCGTACTCAATAATTTTTATATTATTATAATTTAATAATTTACTTTTAAAACTTTTATGTATATTTTATATAATTTACCTATAATTTACTTTTAAAACTTTTATGTATATTTTTGTTTATTATTTTTATTCATATTATTAGGCCCATTTATTCGTTTAATTTTACAGGACTTTTTGTGTAGGCTTCATTCCTGTTCTTACATACAGTAGGCTAGTCCTAATTTGTAATTTGAAATGAAACATTTCTGTTTGGAAAATGTTGTTAAGCCGCGTTTCCACCGCAGGAACTTTCCCAGGAACTAGGAACTTTGACTGGGAGACTGGGAGGAGCAGTCGCACGCAGTTCAAAAACCTTAATTTCTTTTCGACTGAAGAAAGAAAGACATGGACATCTTGGATGACATGGGGGTGAGTAAATTATCAGCAAAAGTTTTTTTTTAAAGTGAACTACTCCTTTAATAATATGGTTAGCCCATTATAAATAACTTCTGTAAGTTTAACCAGGGTTTCTAAACCTTTTGACAAAGAATCTCAGAGAACACCTTCAAGACAACTAACGTTTAAAGGCTTTTTCAAATAAATGTTTAGAGAACTACTTCAGATATTTACTGCAAAACTGCTCAAATGTTTTTTTTTATTTATTTATTTTTATTTAAAGAATT
This sequence comes from Hybognathus amarus, assembly GCA_030378365.1. Classification (NCBI taxonomy): domain Eukaryota; kingdom Metazoa; phylum Chordata; class Actinopteri; order Cypriniformes; family Leuciscidae; genus Hybognathus; species Hybognathus amarus. The sequence goes on along the minus strand of JAQIUQ010003641.1, from coordinate 3,705 downwards.
TGTAAAGGAGTAAATAATTATATGTAATCAGATTTTTTTTCCAACAAAAATATCTAATAATATAAATATCCCTCATATTTCTAGGTTTTAAACGACCCCAGAGCCCATACTTTTGAAAAGAATCATGGTTACTATACTATTGGGTCATTTATGACATACAATATCATCGTTTAGAAGCTGTGTAAAATAATTTACCATACCATAGTCAAGATAGTTACATTAAGGAGCCGTACTCAATGCGGGCTATACAGATAAGATATAATTCATTCGACGACTCCTTTATTCATAACCACGATTTACTAATTTGTTGCCTGGTGTTAGTTTAATCAACATAAATTCGTGGAAACGTGATCCTAATTCATGGCCGCCATGATATACATTTTACCCGCATCATGTGCAACGAGCAACGATCATTGGTCTGGACCGCTTCCCACGTACCGCCAAGGACAGGAAAGGTTCAGTAGATTATTTGCACTAAATGAATGGTTAATGTCATTAATGAACAGAAACTGCTCTTTGTAAATTTTTGGAATCTGTTCTGTGAGTGACCGAGGCTGTATCGTGCAGATGGACTCCACCCCAGCAGAATCGGAGCGGCTGTTCTGTCGGACAACATCTCCAAGACATTACACACCTGCTGATGACTAGTAAGTCAAAGTCCAAATCACAGTCTTTGCTGTCCAAACTTCAATGATATACGCAGTGTAGAACATTATATAGAAACTGTCTATTATTCCTCGTTTAGTGTGGCCAAACAATAAATCTAGTGTAGGATCTAGCAAAAATCTTATTGTAATTAAACCAGAAAATCTAAATATCAGTGAACAAAAACAATTTCTAAAGCTAGGTCTTCTAAACATTAGACCGCTCACCCCTAAAGCAGTTATTGTAAATGAAATGGTCACAGATAATAATTTCGGTGTACTTTGCCTTACTGAAACCTGGCTTAAACCAAATGAGTATTTTGGTCTAAATGAGTCTAGCCCACCAGGATACTGTTATAAGCATGAGCCCCGTCCTGATTGGTCGTGGCGGCGGTGTTGCAACAATCTATAAAGATATTCTTAATGTTACTCAAAGTAATAAAGTAATAAAACCTCTCATTAAGAAACCTCAATTAGATCCAAATAACTTAGCAAATTACAGACCATTTTCAAATCTTCCATTTATGTCTAAAATACTAGAAAAAGTTGTCCACTCAGTTGTGCTCTTTTTTGCACACACTCGGTCTCTCTCGCGAGTATTGTCGAACGCTCTCTCAGACAAACCGGTCTCTCTTCGCGTGCCCTCTCGGACACTCATAGGCGCGGGAAGGGGGTGCTGCGGGGGCTGCAGCCCCCCTTGTCATAGCATCAGCCCCCCCTGGTGAGGGTCTGCGGTTGTGGACTATAATAAATATTAGCCTATACTTAAAAACGTGAGAAAAAATGTAACGTAGAGAAAAGATATGGTGTTTGATATGGGATACAATACAAAATAATGGGCAGTGTATAAGATATAAACTAATGATTAATTATTTTAATATTTCGTGAATTGAGGATGTACTACGCCTGCGCGCGCCTCCTCCTCAGTTGCTTGCTTCCGTAACCTGACACTAGTTTGAATCTCTTTTGTTCGGAGATTCATCAGAAACACACCAGAACGCAAGGCCATGTTTGGTGCACTTTAAATGGAGGTAAGAAATGGTTTTAAATCCCTTATAGGGCTACTGCCGCCAAGCATTTTAGCTTTATTTATTTCTGTATTCTGTTGCCTATTCATCGTCGTCCTGAGGCTAACATTGGGCAGCCCATCACTAAATAATATGCATGTATAGTATAGTGATTCAGTATGACATTAGTTACATTTTTATTTTTCAGATAATTTCTGAAAAATAAGAATTTAACTTAACTGTCATATTATTAGTTACTGTTCTCACATAGGCCTATTATCACATATCCGTTCTCAGTGGCGTTTTCTACCGGATGCCAAGGGAAGTCAGGCATCCAGTCTCGTCCGACAATCACTATTATCGTAAATAAAACATTTTATTTGACACACAGTGATATTTGTGTTTGGCCTCTCATTTTACGTGATTGATTATTAATGAAGCGTGATCAATGGACAGCGTAGGCACAAGCTGAGTTTCGGTGCCCCCAAGTTCACGACACGTGCAATGCAAGTGATTCTGCCAGCGCCTTATTATTCTGCTAGATATTCGCTTCTTATTTATTAACTACAAATATATTTACTTTATTGGCTACAACACGTAATGAGAAATTTCATGTTTTTTTGTCATAATGATGTCATATTTTTCAACCCAGCCCTCAGCCCCCCTCGCCTGAAACAGCTTCCCGCGCGCCTGCGGACACTCGGTCTCTCTCGCGTGCTCTGTTGAGCGTGCTGTCTTGTCTCTCTCGCGCGCTCTCGCCTCGGGCACACACTCGGTCCAGCACCTCATAGACAGACGTGCACGGAGGGGACTTAGTGTGTGTGCGCGACAAGTTTCTTAACTTTTTCGCCGACGAAAACAGAGCCGTGGAAAGCCGCTTCGCCATGCTTTCAGTGGAAAAGCGGCTATTGTTCTGATGCCGTCATGAGCTGAAATGACGGGAGGAGTTGTGTCGCCCTGATTTGCTTCCCCGTCTCTCTGCATTTTCCCCAGACATACGTTCTTCTCCCACACAAAAAGCCAATTTCATTCCAAATATGTAAAATTCCGTGAAATTCCACGTTAACACTAGATTCCGCGTTTTATTGGCCAATTCCGCGATTCTGTCCGCGATTCCGCGATCGCGGAAATTATAGGGCCCTATATTTGTATAGGTTGCATAGTATTTACAGTCATAAAGTTCATTTCAGTCTCTCTCAGCAGACTGCTATAAGGGAATCGAGCGCGGCAAGGCTGCCCGGCCCGCCTCAAACACTGCAAGCACACACAATCTAAAGACACGGGAGGCTGACCGGTTGACTGTTTGTTGACTTGAATTTGCGACATTGCTGCGGAGCTTGTGGCCTCTAGGGACGCTAGACGTGAAAGTTACAGGTCGAGCGCCCCTAGTGGCCAAAAGCTCCACAGTGTGGCTTTAATGTATAAGACCTGTTTTCCCATCTTCTTTTCTACTGAGATGTGCATTGGGAAACCATCATTCTCTTCAATGGCTCCACAAAATTATACAATAACTCTTCTGTGGTGTACGAGGAGAGGATGTTCAATATGCAAGTAATGATGGCGAGCCAACCCAGACTGTGACTTTCATCTTTGTTTCAACTGTTCCTGCAAAGGCGAGCTGTTACCCAGTGGATTCTCTGTACACTGACGACCAAACAGTTGGAGTATCCGGCTCTGTTTTTAACTGGACAAGGCATCGATTTCTTCAGTTCTTCTACATATTTTTATTCTGAACTGGAAATCTTTTTTCTTCAACATTTTCCTGAACTGAATTGTATTCCACGACAAGAACAGAAGTTGAATGGAATTTAAGTGCCACACATTATAATTGTATTATTTTCATTTCATGTACAGCATCATTGTTGTGTATTGCTTGTCTGTCTAACAGTCTAACAGACTTTTTTTATTTATTTAAAACTTTTTTTATTTTAAAACTCCATTACAACCTAGAACTGTCTAGTAGCATCACTGTTGTTTTGGAGAACATGCGTTATTACCTCCTTCAACTGTAAGTCTCCAGCATGGCAGACTTGTGGGCACTTTCTGAAAAAAAA
>JAQIUQ010003640.1:0-15768 GCA_030378365.1 Hybognathus amarus | reverse complement strand
CACGTCGTGCAGAATAACCCTAAAGGCACCGAGGTGGCGGTGCCACCGGCTCTCACACACACACACACACACACACACACACACACACACACACACACACACATATAGGCTGCGAGCAGCGAGCTGGAGGTCGGGCGGTACCGCCATTCCCGGTGCCTTTAGGCACCGGGGTTGCGGTGCCACCGGCTTGGGCCCGCAATCGCTGCTCGCAGCTATATTATTTATATTGTAAGTTAATATTGTGTTCAGTTTGGCCCTGTAAATAAAGGGGTATTATTTTTTTTCAAAGTGTGTGCGGTTTCGTTTTCTTAAGTACCGTTTCAAGAACCGTTTAGGTACCGGAACCGTTTAAAAATACCGAGTAGGTACTGGTATCGGATAAAACCCAACCGATACCCAACCCTAGTTCTGAAGTTCCCTGTTTACATCAGAAGTTGTTGCTTGTGGAAGGCAGCATGTAGTTGCCCACTATCAGAGTCCTGTTCTCGGCTGCGCTCTGAGCTGAGTGTCTGCTCGACCTTGAGCGCCCGTTAGCATTAGTGTTAGCTACTGTCTTATTCAGTCTGTGTTCGGTCACATTCAGGGATTCCTCCTTCATTAATACTTCAAATCTGTTCTTAAGATGTATAGGCGCTGGAAGGAGACCAGTGTTTGCAATCCTTGTCAGAGCCGTATCTGGGGTAGAGGATGCTACTGCTGAAATATGTGATGCTCGTGACAATCTGATGTCTCCAGTGCCTTTAGGTCTCGCTCTCTGTTTGTGCCATCGATTTGTAAGTCGATCGGCTTGTTTCTCTACACTCAGTATGGCCTGTATTGGAGCACTAGATTGATGATGGGACTCACCGGCTGTATGCTGAGGGCCAAGCACCACTCACATTTTCTTCTGGAAATGTACATTCTAGTTAACGCTTACAATCCTATGTACACATATTACCCTGCGCTTGCAATTCTTTAAGGCATCATATTACCTTCATACTTATCATGTCCTTTAAATCACATTAACATAATTTGTTGTTCAGATGCGTTTCAAGGGCAGTGGAGCCTCTTTTAATCTCCTACTATAGTGGAATGAAATCTGGAGGAATGTTATTTATTGTGTAGCGGTGTGTGCGACGTGTGTATGTCTGTGTTTGTGTGTGTGGTGTTTTCATGTATGACCTTGTCACCGAAGTCAATCTGGGTGAAGACGAAACCCCTCAGGAACAAACTGGAGCCTCGAATCACCGGGGTCAGCCTGTCCCTGAGGGCCTCCTCACAGTAGGCTCTTATCTTTGGCCAGGCTGTTTGGATAGCCTTGAGAAATAGACAGGAAGAGAAAGACAGTGTCATATTTAGGGTTTCCAGCACAAAAGTTCTGAAACCTTATTGTTATTGTAATGATTTTTATTATTAGGTGTTCAAGCACGAAGTGCTGAAAACCTATTGTAATTGTAAGGGTTTTTAGGGCCCAAGCCCTGAAAGGGCGAATATTTATTAGCGATAATTTATTCTTCTTCTTTATTATTATTATTTTACTACCTTTTGGAGCCTTTATCATGCTCAAAAACTCTTGAAACTTTGCGCACGGGTCAGAACCCACGGCCATCGGTCGCTGTCGCACTGTGTCGCCGGAAGTCGCCCACTCACCATTGATAATGAATGGTATTGCGTCGCATGTAGTGTGAACGGGGCTATACTCTTATTTTTTACCCCAGCCCAACAGGAAATGGGCTATTTAGGATTGTTTGTAAAATGCATGCAATGGAACTTAAAGTACTCCTCCTAGAGCTTCTGATCCAAATTCCGATGAAACTCGGTCAGCGTGAAGTCAAGACATTGAGGATGAAAGTTTGCGAGGGGATTTTTGATATCTCGAACGGTTGGCTGTGGCGAGGAAGCTAAATTATTAACGTGAAACAGGAAGTGTGTTATAACTTCAGCATACATTAACTGATCTTGATGAAACTTCAGCAGTTTATTCTTTGTAAGAGGCTGATCACATGGATGTGACTATTGTGAGTCAAAGTTATAGCGCCACCAACTGTCAGCAGGAAGTGTCACTTTCTAAATGCTTTGAAATCCCCCTCTTATTTTAACCCGGTTTGGTTCAAACATCTGTATAATGTAAATACACGGCAGATGTAGACCTGTGAATGGATTCTTGATATCTTTGATACTGTTAGGGCTGGGTACCGAATTTCGGTACTTTTTAGGTACCGACCGAATTGATTCGGTACTACCGAGTATCGAAACATGTCTTGTTTTCCGCTTCAATAACTGGAGCGCGTCACAGATGAACCGACACTCAGTATATGGGATACTTGCCTCATAGACAAGAGAAATAGGTCTATAGTCGGTCAAAATAATTCTACTTTTAAACAAAGCAATTAGAAATAAATAGTTTGATTACCTGATCCATATAACGTTAGGCGCGCGCATTCACTGCTGCAGGAATGACGAGTCTGCATCGCCATAATCATATTTGCTGCCAGCAGACTTATTAAACGCTTGTTCATTAATAAACGATAAAAAATATATCCTTGCTGTTGTTTCACGACACATCCATAATCATTAGGCTTCTGTTGCCAGTGCTTTGCGGCAAGCTTCACGTGTGCTGAGCGCGAGGCATAGATCCCGCCCCCAGTAGCCTATATTTGATTTAATTCACTTGTATAGCATTTTTCACAATACATATCGTTTCAAAGCAGCTTTACAGAAAATGCATGTTTCTAAATAACAATTTAGAGTGATGATCTGTTATTATCAGAGGTGACAGTGTAATGCATTTCAATTAATTTTCATTCAGTTTCATTGTTAAACATTAAGATAAGGCAGAAACAATGAGCTCTGAAGTAAAGAAAACATGTTAAATGATTAGGAACCATAGAAAACTTTAGCATTGGTGCTTTTTTACATACTTGAGTGTGGAAAAAGTCAACAACTGAAAAATAAAATAAAAATGTAGGTAATATTATATTGATAAAACTGGTTACATAATATTGGTATCGAAAAAGGTATCGTTCAGGAACCGGTATCGAAGTCAAGGTATCGGTATCGAACATTTTGTTACTATACCCAGCCCTAGATACTGTTGCCGTGGCAAAGCATCAAACTTTACCATTCTTTTAGGATGCTTTTGAGACTCTTAGCATGCTTGAAATTGCATGAAACTCGTCAGACATCACATTTATTAGCCAGTAGACATGTGCAACGTTTCAGAAACTGGCGTGTTGAGGGCTCTACACTCAGTATGCAGGCATGTGATTGGCTAAGGACAAAAAAAGCAGGAAAATATACCGAGCTGCATCCCATCTCCCCCCCCACCCCCTCATTTTGGCTGCATATCAATATATTCCGATATTTTTTCGCAAAGTGAGAACAAATATTTAGTCAAGCCCAATATAGTCTTCACTGTATAAATTATAAATTGATTCATATTAAAGCTACTATTTAAGTTCTCAGTCAAGAGCAGTGAGTGATTTTTTTCCTCTGTGTTTTGTTGTTTTATTAACATTAAATAGATAGTTCTCCCAAAAGTTTGAATTGTCATCATTTACTCTCTCAAGTTGTTTTAAACCTGAATAAGTTTCTATCTTCTGTTAAAGTTATTTGGAAGAATGGTGGGTAACCAAACAGTTGATGTACCCCAGTGATTTCCATAGTATATTTTTCCCTGATGGAAGTCAATGCGGACCAGCAACTGTCTGGTTACCCACATTCTTCAAAATATCTTCTTTTGTGTTCAGCACAAGAAATAAATTAATACAGGCTTGGAACAACATTACAGTGAATAAATCATGACAGAATTTTTATTTTTGGGTCAACTATCCCTTTAAGGACAAGCGGCTGCATGTTTATTATTAGGGCTACTGTCACCCCTCTGAGACCTAAGGGTATTTTTACAATAAATTTTCCGTCTGGTGTTATTAACTAAAAAAGCTTGTAAAACATCAACCCTTTGGTGTACAGACAATTGACACACCTCTTTTTTTTCAGGACAAATTGAACTTTCAGCATATTTGTGTTGCATTGATGTCACCTGAATGTAAAATAAGTTATGGGACCATAAAGGCAAAAGAAAAAATTATTCGGAAATTGAATTACTCAAATATTTATTGAAATCACACACAAATAAATAAAAACTAAGCAAATTTCCTCTGGAAAATAGTTTGTTCATGTCTTTGGAGTCATGGAGCACAGGAATAAACATTATAACTTGTACAGAACCAAAACTATTGACATTTTTCCAAAAGAAGTCCAGGCGTTTGGGGCCTCATGAAATTCAATGGTGCCAAGCTTCAAAACAGTTCCTCTCAGCAATCACACAGAACTGGTTTTGCATTTCTATTTTATTTATTATTTTATGTATTATATTATTTTTATTCTTTTATAATACATTTATAATACTTTTTGCAGTAAATAAATAAATGCACTTCAGCTGGGTCTATCCTGGTAATCTAGTTCCTCATCTGTCAAAAAGCTCTGTTCTCCTGAAAATCCCTCATCATGCAATGCACCAAAATAGACCAGCGCTTTATTTACGTCTATTTCTTTGCGTATCTCGCGTTGTGAATAGCGGGTCTGCTTGCGTTTCTATCTCTCTCCAACGCTTGGTTCATGCGTCATGACGCACACCAATGTTTACAACGGATCAGCCTGTAATTGGTCAAAAACCATCACGTGAAACATCACGTGATATCCAGAATGGCCGCTAGCATCGAGCTAGCGGCAAAAATGACGGAATATTTATGAATTATGGACTTCAAGAGTATCAAAGTTAGACAGAAATCGTTTGGATTTATTGCTGAAAACCTCTGAAAGGAAGCACAAGTTCCAGGCTGGATAGAAAACCTTCTGTAAAGGCTAGAAAGAAACCAAAGGCACCCCCGTGATGGCTAGCTCGTTAGCTTTCTGCTGGAAAAAACAGTAAGAAAATCGATAAATCTGTCATCGAGCTATGTAAACATTTATCGGAGGTGACGTGTGGGATCGTCGACGATGCCGTCGGTCTTGAGAGTTAAGAACTGTACACGACGCGTCTAATATACACGCGCATTTGACAAGCAGATTTCTCTCAATATTCTCGGTTTGCTTCCAGTTTAGACATAACCAAATTTTCTTATGTAAACCGTGTGTGTGTTTGAGAGTATTAGCGAAATAAGACTCAAAAGATAACTTAGTCCAGCAACCAGGTGCTGTTAGACAAGCTTTTAGTGCATGTGCGCGTCAGGTGTTCGCGGCAAGGCTTTAAAGCACATGCAAATTATGAACTTTTGTGAAATCACTGAACTGATTTGGCCGTTCCTCTGTGTTAATATTTTATGTGAGTATTTGTCGCTTGTACACTAATGCTGTTGAGACGGAGGCGTCAGAACTGCAACTGATAGAATGCAAGATATACATATTTCTACAAAAGCAGTCAGCAGCTTGCTTGGAGCAAGGATCATAGTGCAAATTTGAACTTTATCGATATATCGCCCAGCCCTACTGGGGACCTAACGGTGATGTGCTTGTAAACTGACAACGATAACACAGTTGTGCGAGAGCGAGTGAGGTACGAAATTGAGCAGGTGAACAAGCTGAACCAATTAGACATTCTCTGGCTGAACGCAAGTACGTCCTTGTTGATACTTGGAAAGGAAGGAAGAATCTGTACGCACGTTAGTGTTGTGACGGTGAGGATATTTTCTCACCGGTTAATCGACGTGTGACAACACCGGTAATACCGCGTCTCACCGGCGGGGGCTTTTAAATCGCTAATTTAAAGGCAAACGTAAAATGCGCACGTTTTCTGGGGCATACATAACGGTGTGGTGGTGCGGGAAAGAACTGTTTTGTTATTGTGCCCTGAATATGCGCTAGTTTGAAAACGAAACTAACTTTCACTTTTAAATTAGCGTCAATTTATCCTTCGCTTGGAGTTTGATTGACAGACCGGGATCAGTCAGAAAGTAGTCAGGAGTAGATTAACGTCGGTGGAACTTGGCTTTATCAGGCAATCTGTCACGACACATTAAAGAGCCACAAAACGGTAGGCCTATTTATTGTTTGATTTTCTTTGACTGACCAAATTTAAAAGTTAAACCTGTTTCATATTCAATATTACCTGTATGCGTCACCAGATGTCAGCATCCAGGTGGATTTGGTCTCCGCTGGAGGAAACCGTTTTCACTCAATGCACCCTCACCGGCTGTAAAATGAAGAAAGGTTAAGTTGTAGAAGATAAAAATGTGCAGCCAAAACTCTAATATAACTATGTCTATAACTATGTAAATGAGCAAAAATTGTACAGCCTTATGTATGAAGGTAATATGATGCCTTAAAGAATTGCATGCGCTGCGCAGGGTAATGTTTGTGAAAGTGTACACGAGATTGCAAGCGTTAATTAAATTTGCTTTCGCAAGACAAGATTTGTAAAAGTGTAAATTGGTGCCTTTCAAAAAAATATTTGCAGCATTTTACTGTTATTTGTTAGTGTAATTCACATATTGTGAAACTGCAGCTTCATGCTAACGCAAAATAAATATGATCTGTATTCTTCTGACTCACGCTTAGGGGGTCGGCCGATATGTGATTTTCAGGGCCGATACCGATTATTACAGATCAAGTAGACCGATAACCAATATTTTGAACCAACATATAGGCAAGGCATGTTAATTTATATAGCACATTTCATACAAAATTAACAAGCATTTTTTATTTTATGAGTGGACTATTACTTTTAAATTGTCCATTTTGATTGGGTGGTTAAGACAATTTCAAAGTTATAAAACAAGTATTTAACAATTGAATGATACTGTTAAACATACTGTGACTAAAATAAGATTGTGTTGTTGATATTAACCTCCAGAGACCCAAGAGTTTGCCTGGTGTGCATTTTATAATTGTTCTTGCTATTTGGGATAAGTAGGACCTAATAATTTTATAATCACTGTGGTCCTGAATGTGAGGTAGGTTAGTTAGGGGGGGTTCAGGGTTTACCTGAGAAAAAATATATATTTCTCTGATCTACATATGTGCATTTTAGGATGTTTTGAAGACCCAAAAATTAGATAACAGCTTTAAAACCATGTCAGTGGGCAGCTGATTATTTTTCTCTCCTCATCAGCATCATCCTCTTCTTCTCTTTGTTTTTATCTTGCCCTGTGTCTTCTCCTCCTAAAGCTGAGCTTTGACTGATATAGGCTTTTCATTTTTGTTCCTCTTTGCTACACATTCATTATTGATCTTATGCCTAATACAGGGCCATAGACAGGGCTTTATAATCAAAGAGCTCCTAAATTTGAGGTTGGTAGGGGCTTCAAATTTATTTATTTCTCTGATGTGCATTTCAAGATGCATGAAGACCAAAAAAGGATAAGAAATAGCTTTAAAACCATGTCAGTGGGCAGTATTCTCTTCTTCTCCGAAAGCTAAGGTTTTTTTTAATGTACTAAAGGCTACAATTTGTATTATATTCTCAATATACATACATTCATTATTACTCTTGTGGCTAAAATGATGAAAACGGCTTTGTTAAAGAGTAACTAAACACTTAACCAACTTTTTTTAGTTAATGATCTGTTAGAATGGAGCTTCATAAATGCTGTTCATTGATTCGAGTACATTTTTTGACAGTTGGCAATAAAGTCTTTTAATTTTCAAATATATGGTGTAAAAACGTCTCAAGTGCTGCCCTCTTCAGGTTAAACGGAAAGCTCCTGCAGCAGGGGTACTCTCTGACGTCAGCGAACTCTCTGACACTGACTCTGTCACGCCCTTGGCTGTCGAGCTCACCACGCCCTTGGCAGCCCCTGGTATAAAAGCATCTGGTTCCGTCAAAACTACTGTAGCAAGTCAGGAGTTGGATTTATGAGTATTGAAAACGATCAGGGTAGCATCATGAGAACCCGAACTCAAAAGATGGACTAATCATTTCTCTTTCCGGTGCTGACAGCATAGACTATATGGGACTGGCAGGAAGAACGAAAGACTCGGACCCGGCCGAACTCGAGACTCTGAGAGATGAACTAATCTTTATTCTTTCCGGTACTGCTGTGCTATATCGCACGGCCGCTTCCTTTCGGCGCCCATGTTAACCTATGGTGTCGTTCACACCAGACGCGGAGCGCCGCCGCGAGGCGCACCCGGCCCGTGAAGCGCCAGTTTCGGCGTCTAGTCTATTTCTTCTGCGAGCCGCGAGTGATCCGCGTCAATTCCGGAAGGAAGTTACACCAAGACAAACTCGACCATCCGGTAAATGTAATCAAGATTTTCGTAAGTAGCCTACTAGATGTTTTGGAATATTTAACATGACATTTTAATTATATAATATTGAAATGAACGAAATGATTCGATAAAAGATTTGTTCATTTTGCTGAACGAGACTCAAAGATCCGAGTCAGTAACATGATCCGAACTTCCCACCACTACAGCTGTCAATTAATCCGTCACTGCGGGTCTCATGTGCACGCTCCCCGCTGAGCCCCGCCCTTGGCTCGTCCCCTCTGTCTCCGCTGGGTCTGCCCACTTTTTTAGCATTTTTCAAATTTTGCCAGTGGGTGGAGTCAGGCTTTGACCAGGGGTTTAGTTACACTTTAATGTTTCTTGTCTCCTCGCAATGACAGTAAACTAATTATTAAATTACATGAGTCACGTTACATAGGCCTATTTTCAGTTCAAAATGGCGAAAATAGACAAAACTATATTAGTTTGCCTGCTTATTTTTTTCTACTTATATTCGTTTAACATTCATGACCTAAAAACTGTAAAATATGAAAATGTTAAGTTTAGCTACTTACATCTTATCTCGTACTTGCCGGTGAACTGAAGCGTCGAGTCGCTCTGCTGAAATTCCCGCTCAGCAGCATCTGTGAACATAAAGCCCAAGCTCAAATATTCTGACATTGACGAGCAGTGACAGACCAATGAAATCAGATGAACATCAACACACACACGCACAGTCATGTTTCTGACGTACTCTCTGCTCGGCACCGCTGGGGATTGAAGATGAAGAACGCGCTGAATCTGATTATAACAGGACTGAAGCGAACACGGAAGTCTGTAGCCTACATTATTGAGAATGAGGAGTTGACGTCATTGTACAAAGCCCCTCCCCTCTCCGCCATGTTGGTTGGATTCCCACAGCAAACCAGTATTGTTTACGTGTGTTTTTAGCTCGGTAGTGGAGGAGTTTCTCGCAATTCCGCACTGTTTTACCATGCCTGGAAGTCACTGCTGCGTTAAAAACTCCTCCAGTAACTCACACAAGACATATGGAAAACATAGGAACAATGGAATACAGTTTTATAGGTGATCGAAATGGACACAGCATCAGGGAGAGTATCTGTCGAGGAGACGCTGGATTGCATGGTTGGCTGATGCCTTTAGTATACGATTTTCACTGTTTGCTATTTGAGTTGTGTTTGAAAAGTGTTGTTTGAGTGCCTTGTTCATTATTTTTTTATTTCTTTGAAATAAATTTTTGAAACAACTTGATATGGCATTTTTTTAAAACCATCACGACACTGAATTGCAATTGTTAACCAGTGACCTTTCTATTTACATTTGTACCATACTGTACATTAAAACATACAAAAATGAATAGATTTAGAGCACGCATTCCATTTTTATGTTTAGTGGATTGCATTTGCGACCGAAGTGCATTAGCTCCCATCCAGTTGACATTGATGTTTTTTTACACACCAAACAATAGAGGGAATGCATTGACATCACTTTCCCGCCGGTACAACCCCTCAACCTGACTGAGTGGCAAAAGATCTGCTGCGTGACTGGATTTAATAGGGAAAACTGCAAAAATGCGACTAAAACGAACAATTTTATTAATTTAAACTAAATGTTGGACTCAATATAGTGTTCCTAACAAAAAGATCCAGTGATCCAGTGATATTGACATGCAGCCAGGAATCGTGTCGCCTGACATTTATGTTCGCCTGATTTCAATACCAGGAAAATACAAGCAATATATAGACCTACATAGGCTAAAGCAAATTTGCTTGTGAACGCTTTATATAATTTCAACATCATTTTGAACATTTGCACACAAAAAAAGATTCTAATTAAAAAAGATTAATAAATCAGAGCTAACGTTTCAAAGACATATAAAAGACAAACATTACTTTAAAAGCAAACTCAATACTAAAGGCTAACGTTAATGCAGATATTCAAATTCGAGAATTTTGCCCCGCTCACAGAGCACTTCCCGCCAAAGCATTTCCAATATCTTGCGCGGCACAGACGGTTTAGGAGGCATCAATTTAAAAATAATTTTATACACATAACGTTACTCCCAAGATCCAAACTGAACACATTTTTATAAAACAAATGAGTAAATACAACATCCTGTATTCATAGAACATATTCAGTAACGCTATTTCGCAAATGTACTTTCAAAAACTCGGTTAATTACGATTTCGTTAGTAGTATTCATGTTCACAAACAACAATAACTCAAACACACGTCCAAAACTTGCATATTCGAGTATAATAATTTAAACAAACTTCCAAGTTCAACCTACCCTTCCAACCGCAACTTCATCCGAGCGCGGAAAGAAAATATGGCGGTTGAGCAGAAGTTCCAGACACTCGTGCGTCATGACGTCAGAAAAAAACCCATCTGACGAGGGGGTCGTTAAAGGGAAATTATACTTTTGATTGGTAGCAGCTCTTTGTGTCTTGATATGATAATTTGATTTAATGGATGAAATTGACACAAAAGATGATGCATGCTTATAATTAGGTTTACAAATAAATGTAAAAAGAACGTTCCTGATGGTTATTTTTAGGTTTATTTTTTATTACCCAAGGAGAACGTTCTGGGAATGTTCCCTGTAGGTTATTTTTAGGTTCTATTTTTATAACCTAAAGGGAACGTTCCCAGAAAATTCCCTGTTTGTTTGTTTTTTAGGTTCTATTTTTCTTAAACAAATTAAAAACGTTGCAAATGTTTGCTTTAACAGCAGTGATCAAATGCTTAATTACATGACCATTATCAGGCAGTAGAGAGCGCTCATTGATTGGCAAAGTTTAGTTAATTTAGTATTCGTGCAGCCAAGTTTTCTTTTTTAAATTTTGTACATTAAGGTAAAATGCATCAATCTGGTGCACTTTGAGAGCTCAAAATTAGCTTCAACCCATGAACTGTGACACTGAACAAAGGAAAAGCCTCGACTTGTACCTGGACATTAAAGAGGGATCAAACATCTTTTTAGTTATGATATAAAGTCTCAGTCTGTTTTAGGATGCCAAACGATTATTATAATAATGTAATCATGATTTATATAATTATTCCTATTACGTAAAATCCATATAGGCCTAGCCTATAAATGTACTGTATAAATGAAAATGTATATTTTTCTAAATTTCAAAAGTATATTTTACTTACACTATTGTATAGGAAAATGAATTACAATAGTTTTGTCTTAATTTCTTCATTTGCAGGAAATAAACCCTTGAGCTTTTATTTTGGAGAAAACACCAGATCACCAAGCTCACGCAGCACAAACAGAATGGCTCTATAGGCTACTTAATTACAGTGTTTTATAAAGGCACAATGTCATATCACGGTTTCGGTGCTGGGAAAAGGGAGAAGAGAGTTCGGCAAAAGGCGGATTCGAACTCGGGTCGAACGTGTCAAAACCTGCTTTCAAGCACCTCACGCCCTCGCCCTGACGCCACTCTAGATATTCAGTGAAGGGTATCTTTTTTGCTTAAAACACAGGCACGTAGTGCAAATGTACACTCTCAACTCACGTTCAAAGTCATAGGCAGCGCAGCGTCTCTCTGTGCATCGCAAAAGCCCATGTTGAGAGTTTGTTTAATATAAAGCAGGAGATAACCAGATACAGTTATATATACATATTTTGCTCGTGCCCTTGCGCCCTGGGTGGGTGTTATCACGTGCCATTTGAACTGACGCGCTACTGCGATCGGTCACATTTAAAAGCGCCAAAGCGTTCTATATCAAGAGTAAACTTCTCTGTCTAGCCTGTCGGTGTCAGTGTCATCTTTTTCCGCGATTTTTCTCTGTGTCCAATCAGTAGTTAAGAGCTTGAACTTGCTTTTAGTAATACAAAAAAATACAGCCCAGAAGAATGTCTAATTTAGTGTGAGATTTCTTTGTTGAGCGTGAGACTGTGAGATTGAGGCTGAATGCGTGAGTGTCACGCCAGATGCGTGAGAGTTGGCAACCCTGTACCATAGAATATTTTTCCGAAATAAGGTCCCATGGTGGTCGACCGGAAGGGGAGGGACTTAGGCTCTCTATACCACGAAGCCGTTTAGCCAATACTGGCTATAGCATGTAATGTTCAGTTTAGTTTGCACCAATCCTGTACCCTGAAAGTGGCTTGGCTAGTCTGCTCCGGGGCAAGTTATGTTCTGAGTTAGAGATCACAAACTGAAATTGGACCGAGCAGATGAGAGAAGTGACACGTCTGACAAAACAAGTCACTTTGTGCATCTGCCATCATGGTACAGGCCCCTACATATCACCTCACAAAGTTTATCCTCATGCACAGAATCACGATGTGCTTAATCACTATTTATTTGCAGATAATTCTTGATGCTGAATCCATCACCTGATAACTGTAACATTAGAGGAATCAATTGTAAGACTGTACATAAAATGAAATTATATAAATGTCCTTCTAGAATGAAATTATATGGGATACTTTTTTTTCAGAAAGTGCCCACAAGTCTGCCATGCTGGAGACTTACAGTTGAAGGAGGTAATAACGCATGTTCTCCAAAACAACAGTGATGCTACTAGACAGTTCTAGGTTGTAATGGAGTTTTAAAATAAAAAAAGTTTTAAATAAATAAAAAAAGTCTGTTAGACTGTTAGACAGACAAGCAATACACAACAATGATGCTGTACATGAAATGAAAATAATACAATTATAATGTGTGGTACTTAAATTCCATTCAACTTCTGTTCTTGTCGTGGAATACAATTCAGTTCAGGAAAATGTTGAAGAAAAAAGATTTCCAGTTCAGAATAAAAATATGTAGAAGAACTGAAGAAATTCGATGCCTTGTCCAGTTAAAAACAGAGCCGGATACTCCAACTGTTTGGTCGTCAGTGTACAGAGAATCCACTGGGTAACAGCTCGCCTTTGCAGGAACAGTTGAAACAAAGATGAAAGTCACAGTCTGGGTTGGCTCGCCATCATTACTTGCATATTGAACATCCTCTCCTCGTACACCACAGAAGAGTTATTGTATAATTTTGTGGAGCCATTGAAGAGAATGATGGTTTCCCAATGCACATCTCAGTAGAAAAGAAGATGGGAAAACAGGTCTTATACATTAAAGCCACACTGTGGAGCTTTTGGCCACTAGGGGCGCTCGACCTGTAACTTTCACGTCTAGCGTCCCTAGAGGCCACAAGCTCCGCAGCAATGTCGCAAATTCAAGTCAACAAACAGTCAACCGGTCAGCCTCCCGTGTCTTTAGATTGTGTGTGCTTGCAGTGTTTGAGGCGGGCCGGGCAGCCTTGCCGCGCTCGATTCCCTTATAGCAGTCTGCTGAGAGAGACTGAAATGAACTTTATGACTGTAAATACTATGCAACCTATACAAATATAGGGCCCTATAATTTCCGCGATCGCGGAATCGCGGACAGAATCGCGGAATTGGCCAAAAAACGCGGAATCTAGTGTTAACGTGGAATTTCACGGAATTTTACATATTTGGAATGAAATTGGCTTTTTGTGTGGGAGAAGAACGTATGTCTGGGGAAAATGCAGAGAGACGGGGAAGCAAATCAGGGCGACACAACCCCTCCCGTCATTTCAGCTCATGACGGCATCAGAACAATAGCCGCTTTTCCACTGAAAGCATGGCGAAGCGGCTTTCCACGGCTCTGCTTTCGTCGGCGAAAAAGTTAAGAAACTTGTCGCGCACACACACTAAGTCCCCTCCGTGCACGTCTGTCTATGAGGTGCTGGACCGAGTGTGTGCCCGAGGCGAGAGCGCGCGAGAGACAAGACAGCACGCTCAACAGAGCACGCGAGAGAGACCGAGTGTCCGCAGGCGCGCGGGAAGCTGTTTCAGGCGAGGGGGCTGAGGGCTGGGTTGAAAAATATGACATCATTATGACAAAAAAACATGAAATTTCTCATTACGTGTTGTAGCCAATAAAGTAAATATATTTGTAGTTAATAAATAAGAAGCGAATATCTAGCAGAATAATAAGGCGCTGGCAGAATCACTTGCATTGCACGTGTCGTGAACTTGGGGGCACCGAAACTCAGCTTGTGCCTACGCTGTCCATTGATCACGCTACATTAATAATCAATCACGTAAAATGAGAGGCCAAACACAAATATCACTGTGTGTCAAATAAAATGTTTTATTTACGATAATAGTGATTGTCGGACGAGACTGGATGCCTGACTTCCCTTGGCATCCGGTAGAAAACGCCACTGAGAACGGATATGTGATAATAGGCCTATGTGAGAACAGTAACTAATAATATGACAGTTAAGTTAAATTCTTATTTTTCAGAAATTATCTGAAAAATAAAAATGTAACTAATGTCATACTGAATCACTATACTATACATGCATATTATTTAGTGATGGGCTGCCCAATGTTAGCCTCAGGACGACGATGAATAGGCAACAGAATACAGAAATAAATAAAGCTAAAATGCTTGGCGGCAGTAGCCCTATAAGGGATTTAAAACCATTTCTTACCTCCATTTGAAGTGCACCAAACATGGCCTTGCGTTCTGGTGTGTTTCTGATGAATCTCCGAACAAAAGAGATTCAAACTAGTGTCAGGTTACGGAAGCAAGCAACTGAGGAGGAGGCGCGCGCAGGCGTAGTACATCCTCAATTCACGAAATATTAAAATAATTAATCATTAGTTTATATCTTATACACTGCCCATTATTTTGTATTGTATCCCATATCAAACACCATATCTTTTCTCTACGTTACATTTTTTCTCACGTTTTTAAGTATAGGCTAATATTTATTATAGTCCACAACCGCAGACCCTCACCAGGGGGGGCTGATGCTATGACAAGGGGGGCTGCAGCCCCCGCAGCACCCCCTTCCCGCGCCTATGAGTGTCCGAGAGGGCACGCGAAGAGAGACCGGTTTGTCTGAGAGAGCGTTCGACAATACTCGCGAGAGAGACCGAGTGTGTGCAAAAAAGAGCACAACTGAGTGGACAACT
This sequence comes from Hybognathus amarus, assembly GCA_030378365.1. Lineage (NCBI taxonomy): Eukaryota > Metazoa > Chordata > Actinopteri > Cypriniformes > Leuciscidae > Hybognathus > Hybognathus amarus. The sequence goes on along the minus strand of JAQIUQ010003640.1, from coordinate 602 downwards.
TTTTCTAGTATTTTAGACATAAATGGAAGATTTGAAAATGGTCTGTAATTTGCTAAGTTATTTGGATCTAATTGAGGTTTCTTTACTTTATTACTTTGAGTAACATTAAGAATATCTTTATAGATTGTTGCAACACCGCCGCCACGACCAATCAGACGGGGCTCATGCTTATAACAGTATCCTGGTGGGCTAGACTCATTTAGACCAAAATACTCATTTGGTTTAAGCCAGGGTTTCAGTAAGGCAAAGTACACCGAAATTATTATCTGTGACCATTTCATTTACAATAACTGCTTTAGGGGTGAGCGGTCTAATGTTTAGAAGACCTAGCTTTAGAAATTGTTTTTGTTCACTGATATTTAGATTTTCTGGTTTAATTACAATAAGATTTTTGCTAGATCCTACACTAGATTTATTGTTTGGCCACACTAAACGAGGAATAATAGACAGTTTCTATATAATGTTCTACACTGCGTATATCATTGAAGTTTGGACAGCAAAGACTGTGATTTGGACTTTGACTTACTAGTCATCAGCAGGTGTGTAATGTCTTGGAGATGTTGTCCGACAGAACAGCCGCTCCGATTCTGCTGGGGTGGAGT
>JAQIUQ010003639.1:0-48489 GCA_030378365.1 Hybognathus amarus | reverse complement strand
GCCCCTATCATAGCATTTGAAATGTTCCTATTTTTGTTTTAGGAGTTCCCAAAAACAGTTTAACGTGCATGCAAGGATAAAAAAACACTTTATTTGTCTTATAAAATGCATTTATTTTTAACTGTTTTGCTCATGCATATCATTTGATAGATCTCCTCAGGCTGAACAACTTTGCCTCTAGAACCATTGCTGTCAATCAAATCGTTCATTGAATATTCACAAATATGTCCAAAACCTACTTTTGCGAACTAGTGCTAGGTTTTTCGCCTGATCGGAACCAGACCAGTTTAGGACAATTCTCTGAACTCTCCAGATCAATAATTATCGCAGGGCTTGAAGTATTCCGGCACCGTGCTGGATCTCCGCGAACAGGCGTGAGGGGAAGAAAAATTGTGAGCTTGCATGTGGTTTAATATTTTCGAGTCAGTAAAGTTAACCTAAAGAACAGAGAAAATGACTCACTGCACTTGACTAAAGAACGCTTGTAGCTTTGATAAGGATTAATCTCTATTTCATTTATAATGCATGCAGTGCGGACTGGTTTATAACCTTATTCAATTTCTGTATTGTACAGATAAATTACATTTATTATGGCTTTTTAATGAGGATTGTCTTAAGTTCACTTAAATTACACGTTTTTATAGTTTTTGAAGCCTAACGTTTACATTTTTGGGGAAAATCATTTACTTCGAAATATCAGTAGCTATAATATTAGTGATCCTGGCTTTCATTCATAAAAAGATGCCATTAAGAAAACAGATCATATTTTTATGCACTGTGGGGGTCACCTGTCAGAAATGCTACATAATGAGGACCACCCTTTCTAATGAACTTTAAGACCTAAAAAAAACCATTGTGACAACTAATACAATATCAGTTTAGTAAATGTCCTTTCAGATTACAAGTATTTTGCTGACACAGTGGTTACTTGTGGGGTCATTTCAGGTTTTGTGTAAATCTGAGGTCCGCTAATGCATACAACTGGTTTTTAGTCATTGTGGGGATCAAATGTACATAGCTACTTTTATCCTTGTATCAATTCATTTTGAGAAGACTGACTCTGTGTTCATTTTTAAAAGACACTTACAGAGACAGAGAATGTATCATGATTTAAACCAGTTTATAGACAGATGAAACAGCGCTGACAGTCAGAAGGCTTTTCCATTTACAAATTCCCATCATTTACCATGGATTTACTGTAACGTTAGCCTAGTATATTAACTGTACAATGAAATGTGGGATATACATATTGAATTGTTTTATATTATTAATGTAGACAATGTATTAAAGGACTAATGGAATATAATAACAGTATTTAATGTATTTAGGCGACTGTTTTTCATACAAATACCATAGAAACCATACAGTAACATTGTGCCATGATAGCGAGGTGCTGTCGGCCATGGCTGGTTTATCTGTGGTTATCATGATCTAAATGCATGATGCTGGATGACCATTTATTAATTTTAATAAAACTTTAACAGTCAGAATATTACATTTTACCAAATAAAAATTAGCACATGCAGAATCGAAGAAAGATTTTTGTTCTATTAAGATACTTGTTAAGGAAAAATGACAAATGTTCTACCTCAGATTTGTGAAATGTTCTCCTGTTTGGCAACTGTTTGTCATGATATGTTCTGACGACAATAAAGAGTCAATTAACGCTCTGGTTTCTACAACTTTCACTTAGGAGCCAAATTCTTTATGGTGATAATTATCGATATCAACTGACATTAAAAAAATGATCGTGATCATTTTAACTGCCCATATGGCCCAGCCCTAAGTTTTATTTTCCGCGTGCTCGCGGCCACTTATTTCTAAGACACTTGTGTATGAATGAGAAGGGAACTTATCAGCTTCTTAGTGTTTAATTAGGGAGTCATCTAAAATATTCTGGCAGGTGTGTCCTGAGGACTGGAATAAAAAGAGGATTTTGTCATCTTTTTTTAATCAGTTATTTAAACTTACTTCTAACCCATGGGGGATCATACTTATACCAAGTACTTGCAATGCACATTAATACAATTACTTTCTCTGGTAACTAATAGTGTAACTAATTACTAATAACATTTCCGTAATATTAGTCGCCATCTTAAAGAGGCACAATTGCTACAAATTTTACAATCCAATGATCCCTATTCACATTTGTAATCATTGCATGCATATGACGTCACTATTGCAGCAGCTAGCTTAGTCAGAATCTTTTGTACCCAATGAAGTCCATTATATGGAGAAAATCCTGTCATCAAAAACCTTAATTTCTTTTCGACTGAAGAAAGAAAGACATGGACATCTCGGATGACAGGGGGTGAGTACATTATCAGCAAAAGTTTTTTTAAAAGTGAACTACTCCTTTAATAATATGGTTAGCCCATTATAAATAGCTAATCTCAGAGAACACTATTGGGTCTAATACTAATACTATTGGGTAATTTATGACATAACATATCATCGTTAAGAAGCTGTGGAAAATAATTTATCATACCATAGTCAAGATAGTTACAAGGAGCCGTACTCAATAATTTTTATATTATTATAATTTAATAATTTACTTTTAAAACTTTTATGTATATTTTATATAATTTACCTATAATTTACTTTTAAAACTTTTATGTATATTTTTGTTTATTATTTTTATTCATATTATTAGGCCCATTTATTCGTTTAATTTTACAGGACTTTTTGTGTAGGCTTCATTCCTGTTCTTACATACAGTAGGCTAGTCCTAATTTGTAATTTGAAATGAAACATTTCTGTTTGGAAAATGTTGTTAAGCCGCATTTCCACCGCAGGAACTTTCCCAGGAACTAGGAACTTTGACTGGGAGACTGGGAGGAGCAGTCGCACGCAGTTCAAAAACCTTAATTTCTTTTCGACTGAAGAAAGAAAGACATGGACATCTTGGATGACATGGGGGTGAGTAAATTATCAGCAAAAGTTTTTTTTTAAAGTGAACTACTCCTTTAATAATATGGTTAGCCCATTATAAATAACTTCTGTAAGTTTAACCAGGGTTTCTAAACCTTTTGACAAAGAATCTCAGAGAACACCTTCAAGACAACTAACGTTTAAAGGCTTTTTCAAATAAATGTTTAGAGAACTACTTCAGATATTTACTGCAAAACTGCTCAAATGTTTTTTTATTTATTTATTTATTTTTATTTAAAGAATTTGTAAAGGAGTAAATAATTATATGTAATCAGATTTTTTTTCCAACAAAAATATCAATAATATAAATATAAATATCCCTCATATTTCTAGGTTTTAAACGACCCCAGAGCCCATACTTTTGAAAAGAATCATGGTTACTATACTATTGGGTCATTTATGACATACAATATCATCGTTTAGAAGCTGTGTAAAATAATTTACCATACCATAGTCAAGATAGTTACATTAAGGAGCCGTACTCAATGCGGGCTATACAGATAAGATATAATTCATTCGACGACTCCTTTATTCATAACCACGATTTACTAATTTGTTGCCTGGTGTTAGTTTAATCAACATAAATTCGTGGAAACGTGATCCTAATTCATGGCCGCCATGATATACATTTTACCCGCATCATGTGCAACGAGCAACGATCATTGTCTGGACCGCTTCCCACGTACCGCCAAGGACAGGAAAGGTTCAGTAGATTATTTGCACTAAATGAATGGTTAATGTCATTAATGAACAGAAACTGCTCTTTGTAAATTTTTGGAATCTGTTCTGTGAGTGACCGAGGCTGTATCGTGCAGATGGACTCCACCCCAGCAGAATCGGAGCGGCTGTTCTGTCGGACAACATCTCCAAGACATTACACACCTGCTGATGACTAGTAAGTCAAAGTCCAAATCACAGTCTTTGCTGTCCAAACTTCAATGATATACGCAGTGTAGAACATTATATAGAAACTGTGCTATTATTCCTCGTTTAGTGTGGCCAAACAATAAATCTAGTGTAGGATCTAGCAAAAATCTTATTGTAATTAAACCAGAAAATCTAAATATCAGTGAACAAAAACAATTTCTAAAGCTAGGTCTTCTAAACATTAGATCGCTCACCCCTAAAGCAGTTATTGTAAATGAAATGGTCACAGATAATAATTTCGGTGTACTTTGCCTTACTGAAACCTGGCTTAAACCAAATGAGTATTTTGGTCTAAATGAGTCTAGCCCACCAGGATACTGTTATAAGCATGAGCCCCGTCCTGATTGGTCGTGGCGGCGGTGTTGCAACAATCTATAAAGATATTCTTAATGTTACTCAAAGTAATAAAGTAATAAAACCTCTCATTAAGAAACCTCAATTAGATCCAAATAACTTAGCAAATTACAGACCATTTTCAAATCTTCCATTTATGTCTAAAATACTAGAAAAAGTTGTCCACTCAGTTGTGCTCTTTTTTGCACACACTCGGTCTCTCTCGCGAGTATTGTCGAACGCTCTCTCAGACAAACCGGTCTCTCTCGCGTGCCCTCTCGGACACTCATAGGCGCGGGAAGGGGGTGCTGCGGGGGCTGCAGCCCCCCTTGTCATAGCATCAGCCCCCCCTGGTGAGGGTCTGCGGTTGTGGACTATAATAAATATTAGCCTATACTTAAAAACGTGAGAAAAAATGTAACGTAGAGAAAAGATATGGTGTTTGATATGGGATACAATACAAAATAATGGGCAGTGTATAAGATATAAACTAATGATTAATTATTTTAATATTTCGTGAATTGAGGATGTACTACGCCTGCGCGCGCCTCCTCCTCAGTTGCTTGCTTCCGTAACCTGACACTAGTTTGAATCTCTTTTGTTCGGAGATTCATCAGAAACACACCAGAACGCAAGGCCATGTTTGGTGCACTTTAAATGGAGGTAAGAAATGGTTTTAAATCCCTTATAGGGCTACTGCCGCCAAGCATTTTAGCTTTATTTATTTCTGTATTCTGTTGCCTATTCATCGTCGTCCTGAGGCTAACATTGGGCAGCCCATCACTAAATAATATGCATGTATAGTATAGTGATTCAGTATGACATTAGTTACATTTTTATTTTTCAGATAATTTCTGAAAAATAAGAATTTAACTTAACTGTCATATTATTAGTTACTGTTCTCACATAGGCCTATTATCACATATCCGTTCTCAGTGGCGTTTTCTACCGGATGCCAAGGGAAGTCAGGCATCCAGTCTCGTCCGACAATCACTATTATCGTAAATAAAACATTTTATTTGACACACAGTGATATTTGTGTTTGGCCTCTCATTTTACGTGATTGATTATTAATGAAGCGTGATCAATGGACAGCGTAGGCACAAGCTGAGTTTCGGTGCCCCCAAGTTCACGACACGTGCAATGCAAGTGATTCTGCCAGCGCCTTATTATTCTGCTAGATATTCGCTTCTTATTTATTAACTACAAATATATTTACTTTATTGGCTACAACACGTAATGAGAAATTTCATGTTTTTTTGTCATAATGATGTCATATTTTTCAACCCAGCCCTCAGCCCCCCTCGCCTGAAACAGCTTCCCGCGCGCCTGCGGACACTCGGTCTCTCTCGCGTGCTCTGTTGAGCGTGCTGTCTTGTCTCTCTCGCGCGCTCTCGCCTCGGGCACACACTCGGTCCAGCACCTCATAGACAGACGTGCACGGAGGGGACTTAGTGTGTGTGCGCGACAAGTTTCTTAACTTTTTCGCCGACGAAAGCAGAGCCGTGGAAAGCCGCTTCGCCATGCTTTCAGTGGAAAAGCGGCTATTGTTCTGATGCCGTCATGAGCTGAAATGACGGGAGGGGTTGTGTCGCCCTGATTTGCTTCCCCGTCTCTCTGCATTTTCCCCAGACATACGTTCTTCTCCCACACAAAAAGCCAATTTCATTCCAAATATGTAAAATTCCGTGAAATTCCACGTTAACACTAGATTCCGCGTTTTTTGGCCAATTCCGCGATTCTGTCCGCGATTCCGCGATCGCGGAAATTATAGGGCCCTATATTTGTATAGGTTGCATAGTATTTACAGTCATAAAGTTCATTTCAGTCTCTCTCAGCAGACTGCTATAAGGGAATCGAGCGCGGCAAGGCTGCCCGGCCCGCCTCAAACACTGCAAGCACACACAATCTAAAGACACGGGAGGCTGACCGGTTGACTGTTTGTTGACTTGAATTTGCGACATTGCTGCGGAGCTTGTGGCCTCTAGGGACGCTAGACGTGAAAGTTACAGGTCGAGCGCCCCTAGTGGCCAAAAGCTCCACAGTGTGGCTTTAATGTATAAGACCTGTTTTCCCATCTTCTTTTCTACTGAGATGTGCATTGGGAAACCATCATTCTCTTCAATGGCTCCACAAAATTATACAATAACTCTTCTGTGGTGTACGAGGAGAGGATGTTCAATATGCAAGTAATGATGGCGAGCCAACCCAGACTGTGACTTTCATCTTTGTTTCAACTGTTCCTGCAAAGGCGAGCTGTTACCCAGTGGATTCTCTGTACACTGACGACCAAACAGTTGGAGTATCCGGCTCTGTTTTTAACTGGACAAGGCATCGATTTCTTCAGTTCTTCTACATATTTTTATTCTGAACTGGAAATCTTTTTTCTTCAACATTTTCCTGAACTGAATTGTATTCCACGACAAGAACAGAAGTTGAATGGAATTTAAGTGCCACACATTATAATTGTATTATTTTCATTTCATGTACAGCATCATTGTTGTGTATTGCTTGTCTGTCTAACAGTCTAACAGACTTTTTTTATTTATTTAAAACTTTTTTTATTTTAAAACTCCATTACAACCTAGAACTGTCTAGTAGCATCACTGTTGTTTTGGAGAACATGCGTTATTACCTCCTTCAACTGTAAGTCTCCAGCATGGCAGACTTGTGGGCACTTTCTGAAAAAAAAGTATCCCATATAATTTCATTCTAGAACGCCATTTATTGTTTTATTTTCGTGATCAAATAGACACAATTGGAAAGATTACACCTTGCTTGTTATCGAAAGTAACAAAACACAGAGCTTGTTATTTGGTGTTAATGGTGGTTTGGCTACTAAACTGAATTCGTTGTGTACATAAGACATGAAGTCCATTGAGCCGGGCTGGGCGGGGCCGGGGTAGCAGGGGGCGGGGCGGGGCGTGTTCGGTACGCAATGACAGTATCGCGATTTCGAATCGTGAGTTCAGTATCGCGGTTTTTCGGTTCGGATTCGAAAATCGTTACACCCCTACTGTTTGTTGACTTGAATTTGCGACATTGCTGCGGAGCTTGTGGCCTCTAGGGACGCTAGACGTGAAAGTTACAGGTCGAGCGCCCCTAGTGGCCAAAAGCTCCACAGTGTGGCTTTAATGTATAAGACCTGTTTTCCCATCTTCTTTTCTACTGAGATGTGCATTGGGAAACCATCATTCTCTTCAATGGCTCCACAAAATTATACAATAACTCTTCTGTGGTGTACGAGGAGAGGATGTTCAATATGCAAGTAATGATGGCGAGCCAACCCAGACTGTGACTTTCATCTTTGTTTCAACTGTTCCTGCAAAGGCGAGCTGTTACCCAGTGGATTCTCTGTACACTGACGACCAAACAGTTGGAGTATCCGGCTCTGTTTTTAACTGGACAAGGCATCGAATTTCTTCAGTTCTTCTACATATTTTTATTCTGAACTGGAAATCTTTTTTCTTCAACATTTTCCTGAACTGAATTGTATTCCACGACAAGAACAGAAGTTGAATGGAATTTAAGTACCACACATTATAATTGTATTATTTTCATTTCATGTACAGCATCATTGTTGTGTATTGCTTGTCTGTCTAACAGTCTAACAGACTTTTTTTATTTATTTAAAACTTTTTTTATTTTAAAACTCCATTACAACCTAGAACTGTCTAGTAGCATCACTGTTGTTTTGGAGAACATGCGTTATTACCTCCTTCAACTGTAAGTCTCCAGCATGGCAGACTTGTGGGCACTTTCTGAAAAAAAAGTATCCCATATAATTTCATTCTAGAAGGACATTTATATAATTTCATTTTATGTACAGTCTTACAATTGATTCCTCTAATGTTACAGTTATCAGGTGATGGATTCAGCATCAAGAATTATCTGCAAATAAATAGTGATTAAGCACATCGTGATTCTGTGCATGAGGATAAACTTTGTGAGGTGATATGTAGGGGCCTGTACCATGATGGCAGATGCACAAAGTGACTTGTTTTGTCAGACGTGTCACTTCTCTCATCTGCTCGGTCCAATTTCAGTTTGTGATCTCTAACTCAGAACATAACTTGCCCCGGAGCAGACTAGCCAAGCCACTTTCAGGGTACAGGATTGGTGCAAACTAAACTGAACATTACATGCTATAGCCAGTATTGGCTAAACGGCTTCGTGGTATAGAGAGCCTAAGTCCCTCCCCTTCCGGTCGACCACCATGGGACCTTATTTCGGAAAAATATTCTATGGTACAGGGTTGCCAACTCTCACGCATCTGGCGTGACACTCACGCATTCAGCCTCAATCTCACAGTCTCACGCTCAACAAAGAAATCTCACACTAAATTAGACATTCTTCTGGGCTGTATTTTTTTGTATTACTAAAAGCAAGTTCAAGCTCTTAACTACTGATTGGACACAGAGAAAAATCGCGGAAAAAGATGACACTGACACCGACAGGCTAGACAGAGAAGTTTACTCTTGATATAGAACGCTTTGGCGCTTTTAAATGTGACCGATCGCAGTAGCGCGTCAGTTCAAATGGCACGTGATAACACCCACCCAGGGCGCAAGGGCACGAGCAAAATATGTATATATAACTGTATCTGGTTATCTCCTGCTTTATATTAAACAAACTCTCAACATGGGCTTTTGCGATGCACAGAGAGACGCTGCGCTGCCTATGACTTTGAACGTGAGTTGAGAGTGTACATTTGCACTACGTGCCTGTGTTTTAAGCAAAAAAGATACCCTTCACTGAATATCTAGAGTGGCGTAGGGCGAGGGCGTGAGGTGCTTGAAAGCAGGTTTTGACACGTTCGACCCGAGTTCGAATCCGCCTTTTGCCGAACTCTCTTCTCCCTTTTCCCAGCACCGAAACCGTGATATGACATTGTGCCTTTATAAAACACTGTAATTAAGTAGCCTATAGAGCCATTCTGTTTGTGCTGCGTGAGCTTGGTGATCTGGTGTTTTCTCCAAAATAAAAGATCAAGGGTTTATTTCCTGCAAATGAAGAAATTAAGACAAAACTATTGTAATTCATTTTCCTATACAATAGTGTAAGTAAAATATACTTTTGAAATTTAGAAAAATATACATTTTCATTTATACAGTACATTTATAGGCTAGGCCTATATGGATTTTACGTAATAGGAATAATTATATAAATCATGATTACATTATTATAATAATCGTTTGGCATCCTAAAACAGACTGAGACTTTATATCATAACTAAAAAGATGTTTGATCCCTCTTTAATGTCCAGGTACAAGTCGAGGCTTTTCCTTTGTTCAGTGTCACAGTTCATGGGTTGAAGCTAATTTTGAGCTCTCAAAGTGCACCAGATTGATGCATTTTACCTTAATGTACAAAATTTAAAAAAGAAAACTTGGCTGCACGAATACTAAATTAACTAAACTTTGCCAATCAATGAGCGCTCTCTACTGCCTGATAATGGTCATGTAATTAAGCATTTGATCACTGCTGTTAAAGCAAACATTTGCAACGTTTTTAATTTGTTTAAGAAAAATAGAACCTAAAAAACAAACAAACAGGGAATTTTCTGGGAACGTTCCCTTTAGGTTATAAAAATAGAACCTAAAAATAACCTACAGGGAACATTCCCAGAACGTTCTCCTTGGGTAATAAAAAATAAACCTAAAAATAACCATCAGGAACGTTCTTTTTACATTTATTTGTAAACCTAATTATAAGCATGCATCATCTTTTGTGTCAATTTCATCCATTAAATCAAATTATCATATCAAGACACAAAGAGCTGCTACCAATCAAAAGTATAATTTCCCTTTAACGACCCCTCGTCAGATGGGTTTTTTTCTGACGTCATGACGCACGAGTGTCTGGAACTTCTGCTCAACCGCCATATTTTCTTTCCGCGCTCGGATGAAGTTGCGGTTGGAAGGGTAGGTTGAACTTGGAAGTTTGTTTAAATTATTATACTCGAATATGCAAGTTTTGGACGTGTGTTTGAGTTATTGTTGTTTGTGAACATGAATACTACTAACGAAATCGTAATTAACCGAGTTTTTGAAAGTACATTTGCGAAATAGCGTTACTGAATATGTTCTATGAATACAGGATGTTGTATTTACTCATTTGTTTTATAAAAATGTGTTCAGTTTGGATCTTGGGAGTAACGTTATGTGTATAAAATTATTTTTAAATTGATGCCTCCTAAACCGTCTGTGCCGCGCAAGATATTGGAAATGCTTTGGCGGGAAGTGCTCTGTGAGCGGGGCAAAATTCTCGAATTTGAATATCTGCATTAACGTTAGCCTTTAGTATTGAGTTTGCTTTTAAAGTAATGTTTGTCTTTTATATGTCTTTGAAACGTTAGCTCTGATTTATTAATCTTTTTTAATTAGAATCTTTTTTTGTGTGCAAATGTTCAAAATGATGTTGAAATTATATAAAGCGTTCACAAGCAAATTTGCTTTAGCCTATGTAGGTCTATATATTGCTTGTATTTCCCTGGTATTGAAATCAGGCGAACATAAATGTCAGGCGACACGATTCCTGGCTGCATGTCAATATCACTGGATCACTGGATCTTTTTGTTAGGAACACTATATTGAGTCCAACATTTAGTTTAAATTAATAAAATTGTTCGTTTTAGTCGCATTTTTGCAGTTTTCCCTATTAAATCCAGTCACGCAGCAGATCTTTTGCCACTCAGTCAGGTTGAGGGGTTGTACCGGCGGGAAAGTGATGTCAATGCATTCCCTCTATTGTTTGGTGTGTAAAAAAACATCAATGTCAACTGGATGGGAGCTAATGCACTTCGGTCGCAAATGCAATCCACTAAACATAAAAATGGAATGCGTGCTCTAAATCTATTCATTTTTGTATGTTTTAATGTACAGTATGGTACAAATGTAAATAGAAAGGTCACTGGTTAACAATTGCAATTCAGTGTCGTGATGGTTTTAAAAAAATGCCATATCAAGTTGTTTCAAAAATTTATTTCAAAGAAATAAAAAAATAATGAACAAGGCACTCAAACAACACTTTTCAAACACAACTCAAATAGCAAACAGTGAAAATCGTATACTAAAGGCATCAGCCAACCATGCAATCCAGCGTCTCCTCGACAGATACTCTCCCTGATGCTGTGTCCATTTCGATCACCTATAAAACTGTATTCCATTGTTCCTATGTTTTCCATATGTCTTGTGTGAGTTACTGGAGGAGTTTTTAACGCAGCAGTGACTTCCAGGCATGGTAAAACAGTGCGGAATTGCGAGAAACTCCTCTACTACCGAGCTAAAAACACACGTAAACAATACTGGTTTGCTGTGGGAATCCAACCAACATGGCGGAGAGGGGAGGGGCTTTGTACAATGACGTCAACTCCTCATTCTCAATAATGTAGGCTACAGACTTCCGTGTTCGCTTCAGTCCTGTTATAATCAGATTCAGCGCGTTCTTCATCTTCAATCCCCAGCGGTGCCGAGCAGAGAGTACGTCAGAAACATGACTGTGCGTGTGTGTGTTGATGTTCATCTGATTTCATTGGTCTGTCACTGCTCGTCAATGTCAGAATATTTGAGCTTGGGCTTTATGTTCACAGATGCTGCTGAGCGGGAATTTCAGCAGAGCGACTCGACGCTTCAGTTCACCGGCAAGTACGAGATAAGATGTAAGTAGCTAAACTTAACATTTCATATTTTACAGTTTTTAGGTCATGAATGTTAAACGAATATAAGTAGAAAAAAAATAAGCAGGCAAACTAATATAGTTTTGTCTATTTTCGCCATTTTGAACTGAAAATAGGCCTATGTAACGTGACTCATGTAATTTAATAATTAGTTTACTGTCATTGCGAGGAGACAAGAAACATTAACAAAGCCGTTTTCATCATTTTAGCCACAAGAGTAATAATGAATGTATGTATATTGAGAATATAATACAAATTGTAGCCTTTAGTACATTAAAAAAAACCTTAGCTTTCGGAGAAGAAGAGAATACTGCCCACTGACATGGTTTTAAAGCTATTTCTTATCCTTTTTTTGGTCTTCATGCACCTTGAAATGCACATCAGAGAAATAAATAAATTTGAAGCCCCTACCAACCTCAAATTTAGGAGCTCTTTGATTATAAAGCCCTGTCTATGGCCCTGTATTAGGCATAAGATCAATAATGAATGTGTAGCAAAGAGGAACAAAAATGAAAAGCCTATATCAGTCAAAGCTCAGCTTTAGGAGGAGAAGACACAGGGCAAGATAAAAACAAAGAGAAGAAGAGGATGATGCTGATGAGGAGAGAAAAATAATCAGCTGCCCACTGACATGGTTTTAAAGCTGTTATCTAATTTTTGGGTCTTCAAAACATCCTAAAATGCACATATGTAGATCAGAGAAATATATATTTTTTCTCAGGTAAACCCTGAACCCCCCCTAACTAACCTACCTCACATTCAGGACCACAGTGATTATAAAATTATTAGGTCCTACTTATCCCAAATAGCAAGAACAATTATAAAATGCACACCAGGCAAACTCTTGGGTCTCTGGAGGTTAATATCAACAACACAATCTTATTTTAGTCACAGTATGTTTAACAGTATCATTCAATTGTTAAATACTTGTTTTATAACTTTGAAATTGTCTTAACCACCCAATCAAAATGGACAATTTAAAAGTAATAGTCCACTCATAAAATAAAAAATGCTTGTTAATTTTGTATGAAATGTGCTATATAAATTAACGTGCCTTGCCTATATGTTGGTTCAAAATATCGGTTATCGGTCTACTTGATCTGTAATAATCGGTATCGGCCCTGAAAATCACATATCGGCCGACCCCCTAAGCGTGAGTCAGAAGAATACAGATCATATTTATTTTGCGTTAGCATGAAGCTGCAGTTTCACAATATGTGAATTACACTAACAAATAACAGTAAAATGCTGCAAATATTTTTTTGAAAGGCACCAATTTACACTTTTACAAATCTTGTCTTGCGAAAGCAAATTTAATTAACGCTTGCAATCTCGTGTACACTTTCACAAACATTACCCTGCGCAGCGCATGCAATTCTTTAAGGCATCATATTACCTTCATACATAAGGCTGTACAATTTTTGCTCATTTACATAGTTATAGACATAGTTATATTAGAGTTTTGGCTGCACATTTTTATCTTCTACAACTTAACCTTTCTTCATTTTACAGCCGGTGAGGGTGCAAGGAGTGAAAACGGTTTCCTCCAGCGGAGACCAAATCCACCTGGATGCTGACATCTGGTGACGCATACAGGTAATATTGAATATGAAACAGGTTTAACTTTTAAATTTGGTCAGTCAAAGAAAATCAAACAATAAATAGGCCTACCGTTTTGTGGCTCTTTAATGTGTCGTGACAGATTGCCTGATAAAGCCAAGTTCCACCGACGTTAATCTACTCCTGACTACTTTCTGACTGATCCCGGTCTGTCAATCAAACTCCAAGCGAAGGATAAATTGACGCTAATTTAAAAGTGAAAGTTAGTTTCGTTTTCAAACTAGCGCATATTCAGGGCACAATAACAAAACAGTTCTTTCCCGCACCACCACACCGTTATGTATGCCCCAGAAAACGTGCGCATTTTACGTTTGCCTTTAAATTAGCGATTTAAAAGCCCCCGCCGGTGAGACGCCGGTATTACCGGTGTTGTCACACGTCGATTAACCGGTGAGAAAATATCCTCACCGTCACAACACTAACGTGCGTACAGATTCTTCCTTCCTTTCCAAGTATCAACAAGGACGTACTTGCGTTCAGCCAGAGAATGTCTAATTGGTTCAGCTTGTTCACCTGCTCAATTTCGTACCTCACTCGCTCTCGCACAACTGTGTTATCGTTGTCAGTTTACAAGCACATCACCGTTAGGTCCCCAGTAGGGCTGGGCGATATATCGATAAAGTTCAAATTTGCACTATGATCCTTGCTCCAAGCAAGCTGCTGACTGCTTTTGTAGAAATATGTATATCTTGCATTCTATCAGTTGCAGTTCTGACGCCTCCGTCTCAACAGCATTAGTGTACAACGCGACAAATACTCACATAAAATATTAACACAGAGGAACGGCCAAATCAGTTCAGTGATTTCACAAAAGTTCATAATTTGCATGTGCTTTAAAGCCTTGCCGCGAACACCTGACGCGCACATGCACTAAAAGCTTGTCTAACAGCACCTGGTTGCTGGACTAAGTTATCTTTTGAGTCTTATTTCGCTAATACTCTCAAACACACACACGGTTTACATAAGAAAATTTGGTTATGTCTAAACTGGAAGCAAACCGAGAATATTGAGAGAAATCTGCTTGTCAAATGCGCGTTTATATTAGACGCGTCGTGTACAGTTCTTAAAGTGACAGTAGCCCTAATAATAAACATGCAGCCGCTTGTCCTTAAAGGGATAGTTGACCCAAAAATAAAAATTCTGTCATGATTTATTCACTGTAATGTTGTTCCAAGCCTGTATTAATTTATTTCTTGTGCTGAACACAAAAGAAGATATTTTGAAGAATGTGGGTAACCAGACAGTTGCTGGTCCGCATTGACTTCCATAGGGAAAAATATACTATGGAAATCACTGGGGTACATCAACTGTTTGGTTACCCACCATTCTTCCAAATAACTTTAACAGAAGATAGAAACTTATTCAGGTTTAAAACAACTTGAGAGAGTAAATGATGACAATTCAAACTTTTGGGAGAACTATCTATTTAATGTTAATAAAACAACAAAACACAGAGGAAAAAAATCACTCACTGCTCTTGACTGAGAACTTAAATAGTAGCTTTAATATGAATCAATTTATAATTTATACAGTGAAGACTATATTGGGCTTGACTAAATATTTGTTCTCACTTTGCGAAAAAATATCGGAATATATTGATATGCAGCCAAAATGAGGGGGTGGGGGGGGAGATGGGATGCAGCTCGGTATATTTTCCTGCTTTTTTTGTCCTTAGCCAATCACATGCCTGCATACTGAGTGTAGAGCCCTCAACACGCCAGTTTCTGAAACGTTGCACATGTCTACTGGCTAATAAATGTGATGTCTGACGAGTTTCATGCAATTTCAAGCATGCTAAGAGTCTCAAAAGCATCCTAAAAGAATGGTAAAGTTTGATGCTTTGCCACGGCAACAGTATCTAGGGCTGGGTATCGTAACAAAATGTTCAGATACCGATACCTTGACTTCGATACCGGTTCCTGAACGATACCTTTTTCGATACCAATATTATGTAACCAGTTTTATCAATATAATATTACCTACATTTTTATTTTATTTTTCAGTTGTTGACTTTTTCCACACTCAAGTATGTAAAAAAGCACCAATGCTAAAGTTTTCTATGGTTCCTAATCATTTAACATGTTTTCTTTACTTCAGAGCTCATTGTTTCTGCCTTATCTTAATGTTTAACAATGAAACTGAATGAAAATTAATTGAAATGCATTACACTGTCACCTCTGATAATAACAGATCATCACTCTAAATTGTTATTTAGAAACATGCATTTTCTGTAAAGCTGCTTTGAAACGATATGTATTGTGAAAAATGCTATACAAGTGAATTAAATCAAATATAGGCTACTGGGGGCGGGATCTATGCCTCGCGCTCAGCACACGTGAAGCTTGCCGCAAAGCACTGGCAACAGAAGCCTAATGATTATGGATGTGTCGTGAAACAACAGCAAGGATATATTTTTTATCGTTTATTAATGAACAAGCGTTTAATAAGTCTGCTGGCAGCAAATATGATTATGGCGATGCAGACTCGTCATTCCTGCAGCAGTGAATGCGCGCGCCTAACGTTATATGGATCAGGTAATCAAACTATTTATTTCTAATTGCTTTGTTTAAAAGTAGAATTATTTTGACCGACTATAGACCTATTTCTCTTGTCTATGAGGCAAGTATCCCATATACTGAGTGTCGGTTCATCTGTGACGCGCTCCAGTTATTGAAGCGGAAAACAAGACATGTTTCGATACTCGGTAGTACCGAATCAATTCGGTCGGTACCTAAAAAGTACCGAAATTCGGTACCCAGCCCTAACAGTATCAAAGATATCAAGAATCCATTCACAGGTCTACATCTGCCGTGTATTTACATTATACAGATGTTTGAACCAAACCGGGTTAAAATAAGAGGGGGATTTCAAAGCATTTAGAAAGTGACACTTCCTGCTGACAGTTGGTGGCGCTATAACTTTGACTCACAATAGTCACATCCATGTGATCAGCCTCTTACAAAGAATAAACTGCTGAAGTTTCATCAAGATCAGTTAATGTATGCTGAAGTTATAACACACTTCCTGTTTCACGTTAATAATTTAGCTTCCTCGCCACAGCCAACCGTTCGAGATATCAAAAATCCCCTCGCAAACTTTCATCCTCAATGTCTTGACTTCACGCTGACCGAGTTTCATCGAATTTGGATCAGAAGCTCTAGGAGGAGTACTTTAAGTTCCATTGCATGCATTTTACAAACAATCCTAAATAGCCCATTTCCTGTTGGGCTGGGGTAAAAAATAAGAGTATAGCCCCGTTCACACTACATGCGACGCAATACCATTCATTATCAATGGTGAGTGGGCGACTTCCGGCGACACGTGCGACAGCGACCGATGGCCGTGGGTTCTGACCCGTGCGCAAAGTTTCAAGAGTTTTTGAGCATGATAAAGGCTCCAAAAGGTAGTAAAATAATAATAATAAAGAAGAAGAATAAATTATCGCTAATAAATATTCGCCCTTTCAGGGCTTGGGCCCTAAAAACCCTTACAATTACAATAGGTTTTCAGCACTTCGTGCTTGAACACCTAATAATAAAAATCATTACAATAACAATAAGGTTTCAGAACTTTTGTGCTGGAAACCCTAAATATGACACTGTCTTTCTCTTCCTGTCTATTTCTCAAGGCTATCCAAACAGCCTGGCCAAAGATAAGAGCCTACTGTGAGGAGGCCCTCAGGGACAGGCTGACCCCGGTGATTCGAGGCTCCAGTTTGTTCCTGAGGGGTTTCGTCTTCACCCAGATTGACTTCGGTGACAAGGTCATACATGAAAACACCACACACACAAACACAGACATACACACGTCGCACACACCGCTACACAATAAATAACATTCCTCCAGATTTCATTCCACTATAGTAGGAGATTAAAAGAGGCTCCACTGCCCTTGAAACGCATCTGAACAACAAATTATGTTAATGTGATTTAAAGGACATGATAAGTATGAAGGTAATATGATGCCTTAAAGAATTGCAAGCGCAGGGTAATATGTGTACATAGGATTGTAAGCGTTAACTAGAATGTACATTTCCAGAAGAAAATGTGAGTGGTGCTTGGCCCTCAGCATACAGCCGGTGAGTCCCATCATCAATCTAGTGCTCCAATACAGGCCATACTGAGTGTAGAGAAACAAGCCGATCGACTTACAAATCGATGGCACAAACAGAGAGCGAGACCTAAAGGCACTGGAGACATCAGATTGTCACGAGCATCACATATTTCAGCAGTAGCATCCTCTACCCCAGATACGGCTCTGACAAGGATTGCAAACACTGGTCTCCTTCCAGCGCCTATACATCTTAAGAACAGATTTGAAGTATTAATGAAGGAGGAATCCCTGAATGTGACCGAACACAGACTGAATAAGACAGTAGCTAACACTAATGCTAACGGGCGCTCAAGGTCGAGCAGACACTCAGCTCAGAGCGCAGCCGAGAACAGGACTCTGATAGTGGGCAACTACATGCTGCCTTCCACAAGCAACAACTTCTGATGTAAACAGGGAACTTCAGAACTAGGGTTGGGTATCGGTTGGGTTTTATCCGATACCAGTACCTACTCGGTATTTTTTAAACGGTTCCGGTACCTAAACGGTTCTTGAAACGGTACTTAAGAAAACGAAACCGCACACACTTTGAAAAAAAATAATACCCCTTTATTTACAGGGCCAAACTGAACACAATATTAACTTACAATATAAATACAAGTAACATAATGGTAATAATAAATAAACCAATATAAAATAAAAGTTCATATTTACATAATGTCAAATAAAACAATAGATCAAACAATGTAATTATACTGGAGATTAATAGAGATTACTACCAGGGTAATATAATATCGACATGGCTACAGGTTCCCATGTTTTGTCTGCTTTAACTAGTCATGGTATTTTGTCATTTACTAGTTAAGCTCTAAGCCAGTTTGATATTTCGTTCCCACTGCGTCTTATGCGCAGCTTTGAGTAAACATGAAAGAGAACGTCTCTGTGTAACCCATGTTCTCTGAATAGGAAACGAGACGCTGCGTTCGCTGCAAATATCTCGCGCTGCTTTTCGGCAGAGAGAACTCTGAGGAGCAGATGATGCGCGCGCTAATATAATATGAAGACGTGAGCGTCAAGGCGGCGCGAATGGTGATTCTATATCCATAGACAATCGTTATTCTGACGCGTAATTTTACACGTGAAATGCAGCCAAACATTTCACGTGTACATTTCACGTGTGTTTAACCCCTCGCGTATCAGAACGTATCAGCTGACGTGGAGTCTCCCGCATATTGATAACGGCTCCCGGATGATCGCAAATTAGTTCAAATCTCCCGGAATCTAGTGCGAGCGAGCAAGCGCGCGTGCGAGACAGACAGATCAGACAGTGCTTCAATAAACCATATAGTGCGCGCACGTCGGAGAGGGAGAGGAGACAGCGAGAGACTGCGTGTGTGCGCCTCATGCCACCGCATGACACAGACTCAGGCATCGAAATCAGGCACCGAAATTTTCATTCTGATTCGGTCTGGTTACTACCGTTTACGTCAGAACCGGTTCCCTATTAGAACCGAGTTTCGGTACCCAACCCTATTCAGAACATTCTGATGAAACGTAAAACTGCAAATCAACTCATCGTTCATGTGGGGAAGAATGATTGAGAATGAAGAATGAACTTTTTGAAACACTTAAAAGACTGAAAGTTCAGACATTCATCAGTGGATCACTCCCAGCAAGAGGAACAAACAGGTTTTCATGGTTGCTTGGGCTCAACACATGGCTGCAAAAAACCTGCAGTATAAAAGGAGTGAACTTCATTGACAACTTCAATCTCTTCTGGAGTCAGAGGCAACTGTTTCAACGGGATGGCCATCACCCAAACAAACTTGGCTCAAGAGTGCTAAAGGACAATATCTACTTCTCCCTCCATCATCCTTCTGCAGTGTGTGCCAATTAGGGCTGTAGTCAACCAAAGAAATCCTTAGTCGACCAAGGTCTTGTCCTGCGCAACGATTAGTCGACTAAAAAAAAAAAACGATTTTGATTTAAAAAAAACGGTTTTGATTTAAAAATTTTTAAACAATTGTCATAGAGCATTTATAAAACAACAACGAAAGAACATCAAAAATAAATAAAACTATAATAATAATAAAACAATTCTTTGAAAATTAAGTGATTTTTTTTAACTGCAAAAAGTGAGGAGCAATAGGTCTATGCATACTGTCACCATGGTGCCATGGTGCCAGTCACAATCGCGCACCTGACCACACCACACTCTACAAAATAACTGCTATCTGCCACATAATGAAAAATCCTAACAAAAGCTCTCGTTTATACAGGCTGTATTCTTCTTTACTTACAAAGCTATGGGTTAACTTTTGTCCAGTCGATCTGTTAGGCGTTTTAAAACAACAGACAAAATAGCCTAAAAAAACAATCTGAAATCTAGGCTGTGTTGTAAGATAACATATAAGTTTATTTTCGTTTTGTTACATTATTTAGACTACTTTCAAATGAGTCAAGTGTACAAAAAAACCCTATTAAGAAAACAATCTATTGAGTCAGTATGATAAAGCCGTTAAAAGAGCTGCTCACGTCTTTTGTGCACTCAAGTTCGTTTTCAAATAGGCACGCGCTCATAATGGAGCAACGCGTTCACCACCGTCGCCTACCTCTACAAAAATGTAGCCAGACAAAAGATTTAGATTTCTTGGACATTCTGTCGACTAAAGTAGCGTGAACTGAATGAATACAGCAAAACTACCTACCGGTACATCCCTCACTGTAATAAATAACTGCTTTATAAAGGAATAAATATCAAGGAGTAAATCATTGAAAATATATTTCTATTGGCAAAAAAAAAAAATGCGACTGGTCGAACCAATAAGAATGTCAGTCGACCAAGACGGTATTGACTGATTAGTCGACTAAACGACTAAAGGTGACAGCCCTAGTGCCAATCCACTCAACCTGAATGGCACACACACACCTGGACACAGTATGAATGACCACAGGACTTCACTTCAGCACCTGAATGGACATGCGGTTGACGCATCACACAAGGACAATGATAACTAGGGGTGTAAATCGGACAGTTCATCACGATATGATATCGATTCTCTCAGCCAGCGATACGATTACGATTCGATTCAGGGTTATCAATCGATTTATCGATATTTAGATATTATGTGCCAAGTTTACACAACCAGTTACGTTTATTAACTCACAAATGCATCCAAAAATATATGAGTTTAATTAAACTCTTTTTGCACACCCTCTCCCAATTGGGTTGTTTGCTACAAGTTACAAGTAAAAAAAAACAAACATGATATATGAAAATGAACAAGAACGGAGTTATCTGTTTTTGCAAATGAACTATAACAGAAGAGGTTGGGTAAATATGACCCCACTGGACATTTCCTTGATTTTTTTTAAATGTTCCCTTCATCTCAGGGCCATGAAACTGTGACTTTTCATTAATAATCTATCTAAACATGCACAAAAAACTGGGTTCGATTCGGTTGTTCTAAAGGTGTGTAAAAAAAATGTTTACCATTTAAGGTGTTTAATGGTACAGTTTGAGGTCAAAATGATACATACACACACACAGACACACACACACACGTCATGACTGCAACAGAGAGCATTTTTACAGAAATTGGCGAATAAAACAAACAAAACTGGCATAAATCTAAGAAAAATTACATTTAAATCAAGGTCTGGTCTTAGAGCATAAACACAAAGACAAATACAAATTTGCAAAAACAAATAATTCAAAATCTATCAGACAACAACAAACTGCAATTCACAAAATATATATCTCATATATATCAAGTTGTGAGGAGAATTTGAAGCATCAAGAAAATTGAAGTGAAAATGAATGAGTCTCTATGGACCGCTATTGGATAAATGTGATCATTGCACTTTAATTCCTTAACTATAAGAAAAACTGTTTTTCGACTAACCACCAGATGGTAGTATTCTATCCCTAACACAGAGCAATGTCCAAAAACTGTTTAGATTTAATTATCATCATAATTTAAGTATTTAAGTAAAAAATATTTTTTTTCATGTGCCAATTTATGGCCTAGTTATGTAATTGAGCAGTAAATAGGTAGAAAACTTGAAAAATTCCCCCCAAAAAAACACAGCATAAATGATTAGTTGAGAAGTGAATTAAAAAAATGATATATAGTTTTCCATATAAAAAATGTATATTTCCTTATGCAATCACTCTTTAAAAGTCTGGGGTCAAAATGACCCCAAACACCTTAAGTTTTATCCTTTTGTCCTTTGATGAACTTTCTATTCATCAAAGAATCCTGAAATAAAAATGTAAAAAACTGTTTTCAACGTGGATAATAATCATACATGTTTTTGGAGCATAAAATCATCATATTAGAGTGATTTGTGAAGGATCATGTGACACTGAAGACTGGAGTAATGATGCTGAAAATTCAGCTTTTTCTCAGAGGAATAAATTACATTTTAATATATATTAACATAAAAAAGTAATTTTAAATTGTCATAATATTTCACAATATTACTGTGTTTTTTGTGTATTTTTTATAAAAAATTGCAGCCTTGGTGAGCAGAAGAGACTTCTTTTAAAAACATAAAAAATCTTACCGACCTTAAACTTTTGACAGAAACAGGTGCATGCTTTTTAGCAGGATTAATTAAGCATGAAAATATCTGAAGGAAATATATATTTGATGTACAAATTAAGCCAACTAATATGATACAACTTTTGGTTTATCTACTAATACATTCAAAAGTTACAAATGCAGTGAAAATTCAGGGATCGGTTACGGTATTCGATATTGGCGAGGACCAAAAATGAAAGTATTGGTCTCGGTCTCGTTCTGCAAAAAGTGGTATCGTGTATCCCTAAATGACGAACGACTCGCATTTACTGGGGAATATCCGATTTGTCTGCTTACATGGCACACGCAAATGCACGTATACGTTTCATATCCGATTTTTTACCACATATGAATGAGGCCTGAATCCGATCTGAGAAAATCTGAATCCATGCGTTTTTTTCCTGCTTACACGTTCACCGGTCATATCCGATCTGTGCCACATGAGAGGAAAAAATTGGATTTGGGTCACTTGAACCATGCAGTGTAAACGAGGCCTTAGAGATGTGATGAAATAAATTGTTGTTTTGGGATAGTAATTTCACTGCTTAAGTCTGCGTGTATGTGTGTTTGTGAGTAAGTGTGTGTGATGTGACACACTTTATTATGAATCATTTATTAATGTTTATGGCTGTTAAGTGTCAATTGTTTTTAAGTGCCAAGGTTATTATTCACATTATTAGGGCTAAGGGCTAATGTAATGGTTAGGATAACTAAAGGTCTAGGGATAAAGGGGTCATATAATGCCATTTTTGTACAAGTTAATATGAATCTTCAGGGTCTAAATGAAAACTTTGTAATATACTTTTACTTTTATTAAAAAATTTCATTAGTATTTTAAGAAAACACTCATTTTACCAGCTCAAAAACAGCTCTGTTTTCAGCATGCCGTTTCAGTGCACATGCCTTTAAATGATAAAGAGCTTTGGTCACCCCGCCCCTCTGTGTACAGAGTTTTAATAACACAATAACCATAGTGCGTTGTTCATTATAAACGTGGGATTATGAATTATATTGAGAACATCGTAACGTTACATAGAATACATGTCGTGTTGGTAGTAAAAAATATTGTGGAGGTAGTAAAAGAGTAAGTAAAAAGGTAGTAAATTCATCTCTATGATTCCTGCATAAACCCTGTGTTTATTTAATTTGAATATTAATTTGTGTAATGTTTATCTTGTCTTATTTTTTTAATAACAGAAAATAATGACAAAGATTTTTATCTCTGCCACTGGCCTAAATGTATGCCTTTCTTTGCTTTGTTTTTAACATAGGGACATTAGTTTGGCTGTAATGAACAGCCACTTGCAAAATAGTAAAACCAACTTGAAAAAGAATTGTGATTAAAAAAACGTGATCGTGATTTTCCTAAAAAAAAATCGTGATTTTGCCATATCGCCCACCCCTAGTTGCTAGGCTGTTCTGGGTTGTTGTTATGCAGTTCCTAGGGTGTTCTGTTTGGTTGCTAGGGTGTTCTAAGGTATTTTGGGTGGTTGCTATGGTGTTATAAGACTGCCCGATCTGCCACAGGGTGTCTGAGCCAGCCATGCCATCCGGAGCTGACCAACCCGACGCTGCCGTTGGCCTCCTCCCTGGACCTGGAGGACCTCCCAATGGAGGTCGGAGCCCACCTGCTCCGCCCAGGTCCAGGTGTGGGTGATGGGGAGACGGATGTCCGCTCTCCGCTCCCCCGAGAAGGGAGAGGCCGTGGAGGAGGAGGAAGGAGAGCCCCGTGCCCCGACCTCTCACCCCCGCCCAGCCCCCTCAGCAGCAGGAGAAGCACCCGTTCCCAGTCCACGTGCGGCTCTGAGTGAGTACTTTGTCTCTTCTCCCTCTCGCTCTGTTGTTCTGACCCCAGTGTTTTTGTTCTGACCCCGTTTGCTCTTGTGTGTTTTCTCTCTCTTTTAGCAGACGACCTCCAAGAGGAGTTCCGCGGCCACCAGGAGGTTTCTCTGTATCCTCAGGTTTGCTGATGATGTCGGCCTTCCCATCCTCCTCCTCCAAGAGTCTGACCTCCACCCCGCTGAAGTCCAGCGTCCCGCAGCGCAGCCGAAGTGTGGAGTCCACCGGAGACTCGACGTCCTCTCTGCTGTCACCCATCTATCACGACAGCTTTGAGCTTTCAGACGAGAAACCAGAACCAGATCCGCCTCAGCGCGTTCACGACATCACCGTCACGTTTGCCGAGGATGTGTCTCTCCCTCCAGGTGAGCGCTTGCTGAGTTACACATCAAAGGAAAGAAATCCAAACCAGCAGAGCAGTGGTCATCATGTATAATCCTCTATCATGTATCATGTAACATGCTTTCAGGGATGAGGTGGACACAACAGGCATGGACAACAGATCTTCTAGTGGGAACTTCAGACTTCAGAGTGCCTGGGAGCAGTGGATCGTGGAGAAAGCCAAAGAGGAGCGTGTCAGAAAACAGCAGAAAGCCATGGAGGTACATGACAAAAACATTCTTTGTAGTTATGGGGATATTTCATGTTTGTGGGACTGTTTTTTTTTTTTGTAACATGGACATTTTTATTTTATATACACTTTGTGTTTTGGAAGAAATGAATGCGCAAGGATGTATTAAATTGATCAACGTGAGAGAAAAGACATTTAAAATGTTAAAAACATTTCTATCTCAAATAAACACTGTTCTTTTGCACTTTATATTTATCAAAGAATCCTAAAAAACAATGTTTCATCAACAATAAGCAGCAGCACAACTGTAACATCGATAATAAACAGAAATGTTGATAAAATCATCATATTAGAGTGATTTCTGAAGGATCACGTGACACTAAAGACTGGAGTAATGATGCTGAAAATTCATGATTCAAATTCAAGTATTGATAATATTATTGCTGTTTTGCAACGAAGGCCACTGCAGAACTGCAGCACACAGCGGTGATTCGAATTTGAGAGATTCATTGACCCGTTCATAAATACAGCCACGTGCTTTGTTACCATGACTCTGACTGATGACTCACTCATTAAGACAGTGACTTGCTGCCACCTACTGGCGATTTTAATTTAATGTTTAAGTATCACCTTGTTTTAACCATCATTGCTTATTTGTTAGGAGAGTGCATTGTCAATACAGCCTGTTACCTTGATTAAAATGTCTCCATAAGCTTAATTGAATTGGCCTAAAGCGAAAAATTATAATGTCATTTTTAGTCTAAAGCAGGGGTCATCAACTATATTTGTCAGAGGGCCAGAATTTTACCAGACAGTGTCCTTGGGGGCCGGACCCTTAAATAAAAATTTTATAAAAAATCTAATTTCGGTATAACATTATGATTGATGTTTATTGTTAATACTTTTTCCATTTCATTACAAAACTGAAGGCCTTTATGAGTCAGGTTCCTATTACCCATACCACAGACAACCACCAGGGGTGATGGATATTTTGCATCAACTCAATTAGGCCTAAGTCAATTTTACTTATACAATTGATTTGTGTATAGAGCACTTGAAAAACAAACACAGAGGAAGTGACAGGAAAGGGTCTCTTAACAGAGGTAAAATGGCACTCTCAAAGGCTATGAAACGCAAAGTCGATATTGAAAACAGGTCCTTCAATGATTACTGGACTGAAAAGTACACATTATCATGCCAACCTTCCGGAATGCCTCACCAGTATGCCTATTTTGCAACGAAACTGTTGCTGTTGCAAAAGAATAGCCACAATCTGCGCCGTCACCACCACACTAAACATTAAAATTTTAAGATTTCATATCCTGAGCAGTCAGAGGTGCATCAGAGAAAAATCGCACTGAAATCTGCCTACTTGCATGCAAGTGGCATTATTACTTGAACTTTAACTGATCAAGAGAGAACTGATCTTTTGCGTTTTTTCTGAATGTCAATAAAAAATATTGTGAAATGACAGCGTTTCCATTAATGATGTTATGCGACTAAAACGCCTTTTTTTTCCTTTCGCGATAAGTCATTCCAAAAATAATGGCAACGGACGTTGGTAGTCTATCACAGCCACCGCACTAGACATTAATATTATTTATGGAAGGAGACGTGCGTGTTATCCAAGCATTAATGGCAGGGAAAGAGACATAGTTCTCCCTCATTTCTGCTCCGAGGTCTTGATTGTGGCATTTCTTTGAGGTTTTGTCTAGTAGGCTATTCCTTGTATCTTTAATGAATTTTAAAAAATAACTCTGCCTCGTATTATGTCCAAACGGTCTAATTTTGTGTTCATTTGTTTCCCCTTATTTAATCCGTTGGCCTAAATGCAAAATGAAAAATGAACGGGTGTTGTATTTTGTGAAACGCGAAGTTGAACACCAAAATGTTCATTTGAACTGCAGGCCTACGCCAAATGCTGCGCAAAAATATAAAGGCTAGGCCTATATATAGGCTACATATCG
Source organism: Hybognathus amarus (assembly GCA_030378365.1). Classification (NCBI taxonomy): domain Eukaryota; kingdom Metazoa; phylum Chordata; class Actinopteri; order Cypriniformes; family Leuciscidae; genus Hybognathus; species Hybognathus amarus. The sequence goes on along the minus strand of JAQIUQ010003639.1, from coordinate 21,987 downwards.
ACGAATTTTCAGATATTTGTTTGATTTTTTTCCCCTTTAAACATTTAAAATATTTGACAAATTAATATGAAAAAAAAAGATTTTACTGGTTTTCTAAGGCCAAATTAGAACCTGGAAATTATATTTTCCCCGCAGATGCTGAATGAGAAGAGCCGTATAACCACAGCCTAGAAAGGGGATTTATAGTTGATTTATAGGCTATAATAAATGTGTCTGATAATAAAATAATATAAAATAACAAAGCATTAGTTGTTTATTAATAAACTATTGTTTTCTAAATCATTTTCGGCTAAAAACATTATCTCCATCTATCTCAGTCAGGATGCACATTTAGAGAGAAATTAATTGGCTACATAATTACATAGTCAGAAGATATTGGCTTTCGATTTCGAATTTGTTAGTTTTAAATTGGACATTTAAAGCTTTAGTATACAAAGGATATAACCTCTGTAAAAAGCTTTAAATGTCCAATTTAAAACGAGCAAATTCGAATGCGTTGGCTGTTTCAGTTCTCGCTTCAGTTCACGGAGTTCAGTCCATGAAGCGCGCCTGATTGTTAAAGCACAACGTTTTCTTGTTATTGTGAGTTTACGCAAATAAATGTATTTGCGAAAAATGTATTATTATTTTCTGTATGACCAGAAATGAAAGAGTATTTTAAGTTGTTTCCACTGAAAGAACTGCAATGAAACTGCAAGTGTTCACATGGACGTCTCGCAGCCATCAGTGCGCGCTCCATACACACTGGATATGCGTCAAAAATATTGTGTTTATTTGTGCTTTGTTCCTTTTTTGGATAAAGGCGTCTTCTACATATGCAGCCTAATAAAATTTTACAATAATGATGATGATGATTATTATTATTATTATTTGCGGACACAGAGTTTTTGCGAAATGGACGTGTTTTCAGTGTGCTTATTTTCAATTGGCAATTTCAGTTTGAAGGGTGATGGAAACGCGCCTACTTTAATGCTCCGTACTTACCACGGCGTTTTATTTCTATAAATTAATTTCGTTTCAAATGGGGTCCAAACAGTTATTAAAGGTGTTAAAAATTTACTCTGTATCTCGAGGTTGCGGCGAGCACACTATGGTTAACCGAGTATTAACGATAAGGGCCTCAGTTAACGGTTAACGAAAAAATTGAAAATGTGCTGCCCTAGTTACTTTAATAGTGTAGGCCTACATATTTTCTCTTTGATCCTCACAATTTTGGAATCCAGTCGCGGGCCGGATCGAACGGCTTGGCGGCGCATTGGCCCGGGCCGCCAGTTGATGATCACTGGTCTAAAGACTACATGAAAAATAGCTACCAAAATTAATGTCGGTAACTGAAGTTTGACTAAAAGTAAAGACTAAAAGCTGACAAAAAATGCAATAACTTTGTCAACTGAAACTAGACTAAAACTATGAAAGACAAAATTACTAAAATGTGACTAAGACCAATAAGCATTTTCATCTGAAGACTAAAACAAAAATGGCTGCCAAAATGAACACTGCCGTACCATGCTGATCATTTTCTTGTTTTTATTTTTGTCGTGGTAAAGTCTTAAATTTGCCTTTTAGAGGACTTAAAGTTCTTAAAAGTCATTAAATTTGCTGTCAAAAAATGTGCAGATACCCTGATAGATCACATCAGGCCAAACAACTTTCGTGCTCTAAGTTTTACGACAGTTTAAATGGAAGTCGGCTATTATGGGTTGTTTGAATAAATGTCCTAGGAGAAATACATCAAATTACAATGCATGCGGTTACCAATCACCACCAAACTCGGTGTCCATGAAGTCAAGACATTGAGGTTGCTAAATTCCAGACGGATTTTCGATATCTCGAACGGTTTGGCCGTGGCGAGGAAATAATTTTTTTGACTAAAAAAAGGACACAGAAAGTGTGTTATAACTTTGCTCGTTTTACCTACAGTTACAAAACTTGCCACATATATTTCTCTCGTCAAGCCGATCAACTTTCTAATTTAAAAGTAATTCGCTCTGAGCAACAGAAAGTCAGATATTGTAGTTTGAATGGATTTCTTTCCCCTGCCATTCTCTCTGTGTGTGGGGGGAGGGGAGGTTTTTGCACGTCGTGCAGAGTAACCCTAAAGGCACCACCGGCTTTATATATATGTGTATATATAAATATAGCTGCGAGCAGCGATGAAGGGCCAAAGCCGGCGGTACCGCCACCCCGGTGCCTTTAGGGAACTAAACACCGGCTTGGGCCCGCAATCGCTGCTCGCAGCTATATTTTTAATTGAATTTTATCTAAACAACTTTGTCAGGGTGTCCGCGGGGTTTTAAAAAGTATTAAAAAGTGATAAATCACAAAAACTTTTAAAACATTAAAAGTGTTAAATGTAGTCTGAGAGGTATTATTTTTTTTAAATTAGGTATTATTTTGTTTCAGACTTTCAGTCCTATTCTGTGTTTGCATCTTTAGCACTAGCTGTGGTGTGAACTCTGTTATTCTTTAATATGGAGAACGATTTTTAGAATTATATCTTTATAGTTATCTTTATAGTTATAGCGCTTGGTGTGAACAGGCCTTTAGTCCATTTAAATATGTGCTTTAGCTTATCTGGGCACAATCAAAGATCTTTCATCTCTGTCTATGTTTGATGCTGACGTCATATTCAGTGGCTGGATGATATGACAATAGGCTATATAACCCTGATATAAGTGATCACCCGGATTTAGACTTACCTATATTGTATTTATATAAAGCGTTCACAGGCAAATTTGCTTTAACCTATGTAACTTAGGTCTATATATTGCTTTTATTTCCCTGGTATTGAAATCAGGCGAACATAAATGTCAGGTGACATGATTCCTGGCTGCATGTCAATATTCATGGATCACTGGATCTTTAGTAAGTTGTTAGGAACACTATATTGAGTCCATCATTTAGTTTAAATTGATCAAATTGTTTGTTTTAGTCGCATTTTCGCAGTTTCCCCTATTAAATCCAGTCACGCAGCAGATCTTTTGCCACTCAGTCAGGTTGAGGGTGGTTGTACCGGCGGGAAAGTGATGTCAATGCATTCCCTCTATTGTTTGGTGTGTAAAAAAAACATGCAACTGGATGGGAGCTAATGCACTTCGGTCGCAAATGCAATCCACTAAACATAAAAATGGAATGCATGCTCTAAATCTATTCATTTTTGTATGTTATAAATGTCAAAATCCGTGTAACAGAAAGGTCGCTGGTTAACACTTGCAATTCAGTGTTGTGATGGTTTTAAAAAAAATCTGAAGGTAGTAAAAAAGGTATTAAAAAGTAGTAAATTTAACTTAAGGATTACTGTATGTACCCTGTTTGTAACAACAGGATTGTAGGCTAAATAACAAAATTTTAGTAAAAGTCAATGACTGGGAGATTGAAAATCTGTTAGGCTAGATTTTAAAAACAGCCATCAGTAAATTTTACCCTGTGGTGGTTCAAATCATCATATGGTCCGGTAAATATCATTATGCCAAATGTTATAGGACATAATGAGTTACAGTGATGTGTGATTGATATTTTAGCACTCAGCGCGCTCACACTTGCGCGTCTATGTTAAGCGCATTTTTGAGAAACGCAGGGAAATAAAAGGAAAGGGAATTCTAAAGGAAATGCAGTCGGGTCGGACTTGGGTCTAATTTTTTCGGGTCGGGTTTTTCTTTAAAAAATAATAATTTATGCACGTCGGGTTCGGGTAAGTAGTGATTCGAGTCGATTCAGGTCGGGTACAGTTTTTAGGACCCGAGAAGACCTTGGAGTGAAAACTTTCCCTTAATGAATCACGATCAATTCTAAATGTAGCGCAGCTTTTTGCGGCTTCATGTCACGCCCATAGTTGCCCATAAATAGTCAATGAAACGCCCACAAGTTAATATTCATCGATTGCGAAATCTTGTTAAACACAGAGAGGAATTTAAAAAAACGTAACTCCACTCAATGTGAAGTAGGGCTGTAATCAACCAAAGAAATCCTTAGTCGACCAAGGTCTTGTCCTGCGCAACGATTAGTCGACTTAAAAAAAAAAAACGGATGTTTTGATTGAACATTTTTTAAACAATTGTCATAGAGCATTTATAAAACAACAATGAAAAAAAATCGAAAATAAATAAAACTATAATAATAATAATACAATTCTTTGAAAATTAAGTGTTTTTTAACTGCAAGTGAGGAGCTCTGTCCTTGGTCTATAGTGACGGTCACAATCGCGCACCTGATCACACCACACGCTACAAAATAATATAACTGCTATCTGCCACATAATGAAAAATCCTAACAAAAGCTCTCGTTACAGGCTGTATTCTTCTTTACTTACAAAGCTATGGGTTAACTTTTGTCCAGCCGATCTGTTAGGCGTTTTAAAACAACAGACAAAATAGCCTAAAAAACAATCTGAAATCTAGGCTGTGTTGTAAGATAGCATATAAGTTTAATTTCGTTTTGTTACATTATTTAGACTACTTTCAAATGAGTCAAGTGTACAAATAAAAACCCTATTAAGAAAACAATCTATTGAGTCAGTATGATAAAGCCGTTAAAAGAGCTGCTCACGTCTTTTGCGCGCTCAAGTTCGATTTCAAATAGGCACGCGATGTGCGCGCTCATAATGGAGCAACGCGGTCGCCACCGTCACCTACCTCCACAAAAATGCAGCCAGACAAAAGATTTAGATTTCTTCTGTCGACAAAAGTAGCGTGAACTGAATGAATACAGCAAAACTACCTACCGGTACATCCCTTACTGAGCGCGAGCAGCAGCGCAGCCAGTAGGTGCGGTTCCCGAGTGTGTTATGTGTGTGCGCTAAACTGTGGCGCAGTTACAAGAAATAGCCTAAATTAAAGCATTTAAAGATGGGGATAAAACATAGGCTAACTATATTTAGAATACAGTAATAAATAACTGCTTTATAAAGGAATAAATATCAAGGAGTAAATCATTGAAAATGTATTTCTATTGGCAAAAAAAAAAAATGCGACTGGTCGACCAATAAGAATTTCAGTCGACCAAGACGGCATCGACTGATTAGTCGACTAAACGACTAAAGTTGACAGCCCTAATGCATGCCTGACAGCGATCCGGCACCACGCGGATTTCCGGCGTTCAGACGTGTCTACAAAAAAAAAAAAAAAAAAAAAAACAGGTTCGCGTGAACGGACAATTTCCAAGATCTGAGAGGCGCGTTCACTAAACCAGTGATTCCCAACCGTGAACACGTTAGTACCGGGCTTTGAAAAATCCCCCGATTTTTTTTTTTTTTTTTTTTTTTCCATAATAATAATTGTCTTTTTAAAATGCTGTTTAACGTGTCATGTTATTTAATCCAAAACACAAGCAATACATAAATACAAATAAATACAAATATTAAAATGTGTTTCTTTGAGCGCCTTCCGATTGCTTAGCAATGCGTTATATCTAAACAGACTGAGCGCGTGTGTTCATGGGTGCGTGCAGCTGAAGTGATAGAAGTATGCGGAGAGATGAGCGCGCGCAGACTTTAATGTCTCATTTCATTGCGGACAGTTCCGGTAAAAGGAAAGGCGATGACCAACTTGAAATATAGAGAAAGAAAAAGTCAAGCTTCAATCGCAAATACGATACCTCATACAGTATGTCTGTAGTATAGTCTCAGTATGCTATACAAGCAATAAGTACGCAGATAAATGACTAGTTAAAAGCAGGGATGGATTAATGAACAGGCCTACTAGGCCCAGGGTCCCAGTAGCTCTAGTGCTCTACACAGATATGCTACTGTAATATAGGCTTGTATTGGGTTTGTTCATCTCATGTCTGAATGATGTCCATTTATATCTACAAAAGTCACCAGAATCTATAATTTAAGAGACTACCTGTATTTATCAAAATGTTCTCCCAGGGGAGCACACCCCTGTATTGCGCTTGACAATTATGTTGATCAGGGCATATATCTCTTGGCTTAGGGGCCGCTTACCTCCCAGGGAAAAAAGTTCAGGCTCAGGATTTTTTTCTACTATCACCCCTGCTAATGTAAAGTAGAAGTTATCGTTTGCGAGGTGAACAAGAGGAGAAAAATGTTGTTTGGAGGGCACAGTGTGGGCATTACTAATGCCAAAAAGGCACTTGAGTGGCAAAAGGTTGCAGACGCCGTAAATGCTCGGACTGGGGCCGAAATAAAAAAGAAATGGTCGGACATCAAAGTCGAGGCAAAAAGCGTCTAGTCATTAATTCAGTCAGAGAGGTGGCCAAGGCGTTGGGCGAAATCAAGACTGTCTTAACTGAAATAAACTGCACAATGAGGGAATTCTTGAATAAATAATATATTTTTCCACACCTTTTGTTGTGAAGATGATGCGTTCATTCCGATTCCTTCCATTTAATCGCCACATTTTCTAAGAGCGCTATTATGCGTCATTACACGTTGTGATGGGGCATTTTATTTCCGTCCATTTAATTCTGCATCTGTCAAGCTACAGATGTCGGTTATAATCTACTTGGAAATGGGAAATAGTTCAGCGCAAATGTCATTTCTTGCAGCTTTCTGAATGGGTGAGACATACGTTATTTTATCAAAAATAAAACAAACTAAAGGCATATGCATGAATACCATGATTCCGTAGCTGATGAAGACATTTTTACTATGAAAACAACTTCCCAGTGGAAAAATAATAGCCTACGTCTATTTATCGATCTATCTATATATCTCCCTAATTATCTATCTATCTGACTGACTATCTAATTGCTATATCTGCTCCGTTAGACGGACATATTGGCGAGAATAAGTTTTGTACATTATTTAGTTTTGTTTACCATCTTATTTATGAGGATGAATTGTATAACATGCCAATATTATTGCAGAACATATTTCACTTTTTGGAAATATGTGTTAATTCTGTTGCAGATCGATCAAACGGTGTTTGTGTAGGCTGTTAACACTCTCAGACCGACGGCATCGTCAAAGATGCCACAGGCCACCTCCGATAAATGTTTACATAACTCGATGAAAGATTTATAGATTTTCTTACCGTTTTTTTCAGCAGAAAGCTAACGAGGTCTTTCTAGCCTTTACAGAAGGTTTTCTATCCAGCCTGGAACTTGTGCATCCTTTCAGAGGTTTTCAGCAATAAATCCAATCGCGTATATCAAACTTTGATACACTATAAGTCCATAATTTATAAATATTCCGTCATTTTTGCCGTTAGCTCGATGCTAGCGGCCATTCTGGATATCACGTGATGTTTTTGACCAATCACAGGCTGATCCGTTGTAAACATGGACGTGCGTCATTACGCATGAACCAAGCGCTGAGAGAGTGAGAGAGACGCACAATTCACAAAGAAAAAGATACGTAATGGACGTAAATAAAGCGCTGGTCTATTTTGATGCCAAAGAGAACGATGGATTTTCAGGAGAACAGAGCTTTTTGACAGATGAGGAACTAGATTACCAGGATAGACCCAGCTGAAGTGCCATTTATTTATTTACTGTAAAAAAGTATTATAGTAGAATAAAAAGTAGTATAAAAATAAGATAATAAATAAAAGAATAAATAAAATAGAAATGCAAAGCCTGTGATGTGGCCCTCTGTGTGATTGCTGATAGGAACTGTTTTGAGGCTTGGCACCAGTGAATTTCATGACGCCCAAAACGCCTGGACTTCTTTTGGAAAAATGTCAATAGTTTTTGTTCTGTATAAGTTATAATGTTTATTCCTGTGCTCCAGGACTCCAAAGACATGAACAAACTATTTTCCAGAGGAAATTTGCTTAGTTTTTATTTATTTGTGTGTGATTTCAACAAAAATTTGAGTTATTCAATTTCCGATTTATTTTTTCATTTGTCTTTATGGTCCCATAACTTATTTTACATTCAGGTGACATCAATGCAACACAAATATGCTGAAAGTTCAATTTGTCCTGAAAAAAAAGAGGTGTGTCAATTGTTTGTGCACCAAAGGGTTGATGTTTTACAAGCTTTTTTAGTAAATGACACCAGACGGAAAATTATTTGTAAAAATACCCTTAGGTCTCAGAGGGTTAATTGTAAGACTTGCTTTGTGAAGTCTTCGTGTTATTTATGAGAGTCATTTATTTAACACAACGGTCTACAGTTTCACACACTTTCACATGTTTTTTTCCAACTGCCGACGGTGTCGCCATTTCTCATTTCACCCGTTTTTGTGCGTACGCCTGGGTCAGAGCTTGCGTGAAGGACCGCACATTTTACCGTCAAGTTTGCTTTTTATAAATACCAACTATTGCGTAGAGAGCGACGTACGCCTTCTTTTGTGCGTACGCAACGTTTATAAATGAGGCCCCAGGTCTTTTGTATGTGCTTCATGAAATTTTTTGCGGTTTTACTCAAGATAACTTAAAAGGAGCAAGCAAAGATTAGCATAACCAATGTCCCTCACATGTGCACATTGATATTTAAACGTTTTATATTTTTTTTCTTCACAGTAACGTTTAGATATTTAAATGGAATAAAACGCCAATAGCAAAGTGAACTAGGTAGGTTAGCTGATTAACTTAAAAATCCATATATATCGTAGTCAGTTCTTAAGGCCGTTAACACTTTCTATGACAAGCGGATGCGATGAGACCTGTTTTTCCGGTTTGGTCACGTGACGCTCCGCATAAAGCCTATTGTCTATTGTCTGTCAGGGAGGGATTTAAAAGTCTGTATTTCACAAGCTGACAAAACCTGACCGTCAAACCGCAACTAACTCAGATTTGTAACGTAACATGAGTGTATACACTATTTAAAGACTCCATTTTTGTTTAGTTTTCCATCAAGTTTTAGTTGTTTGGAACAAATTCAGCAGAATGGTGTAATTAATTTGTAAAGAGTTAAAAGCAAACCTAATGTGTCCTCTCACGACATCTTTTTTTCAGGTACGATGGGAACTGTCGTATCCAGGGACGGTGTCTCCGCTTCATTAAATTCACCCTGAAGAACCTAAAGGTGAGATTATGTGTTGCGAGTTGTGACAGTACATTTGATACATGGTGCCACTGTAGACATTAAATATTGAAAGATAACTCCATTTGCATTCTTTCAGCTTCGAGGCAAGATGCGAGATATAATATCGATCACTGAAGGCGTTCCCTTCTTGGGTCCAGTGAGGGTCTATTTCCACCAACAACCCGTGAGTGTCTCAAAAAGAGTTTATGACAATTTGGGTTCTTCTATAGTTGACTATATGATTATTTGGAGCCTAAAACATTATTGGCATCTCCCAGTTGACAGACAAGTCTTAAAGGTAGTGTAGGTCAGAATTAAAAAAAACTTTCTTTAAACTTTCTGTATATATCAATGCTTAATTAAAATCTAAGTACTCTGAAAAAGAAAGTATAAAAATCGAGTGTCTGTAGACCTCTCACGACTGTTTTAAAGACAGCTCATTATTTCCATTCACTTCACCCCTCCCTTCTTGGCTCCTTCCAAAGCCACGCCCCCAAAACACATGAACGCGCAACTCCGACAGCTGAGCTGAAGACGCATTATTTACATGAGAAGAGCGGAGAGGGGAGAGGAAGGAGTGCAGGTAGTGACATCATGTCAGAAACACATGTAAATAAAAAAATCTAACTATCATTATGAAGATAAACAAATAAGTTGTATTTTATTACTCACTATCAAGCTAGCATATTGATATTGGTAAAGTTTACAATATACAGGGATGTGATTTTTCCGGATTAATCCGGAATTCCGGATTTTCCGACCTGAAAATGTGACCTACGTGAATCATGCAGATCTGTAAAAAAATAAAAGGGTGAGGGGGACGGGTGTCGGCTGGGTCGGCTGCCGGAGTGAAAAGGAGAGGATGAGGACATAACTGGCTGACGTGCGTACAGATTCTTCCTTCCTTTCCAAGTATCAACAAAGACGTACTTGCGTTCAGCTTTTTCACCTGCTCAATTTCGTACCTCAGTCGCTCTCGCGCTATTGTGTTATCGTTGTCAGTTTACAAGAACATCACCGTTAGGTCCCCAGTAGGGCTGGGCGATATATCGATAAAGTTCAAATTTGCACTATGATCCTTGCTCCAAGCAAGCTGCTGACTGCTTTTGTAGAAATATGTATATCGTGCATTCTATCAGTTGCAGTTCTGATGCCTCCGTCTCAACAGCATTAGTGTACAACGCGACAAATACTCACATAAAATATTAACGCAGAGGAACGGCCAAATCAGTTCAGTGAGTTCACAAAAGTTCATTATTTGCATGTGCTTTAAAGTCTTGCCGGTTAAATGTCATTCACTGCTGATGCACCCGACACGCACATGACTAAAAGCTTGTCTCACAGCACCTGGTTGCTGGACTAAGTTATCTTTCTAGTCTTATTTCGCTAATACTCTCAAATACACACATGGTTTACAGAAGAACATTTGGTTATGTCTAAACTGAAAGCAAACCGAGAAAATTGAGAGAAATCTGCTTGTCAAATGCGCGTGTATAAGACGCGTCGTGTACAGGTCCTTACGCGATCCCTTTTGTCCTTAAAGGGATAGTTGACTGAAAAATAAAAATTCTGCCATTTTTTATTCACTGTACTGTTGTTCCAAGCCTGTATTAATTTATTTCTTGTGCTGAACACAAAAGAAGATATTTTGAAGAATGTGGGTAACCAGACAGTTGCTGGTCCCCATTGACTTCCATGGGGAAAAATGTACTATGGAAATCAGTGGGGTACATCAACTGTTTGGTTACCCACATTCATCCAAATAAATTCAACAGAAGAAAGAAACTTATTCAGGATTAAAACAACTTGAGAGAGTAAATTACAATTACAATTTTTGGGAGAACTATCTATTTAATGTTAATAAAACATAGAGGAAAAATGCGGGATCAGGGATGCGAGAGCCGATGCGGCTCGGAATATTTTCCTGCTTTTTTGTCCTTAGCCAATCACATGCCTGAATATATATTTATTGATTCGCTAACCAGTGGCGCAAAAAGTGGGTATGCGCTATATGCGGCGCATAGGGGCGCAGGACAATGGGGGGCGCCAAAGCGATGGTAAAAAAAAAATAGAAAAAAAAAAAATATATATATATATATTGTATTTCTATATGTAGTTGCTGCTGTGCATTTCTAAATCATTTCTGCATTCCTTCAATGTTATATAAAATTTACTTAACATTAACATTTACTTAACAGTCAGGCTAGTGTAGGCGCCCTCATGGAGAAGGGGGCGGGTAATATCGCGAGCGGGCGGGGGCGCCGTGAGCGCTGAGCAGCAGGTACGGGTAGTGAATTGTCGTCGAAAAAGATGGATAAAACAAAATGCTGTCGGGCTAAAAATAGAAAAAGAAAGAGAGCTAAATAAGTTAAATAAGAGCTAAACAGCTAAATAACTGCATGCATTGCTGAAAGCCAACAGGTAGGATTTAAAATGTGACATCCAGTATGGCAAGCCGTTTTAGCTTAAATTGTATCCAACCTACTCGTCATTATTGCATTTTTACCAGTAAGAATTCAATTAGAGAGCTTTACAATTCAATTCCTACTAGTAGCAATTATAATTATAGAGCTCTCTAATTAAATTATTACTAATAACAATTACGATTAGAGAGCTCTCTAATTCGATTTTTACTAGTAAGAATGTAATTGCAGAGCTCTTTAATTGAATTGTAGATCTCTGCAATTGCATTCTTACTAGTAAGAATTACATTAAGAGAGCTCTCTAAATCAGTTTTTACTAGTAAGAATTACATTAAGAGAGCTCTTTAATGCAATTATTACTAGTAAAAACTGATTTAGAGAGCTCTACAATTCAATTCTTACTAGTAAGAATGCAATTGCAGAGCTCTGCAATTCAATTAGAGAGCTCTTTAATGCAATTGTTACTAGTAAGAATTCAATTAGAGAGCTCTACAATTCAATTCTTACTAGTAGCAGTTACAATTAGAGAGCTCTCTAACTCAATTTGTACTAGTAAAAATACAATTTCAGAGCTCTCTAATTCAATTATTACTTGTAACAAATACAATTGCAGAGCTCTCTAATTCAATTATTACTTGTAACAAATACAATTGCAGAGCTCTCCAATTCAATTCTTACTAGTAACAATTACAATTAGAGAGCTCTACAAATGCATTTTTACTAGTCATATGTCTCCATTGACTTCCATTCATTTTTAATTACAGAGCTCTCAAATTGAATTGTTACTAGTAAGAATTATAATTAGAGAGCTCTACAATTGAATTGTTACTAGTAAGAATTACAATTAGAGAGCTCTCTAATTCAATTATTACTAGTAAGAATTATAATTACAGAGCTCTCTAATCCAATTATGACTAGTGACAATTGCAATTAGAGAGCTCTCTAATTAAATTCTTACTAGTAACAATTCAATTAGAGAGCTCTCTAATTGAATTCCTACTAGTAAGAATTACAATTAGAGAGCTCTTGAATTGAATTAAAGAGCTCTGCAATTGCATTCTTACTAGTAGCAATTCATTTAGAGAGCTCTCTAATGCAATTGTTACTAGTGAGAATTAAAATTATTGAGCTCTCTAATTCAATTCTTACTAGTAACAACTCAATTGCAGAGCTCTTTAATTCAATTAGAGAGCTCTCGAATTGAATTGTTACTAGTAAGAATGCAATTACAGAGCTCTCGAATTCAATTCTTACTAGTAACAATTCCAATTATAGAGCTCTCTAATTTAATTCTTACTAGTAACAATTATAATTAGAGAGCTCTCTAATTCAGTTTTTACTAGTAAGAATGCAATTACAGAGCTCTTTAATTTAGTTACAGAGCTCTGCAATTATACATATCTTCAATTCGTTTTTTTACTAGTAATAATTCAATTAGAGAGCTCTGCAATTGCATTCTTACTAGTAAAAACTGAATTAGAGAGCTCTCTAATTATAATTGTTACTAGTAATAATTGGATTAGAGAGCTCTCTAATTGTAATTCTTACTAGTAATAATTGAATAAGAGAGCTCTCTAATTGTTATTCTTACTAGTAACAATTCAATTGTAGAGCTCTCTAATTGTAATTCTTACTAGTAACAATTCAATTGTAGAGCTCTCTAATTAAAAATGAATGGAAGTCAATGGAGCCATATGACTAGTAAAAATGAATTTGTAGAGCTCTCTAATTATAATTGTTACTAGTAAGAATTGAATTAGAGAGCTCTGTAATTGTAATTCTTACTAGTGATAATTGAATTAGAGAGCTCTCTGATTGTAATTCTTACTAGTAATAATTTAATTAGAGAGCTCTCTAATTTTAATTCTTACTAGTAAGAATTGAATTGTAGAGCTCTCTAATTGAATTGTTACTAGTAAAAATGCAATTACGACGAGTAAGGCTGGGTACAATTTAAGCTAAAACGGCTTGCCATACATCCAGGCATGTAGGCTATCTATATCTCGGTGGCCATCGGGACCACCGGGAGATTCCCGCTGGGCGACGTGCTTTTCAGCCGATACATCTCATCCTTTTTTTATTTATTTATCTTAACGGCCCACAAAACTCGTACATCGGCGGCCCATTTGTTTGTTGTTTGTTTTTTGCTTAATCGGCGGCGCTGGGTTAGTGCCGGTGTAATGCATTGGTCAAAAAAAGTCAGCTTTAGTTTTTTTTTCTGACACACTGGCCATGAAACATGTCTTTATGCACTTATATCTTTCAAGTATAGAAATTAGTGCAAAACTAATTATGAAAGTTTCCTTTATTTTTCAGTGCATTTGTTTTACAATAGCTTTTATGGCTATTACTATCATGGGATTAATATTATAACTATTATTATGTAGTAGTGTAATGTAGACAGACACTAACTAAAAGAGGTTCAAATTTTTCTTTGTTTAGTTTGCACCCTGAATATGGGTTGGAACTTTTAATTTTGAACTCTCAAAGTGCACCAGACTGCTGAATTTAACTTTACAGAACACAAAATTTTCTTACGGGGAGCATGCCCCCGAACCCCCTAGTAGAAACAGAGGTCAACCTACCACAGATTTAGCCTACCTAAAACCTTGTGAGAAACACTTGTATTGCTGTTCCAATGGAGCTTATAGTTTTCTTAGGGGGGTTCATCAAGGTGGAGTAGCTATAGTGTAATTGTATTAAATAACAACAATTTTGCACTTATTTAATCTGTTAGCTCTCATTTGTTCCTACTCACTTTTTACACGGCACACTTACATTACAATGTAATGTAATGTGATGGGGGGGGGGGCTAAAATTGTTGCTGCATACCCCTCTGAAACTGGGTAGTTGCGCCCCTGTCGCTAACGAGCTAGTTATCTATAAGGCAAAGCTAAAAACAGGTTGCATGATGCACGTTTTTCCGTTGCCATCATTTACACTGTGATGAAGAAGATGAATTTCGTGTAATATTCATAACATATATATTGTTTTCTGCATGTAAGAGTTTGCTTGATGAAAGCATTGTTGATTCTGATGAGGACTACACTCCCGAGACAAGTAAGTTACCCATAGACAGTAGACAGCAAGTACCGCATCGTCAGCTCGAGGACAGATCCGTGGTCGAGGGCGAAGCAGAGGATTTTGCTATTAGGGTCCGAGGAAGTAGAGGCCGAGGACGGGGTAGTCGAAGTGCAGGGCAAGGAGCACTTTTTAGACAAGAGGACCTGCGTCGGGTTTTGCATCTTCAAGCTCAAACAAGGGCATGTGAACAGGTACGATCTGGATACGCGCAAGTGGGCAGGTCCTGTGTGGCAAAAGGGTGGTTGCCATGGTTGCGAGAGAGTGACAGTCGCCTAAGCCAATCCGTTGTTTCGTCCTGGTTCGAAATAATGAGCTGCGTTTAGTGCAGATTAAACAGTCTAGAGTCACTTGATTTTTATACTCTTTTTTTCAGAGTACTTAGATTTTAATTATGCATTGATATATATAGAAAGTTTAAACAAATTTGGAAAAAGGTTTTTATAAAATTCTGACCTACACTACCTTTAAGCCTTGTCCCAGACTAAAATGCATGTTTGAACTGAACATGTTTTAACTGAAAGCAACTTCACTGACATTTTTCAAGATATATCAGTGCAAGTTGCTGTCAGTTAAAACATAGTCAGTTAATAAAGTTTTTTTTTCAAGGCACATTTATAAAAGCTAATTAAACGTCCTAAGGTTCTTCACACCAAGTACATTATTAGTTAGTTCTTGGTAACATCCATTAACTGAGGAAGTTGAAACCCTCCTAGGTTCTTTGAAGCTCCATTAAACTTTAAAATGCTCTGCATTAAGGGGGTCGCACACCGGACGAGAAGCGCAGCGCCATGTCGTTAATGTACATACTGACTTCACCCTGTGCTGCAAAACATTTAGTTTTATATTCATTTACAGAAATCAGCTGGTTGAATGAAAATTGCTGATGTCATCGGATTTTCAGGTGATATTCTATTACCCACATTATTCAAAATAACTTTTATTTTCAACAGGAGAAAGAAACTTATTCGGGTTTAAAACATCTTGAGAGAGTAAATTAAGACAGTTTTCATTTTTGAGGGAACTATCCTTTAGTGTTAATAAAACAAAAAAACACCAGGAGAAAATCACTCACTGACTGAGAACTTTAATAGTAGCTTTAATAAGAATCAATAATTTATACAGTGAAGTCTATGTAGTGTTTTAATTTCATATTTGTTCATTTAATTACTTTCTCCAATGCTACTGCTAAATACACCTAGCCTGACTTTGTCATACTCATATTCTGGCATAGACAGTAAAAGAAATGGAAACAGTGATTTCAACGGAGAGAGCTGAAGCTCAACATGGGCACTCACTTCCTGATAGTCGAGCGTTCTGCGCAGGCTCAACGACGTAGATGACGTAGATTGATTATGAGGCGTGCCTTAACCGAACCAGGAAAAAAAACCCTCTGCACTCAATTGGATAGTCGGACAGACCTAAAACCAGTCAGAGCAATGTAGTAAGTCAATACTTTGCGTAGCATAGTTGTCAACAACAGAACTTACTTATTTTAGAAGTTAAATAACGAGTGTTGCTTCTTTCACTTGGTCCTTCATGAGTGCGACCAAAGGAGAAACCCCAACGACCATACACAGGCTTTTCATTACGTCCCATCTTCTTAACTTAGCGACCGTCAGAGCCAGCTGATAAGTTACGCTTTTGCCGAATATCTTTCCGATCGACAAATGCCTTGATTGCAATTTTCTGTTTGTCTATTAAAATTAATGCACTGTCGTTTAATTTTAAAAACAGACGCGACAGCGGAAACTATACATCTCAATTCTCCAGCTGCAGTCATCTCTGAGGGAAACCAGTTAGCGCTCTTTGATAACGTGATGATTACGTCCCTGCAGATCATCTGTCCATCATCGTATAAAGCCCGCCCTGGCAATTTGATTGGCCCGTTCATTTCTTGACCAATCATAATTACTCCTCAATGGATTCGAGTCCAGACTTTTGTTACCTAAGGCTTTGTTTTTAAATAGGGACATTAGTTTGGCTGTAATGAACAGTCACTTGCAAAATAGTAAAACCAACTTGAAAAAGAATTGTGATAAAAAATCGTGATCGTGATTTTCCAAAAAAACAAATCATGATATGATATTTTTGCCATATCGCCCACCCCTAGTTGCTAGGCTGTTCTGGGTTGTTGTTATGCCGTTCCTAGGGTGTTCTGTTTGGTTGCTAGGGTGTTCTAAGGTATTTTGGGTGGTTGCTATGGTGTTATAAGACTGCCCGATCTGCCACAGGGTGTCTGAGCCAGCCATGCCGTCCGGAGCTGACCAACCCGACGCTGCCGTTGGCCTCCTCCCTGGACCTGGAGGACCTCCCAATGGAGGTCGGAGCCCACCTGCTCCGCCCAGGTCGCCAGGGTGACGGGGAGACGGATGTCCGCTCTCCGCTCCCCTGAGAAGGGAGAGGCCGTGGTGGAGGAGGAGGAACTGGAGACCCGACCTCTCACCCCCGCCCAGCCCCCTCAGCAGCAGGAGAAGCACCCGTTCCCAGTCCACGTGCGGCTCTGAGTGAGTACTTTCCTCTTCTCCCTCTCGCTCTGTTGTTCTGACCCCAGTGTTTTTGTTCTGACCCCGTTTGCTCTTGTGTGTTTTCTCTCTTTTTCGCAGACCTCCTCCACTCCCGAGTTCCACCAGGAGGCACCGACCCCACTCCGAGGCTGGTGAAGTTGTTCTAAGGTATTTTGGGTGGTTGCTATCAGGGAACAACACTAACCTTTTCCAGTGGTGGCACTTGCGCTACTAACTTTTTCAGTTACTGGTGCAAAACATGATTTGGTCGCACAAATTATTTATAGTAAGTAGGGCTGAAACAAAGGATTATTTTGATAATCGATTAATCTAACGATTATTAGAACGATTAATCGACTAATCATCGATTATTTTGCCAGCTAATCATTAACGGGTTGGTTTACCCAAAAATGAAAATTCTGTCAGTATTTACTCACCCTCATATTGTTCCAAACCTCTGTGTTTATTTGTACTACAGAACACAAAGGAAATCAAAATCAAGCAGATCTCAATCCCCATTGACTTCCATAGTAGGAAAAAATACATACTATGGTAGTCAAAGGGGATTGAGATCTGTTTGATTAAAACATTCTTCCAAAAATCTTCCTTTGTGTTCAGCGGAACAAATAAACACACAGAGGTTTGGAACAACATGAGGGTGAGTAAATACTGACAGAATTTATTTTTGGGTGAACTAACCCTTTAAGTTTGGAACTATTATTCAGCTTTTTCAATTACTTAAAACATTGAGTTATACATATTCTTATTATAATATAAAAAAAGAAAATCAGTTCAGCTTTTAAAATAGTGATTTTAATGAACTAAACAGGTCATTCTCTTTAAGTTTAACTCAAATCACACACAAATGCTCTCTAAGCATTGTTTAATAAGCCCACTGCTTTTCATAGAACTGAAACAGAAAAAGGGTCATTACTTCAGGACACAAAAAGGGTAAAATATTAATCTGCAAACCATTATTAAAGATATACAATTACAATCGTTTTTTTTAGATTAGAATTGAGCTGACAGAGATGTTCTCATTCACCTTTTAATTTACACAATGAAAAAAGAAAAAGTAACTGCCATGATATTATTCCTAACATCTCCTTTTGTACGTCTTCATGATCATGGAACAAAATACAGGTGAGTGATACGACTATAATACCTAATAGTGTTTCAATAATAAAATCGCCCTGACTCCTCAATCAAGCTTTATTCTATGCAAAATAAATCATCACATCACTGTAATTATATTATTATTGATGATATTATTACTATAAGTAGTATTGCATGATCTAATAAAGATATTTACCACTAGTTTAGTTAGCTCCAGCTGGAGAACACTCGATTCTCACCGGCTCCTCTTGTGTAGGGGATGTTTCCTCTTTAAGTGCTCCAACATGCATGTGATGCCCCCGTGAAAAGCAAGTTCTGCCTTGCATGTATTGCACATGACAGCATTGTTGGTTTTAAGTTTTGTAAAACTTTGCCAAACCTTGCTAGTTCGGATTCGTTTGCACTCGTCATAATTCGCGCAGTTTTTTCTTTTACCGCACTTGCATTTATAAAGGGCTGCATTTACACTCTAGCGCCAAAGCGCCGTAGCGGTCAAATCGCGATATTGCACGCCCTTACATTAGGTCACGTGAGATCAAACGACTACTCGACAACAAAGATATTTGTCGACAATTTTTTATTGTTGACGTTGTCGACAATATCGACTAATCGTTGCAGCCCTAATAGTAAGCCGCTCTCTGGATCGTAATGAATAATAATTAAACTGTATTGCATTAGGGGTGGAACGGTACAGAAGTCACAGTTGGGTTCATACCTTGGTTCAGACATTTAGACGGTTCGGTACAATGGAGTGAAAAGCAAAACAAAATTGCAGAAGGCATTTTTATAAATATCTTAAGCCTCGTATTTTTAAGTTGTTTAAGTTTTATTAATAAAGGCATAGAACCAGTTTATTTGTAGTGCACTGACAATAGTTTTATATAATTAGTTTATTAATTAAATTAATAAAAAGACAAAATGACCTTATATATGTTTGGTAATTGTACTATTTGTGCTATATTTCAGACCAATGTATTTGTTTTCCTTAATTTTAATTAACCCTAACTGTATTCTCATCTGAATTATAAATAAATGATTTCCGTATAAAATAATTACCATTAAAACACATTTGATTTTCTTTTTTAATCAATGTAGAATCATGGGCGCGGGACTGTTGGCAAACTGTGATGACAATAAAATGATAGCTTATAAATATATCTCTGGTTGTTGTTTCTGTTCCACAACATTTTGTATGTCATGTTTGGGGTGTGGGATGAAGAGAGGGATATTTTCAGTAATTATTTATTAAAACATTATTTAATTTATCTTCAGTGTATAGTATTAGCCAATCAGGTGTCTTGACGCCAATCACGCGATTACGATTCAGCCTACACAGCACAAAAAATAAACTAGTCTAAAAAACTGCTAGTGATCATATAACGTTAGTCCATGTCAATATCAGCGCTAGCAATATGATTAGTTAGCTCATGGCAGAGTTTATCAGCTGAACTCCAGAGCACAAATCTACCTTTGGTGTACCAAAATCATCGTAAGGTAGAGACACGGTGTCTTACATCTCTGCGTCTTTTTCCTGCCGCCATGCAGGCCTAGATGGTAGCCTATATGATTGTGATTAGCATGCCTATTATAAAGACAAAAACCTTTTACTATCATGTCCATTGATTTTGAATAATATGCGCGCAGAGAGAGAGAGAGAGAGAGAGAGAGACAGCGCTTGTGTTGTGTGAAGACGTGAGAGTGTGCAGCGCGCGGCCGGGGCGCCCCTCTCTCTCTCTCTCTCAGCTCGTTTGCGCCCTGTCAAACGCATCAGTCATTCTACGCTACAACACTCACCTATCAAAAAAAGGCTTTGGCGGGACAAAAAGCGGACGATCCGACAGGTTTTAGAAGATTAAATACAACCCAAAAAAAAAAAAACATGAATTATAATTCATTGTGTTTATAGTTTTTTAACCTGTTTAGGCATTTTTTAAAACAGTGGTAGTGAGCCATGAATGGTTTTACCTATGGTTACGAAGTCTCACTGTCAGGATATTTTAATTTAAGCCAATAATAATTGTTAATAAAATAATTCTTACCAATAGCTATGATATTGTATAATTCATGTATTTGTATATAGCTGTAAATAAGTTATTTATTATGGTCTGCATACTGTTGGGTACCACATTTTCAAGTAAATGCAAAACCTGTTTTTGTTTACTTTAGCTTACTTATTGATACTGTTATATTTCAATAAATAAGATAAACCCACCAGCCCACCTCAACTTTTCGATTTAATAACGTGGCCCTCGAATGAAGCTAATTGAATAGCCCTGCTTTAAGGCATCATATTACCTTCATACATAAGGCTGTACAATTTTTGCTCATGTACATAGTTATAGACATAGTTATATTAGAGTTTTGGCTGCACATTTTTATCTTCTACAACTTAACCTTTCTTCATTTTACAGCCGGTGAGGGTGCTAGGAGTGACAAGCGGTTTCTTCCAGCGGAGACCAAATCCACCTGGATGCTGACATCAGGTGACGCATACTTCTATTTACTGACTTGAGATTGAAATATATTTGAGCTTCTCATGCAATCATGAGGCCCTATAATGAGTAAATTGTCTATTGTCTGTCAGGGAGGGATTTAAAAGTCTGTATTTCACAAGCTGACAAAACCTGACCGTCAAACTGAAACTAACTCAGATTTGTAACGTAACATGAGTGTATACACTATTTAAAGACTCCATTTTTGTTTAGTTTTCCATCAAGTTTTAGTTGTTTGGAACAAATTCAGCAGAATGGTGTAATTAATTTGTAAAGAGTTAAAAGCAAACCTAATGTGTCCTCTCCGACATCTTTTTTTTTTTTTTTTTCAGGTGCGATGGGAACTGTCGCACCCAAGGACGGTGTCTCCTCTTCATTAAATTCACCCTGAAGAACATAAAGGTGAGATTATGGGGCTGTTTACACCTGGCCACTTCATGCGTTTTCTCAGAGCGGATAGCTATCTGATTTATCAAAACGATTTCATTTACACCTGGTCACATACATGTGTTTTTGCAAAACGGATATAAATCCGATCTTCAATTCCCGCACTATATGCGGATTTAATGAAGTGCACGTCACCGCATTTTATTGATCTTCGGCTAATTTCAAAATCAGCAAAGACGGCGATAAGAGAGAGCGGCAACAGAACTGGTAATATCATTTCGTTTCTTTACTTTTAATGAAGATTGTAGTGTTAAGTGTCTGCGACTTACTTTCACTTTGATTTGCGATAGATTGCGGCAGAGTCGTCATATCTGACTAAAATAGCATGACATATGGCCTATAACACGCTCTCACACGTTTATTTTTAAGCATTTTTGGGAGTAGTAACATTTACAAATGTGGTTTCAAGAACCAGATGCATTTACACATGTCCAGTTTCGTCTGGAATGCGGCCCAGACTACCTTCTGAAGTGGTTTGAGCGATCGGATTCAAATCCGTCTCGAATGCGTTTCGGGGGCATTTACACCTGGTCTTTTCACGATCGGATAGCTCAGATCACAGAAAACGCATGAAGTGGCCAAGTGTGTGTTGTGTTTAGTTCACTGGTGTGTGTAGTTCACTGGTGTGTGTTGTGTTTAGTTCACTGGTGTGTGTTGTGTTTAGTTCACTGGTGTGTGTTGTGTGTAGTTCACTGGTGTGTGTTGTGTGTAGTTCACTGGTGTGTGTTGTGTTTAGTTCACTGGTGTGTGTTGTGTTTAGTTCACTGGTGTGTGTTGTGTTTAGTTCACTGGTGTGTGTTGTGTGTAGTTCACTGGTGTGTGTTGTGTGTAGTTCACTGGTGTGTGTTGTGTGTAGTTCACTGGTGTGTGTTGTGTGTAGTTCACTGGTGTGTGTTGTGTTTAGTTCACTGGTGTGTGTTGTGTTTAGTTCACTGGTGTGTGTTGTGTTTAGTTCACTGGTGTGTGTTGTGTGTAGTTCACTGGTGTGTG
>JAQIUQ010003633.1:0-66449 GCA_030378365.1 Hybognathus amarus | reverse complement strand
AGCCTATAATTAAACGTTTTAAGGTATTATGACTACACTTTTAAAAATAGTGTGTATTTTAGAATTTACTCTCATGAAGTGTCTTGCACTGAACCCCAGTACATTTCTTTAAATGTTTTTTTTTTCCCTTTAAGAACATTGACAATACATTTGACTTACTTCTATATCTAAAGCATGCAAAGCAAGTGCATATGTGCTAAACGTCATCTTGTGTGAAATACTCTTTTTTTCCAATATATTTAAAAGGGATACTCCACTTTTTTGGAAATAGGCTCATTTTAACTCCCAGACTTAAAGAGTTGAGTTTTACCATTTTCGAATGTATTCAGACGATTTTTCTACATATTTAGAAGAACATCAGTAAGCAGACAGATTCTGGTCTCATTGACTACCATATATATTTTTTTCCTACTATGGTAGTCAATGAGACCAGAAACTGTCTGGTTACTGATGTTCTTCTAAATATCAGAAAATCGTCTGAATGGATTCCAAAACGGTAAAATCTCAACTGTTTAACTCTGGGGGAGTTGTAAAATGAGCCTATTTTCAAAAAAAGTGGAGTATTCCTTTAAAACTTTCTCATAAAACCTTGCCTATGATGCCCTAAAAATACTGTCAAGAGATATGTTATACAGAGAATACAGCTCTTAAAGAGACACATTTGTAAGCGGTTACCATTGTCTTGCTTGCGTCTCTCCTCCAGCGATGGCACATTCACCAGCTGTAACACCAGAGGGCGTCGCGTCACTATTCCTGAACCTCGGGGCAAGAAGTCTCGTCCAACCAAACTCTCCAATACTGAGCTCTTTCCACTGCTCTGTAGATTTATACAGAGAGACAAACAGAGCATATAATTGACTTCTCAGGGACTTCTACATAACGGACTACTTGCATCATGTACCATCACAAAACAGAGACCAACGACTCACCTGTGATCCCACGACTATCGATCTGAGGAAGCTGGATGATCTCGGCTCCAACTGTGAGGAAAACCTCCTGCAGTCTGTTAATGATGGGAATAAGAGTTTCCATCTCTGCAAGAGAAAGAAGAATCGATATCTGAGTGTATAGCTGCTATGCATGAACTACAGATTGTGGCTTAACCAACAGAGATGCAAAAGAAAAATATGCTTCATAAATAACAGGACAGGGCCAACTGATACTGGGCTTGAATAACTCTCTGTCTATCCTTTATTGATATTATTCAGACATATATATCATATATATGTGTGAGTGACACACACTGTAAAAAAATTTGGTTTGATGAAAATTTTAAGTTCATTGAAATGGAAAAATTTAGTTATATACAATGAAGGAGATTAATTAATCACCAGAAACTCAAAATATTATGTTATCTGAAATACATAAATTATCTAAGCAAGATTTGACAAAAGAAAAAATGTTGTGATTACAAATCATGAAAATATTTTTTACAGTGCACATTCATATATATATATATATATATATATATATATATATATATATATATATATATATATATACATACATACATACATACATATATATATATATATATATATATATATATATATATATATACACATACATATATATACACATATATATATATATATATATATACACATACATATATATACACATACATACATACATATATATATATACATACATATATATACAGACATATATATATATATATATATATATATATATATATATATATATATATACATATATATATATATATATATATATATATATATATATATATATATATATATATATATATATATATATACATATATACATATATATATATATATATATATATATATATATATATATATATATATATATCATAGTTTAGATCAAAAGCCTCAAATGCCATTTGAATTTTGTCGAAATGCCATTTTTATCAAGCTTGTATATTTAAGTTCAGTAATTTCACTCAAATGACAATTAATAGGAATCTTCATTGCCATTTAAGTGAAATTACTGAACTTTAATATACAAGCTTGATAAAAATGATCATTTTAGAAGAAAATTTCAAATAGCACTTAGAGGCTTTTGCATCTGAACTCTTCATATATATATATATATATATATATATATATATATATATGCATATATACATATATATGCATATATACATATATATATATATATATATATATATATATATATATATATATATATATATACGGACCATATATATATATATATATATATATATATATATATATATATATATATATATATATATATATATATATATATGCATGCATACAGATAAATAAATATGTAAATATATAAATAACTGATATTGCTGGATAGAAGATATTGCTGTCGACTGATGTCACAGATGTACGTGTGTTTTACATTAATAAAGAGCACTAGCCTGCACAACCCATTCATGCAACCACTTTATTAATTTGCAGTTATATTGAATATTGCACGACATGAGCCGTGCAGGGTGTGATGCTGCTGACAGCAGAACAAGGTTACATGATAGGAGAAACGAATAACATCCTTACCGTGTGTCGACCCTTTTACAAAATTACACAATCACAGCGTTTAAACCTTTACGCTCACTGACATGCTGGGAATATGGGAAATACAGCGTATAGTCACTGGAAGACCGACATGTTTAGGTTTCGCTTTTTCTGCGCCTTTACTCTGCCTGTCAAAGATGGGTCTGGAGCAGGGTCTGGAGTCAGCTACAAGACATTTGATTGGCTAATGTATTGGTGACGTTAGGGTGTATGGTCAGCTCATTGGATGAAACACCTATCAATCACAATGTGTCATGGCCGCTTCGCCACGCCCCTTACCATCAAAAGAAGACCCCTGACAATTTCATCTGTGGCCTTTAATATCACAGTAGCGTTCTAATGGAATTCTATTGAATTAATTAAATAGCATTCAAAAGGTTCGAAATGCGTCGAATATATTATGATATTTGCGTACAAATGATTTAAGGAAGTAGGCTAGGCGAGGAATTGAGGAAGTGTGGTCAGAATTTAGGAATTTAGACAGAAATGATCAAAATGTGCAAATCACATGACATGACAGAGGACGCTATATTTGAACTGCATAGAAATAATTATAATTGTGAATTTACTTGGCTAGTTTACTAATTAGGATAGCGCGCGAAAGTTGTTATTTAGGTTATTGTTATTAATTATTTAGATTTTTTGTTCGTTCATTTATTTAAAAGGAGAAAATATATCAATATTACGTGTAATGCTGCAAAAACTAAGCTAAAGTGGTTGAATTCGTTTCTCCTCCTGCCATCTTGGAGTCGTTCGTAAATGAGGAGGGCTCTTCCAGATAAGCTGAGTAATAGGAAGTCCGATTCATTTTAGGGAATCGGTTCGTCTGGACGGTTCATTTAAATTTCGAACGGTTCGGAAACTAAATCACTGATTCGTTTGACTTTGAGACATATCGCTCAAGTGTTCTCGGAAGTCTCCACGCGGTACTTTGTAGTAAAATAAATTGTATTACTTTGTTTGTTTGTTGTGTTAAACGTTCTAACGTGTCGCTGAAACAAGACTCTGAACGTATTCCCTGCGAATCGGTTCGAATGAATCACTTTATTGAACCGACTTGAAATACGATCCGAACATCGAATGTTTTGCGTCAGACCCTCGTGACTCTACAGTCATGTCCTGTTCTGCTAGGAAGAAACATATAATGCTCGACAACAGCTGATGTGCCTCTGGTATCATTAAAAACACTGGGTAATTTTGGTGTCAAATAGATTTCCGGAAGATTCGGACGCGCAGCGAATATCAAAACAGCCGCGACGGTAAACGTGAAGAAGGTAAATTGTCTGACAGTTTATTTTTCTCTCAAAATCTGTCAGGGTGATTGGTGCATAGAATATTAGATCATTTTAGACCTGTATGTTTTTGTACTTATTGATTTCATAATGGATTGTGTATGCTTATCATTCTGCCTGGTTAGTATTTTCTGTGTCATCATGTTCTTGTCAGACAAACTACTTGGTCACAAAGAACAAATACTTTGCTGGTTTATGGTCGTGTGATTTTCGCTTCTGTGATAGTCGTTTCAGTAAAGCATTTGTTACAATGTAACTGCCATGTTTTCACAGCAGTGACGTCACATGACTCAATGAATCACATGAATTCATTCTTTGTACTTCTAGCACTGAATACTGAAGGTGTAGTTTGATCACTGCTCTTCTTTCCCTTCGTTTTAAAATGATGTTCATTGTAAATCTTGATACTAGTTCTGCAACCATCATTTAAACCAATTTTTGTATTAATCTTATTATGTGTTCCTGTAATTCTCCATTAAATATTAGGCAAATTCAAGGCTATAAAAATGTTTAATAAATAAAAATATGACCGTTACAAATCTAAGAACACAGACCCATTCGATAATGGCAGTTGTTGTCAAAGATTGCCATTATTGATTTCATCCATTACTAAACGCACCCTCTGTGTAGGCTTATTAATATATAATTTTACTAAACAGTAACATGCCTGTATTTTGGGATCCAAAACAACATCAGTTTAAATGATAAACATCTGACTTTGTGAATGACCTCGGAACGTCTATGACCTCATGACAATATTTAAATGTAAACTAGACATATTTTACATTCATTAGTGTGCATTTCAATCAAATACAATATGATTTAAATCGTGGCTTAAAATAGGCAGTCATGCCGTTTCACTTTTTACTGTGTAGGTGTACCTGTCAAGCATTTATCTGTGGAAAATAAAGCATCTGATATCGATATCCTTCTCTGCTTCGTGAGCGTTCTCCTGACACATCATGGCTTCTCTGGAAGAAGGTCCTGCTCAAAGTGATCATCCTAGGGGATTCTGGGTAAGTGTTTATGCAACATCACTGAGGTTTAGATTGTTATCCTCAGTCTTCATGGAGCTCAAATGCTCTTATCAGTATTGATACTTTGTCCTCTTTATGTTGGCCCATGTTTAAAGTAGCTGTACACACGTAAACATTATTGCCTGTTGACGTTACTCAAGAAATTCCCCTGACTTTCCAACATCAGTGCCATTGGAATTTGCTCACACTTAATAATCACACTCTGCAGTATCGCATCTTACTGTTGAGGAATGTTATCAAGACTTAAAGGGATACTTCACCTCTGGAAAGATGAATGTGTATTTAAAATGGGTCATTTATGTTGAAGAAATGTGAAATTATTTTTGAATTTGGAGCTTTCTAGACTGAGAAAAGCCAGAAAATGTATTTTTGGCTTATGTGGATGAAAGACAACAACTCCCAGAATGCACTTGCTTCACTGCCCTAGGAGGCCACGCCTACCGGTAACAGAGCGCAGTAGTTAAACAACAAGTCTAGGCTACTAGTGAGTCTCTGTGATAAGTCTGCCTGAAAATGTGTTTCAAGATCGCCCAAAATGTCCGTGATTGGGCTTTTGCGTTCTACAGTCGCCATTCATCATGTTTACTGTCGACGGGACGAGTGAGGGCCGCGGAGAACGGCGCGAGGCCGGTGGCGTGATTACCGATGAGCGACACCTGTGAGACGCACCGGTCTCGTATCTCTCACAGAGGAGCAGGAATTTTCTTAGCGATATTAAAACGCACATCAACCGAACACTTGTTTAGCGTTCATGTAAACACTATATTCAGATTCACCAATCAGAATGAATTCAGTTAGACTGAAACAAAAGCTGTGCATGTAAACAATGAATGGCGACTGCAGAAAGCAAAAGCTGAATAAAAAGTCGGAATGGTAACGCCTACTACTCAGCTTTCTCCACAGAACAAGAGCCTACTAGCTTAGCTTCCAAAATAAAGATGGCCGACACTATGTGTTCATTCTGTGAGCTGAGATCGCCCTCTATGGGCGGGTCTGAGAACATGCGGGACAGATCCGACTACTGACTAGTCTTTAGGCTTGGAAAATCCTCTTGATTATGCAAAATGACGATTTTTGCGTCATCTGAGGATTTTTTCCAGACAAAAAATTAGATAAATCTCTCATCTCAGGGGATATGAGGGTGGAAAGCATGGTAATTCGAAAATACTACAGGTTTTCTACTAATACAAAGCTTAATACTAAATCCTGAAGTATCCCTTTAAAGACGATGAGTTCAGCTGCACATGTTTCTGAAGAATTGCTTACTCAATCTCGTTTGTCTTGTTTGTCTCTGTCAGAGTTGGGAAGACCTCTTTGATGAACCAGTATGTGAATAATAAGTTCAGTAATCAGTATAAGGCCACTATCGGAGCCGACTTCCTGACCAAGGAGGTGATGGTGGACGACATACTGGTCACCATGCAGGTTTGCATTCAAGTCTATTCATAAGTTTACATGTCACTAATACTACTCTTCAGAAGTGTTGTTGATTTTATAGGAATTAATACTTCTATTCAGCAAGAATACATTCAATTGGATAAAAGTGACTGTAAAGACATGTTAAAAGTAAAAAAAATGCTGTTCTTATGAACTTTCTATTTATCAAAGAATCCTGAAAAGAAATTTGTTTCAACAAAAATATTAACTGTTTTTAACATTAATGATAAACAGAAATGTCTATAGGGAGCAAATCATCATATTAAGTAATTTCTGAAGGATCACGTGATACTGAAGAATTAGTAATGATGCTGAAAATTTTGATTTGATCACAATTTTAGACTATGAAAATAGAACATGTTTATTGTAGCCCTCAAACCGTATTCACTTTATAGCCCTTAATCCTGTAATTGTGGATAAAAGTGGGCACAGAGGACTCAGGTGTGATCCTAATTTTTATTTACTATAAATGTTATATCACTGTTTTCAATAAAGTTTTGTCTATCCATTTATGGTGTTTTGTTTTATTTTGGGGTATTTTTGAATTTATTTACTTCAAAAAATACCATATTTTCTATGTAAATTATTTCAATGTAAATTAATTACTATGTAGTTTTATTTTATTTATTTTAACTACATTAAAATATCATTTCAATAAGTTCTTAGA
This sequence comes from Hybognathus amarus, assembly GCA_030378365.1. Taxonomy (NCBI): domain Eukaryota; kingdom Metazoa; phylum Chordata; class Actinopteri; order Cypriniformes; family Leuciscidae; genus Hybognathus; species Hybognathus amarus. Next base: position 59,482 of record JAQIUQ010003633.1, on the reverse strand, counting down.
GCTAAAACCTAAAGATGAAGTGACTTTGCTGTCACCTGGTGTCTTATTTTGGTTTATTTTAGAATGCTCTAAATCACAGTTTTTCCCATTCATTTCTATGGGTGCCCATTTTTGACCCAAATACAAGATTAAGGAGGGTTTTTTCACCCACTTAACATTGTAGAATTGAGTTAAAAAAAAATGTGTGTGTTCAGGAGGCAAACTTAAGAAAAGTAGCCAAGTCTTGTACCGCTCAGATCAAGGGAAGTATTTGTAAAAAATAAATCAAAACTATTTTGCCCACATTTGTCCAGAATACGGTTTTAGGGTTAAATTGTTAACAGTTGTTTTAAACATTATTACTGTTTTACTGTATTTTTGATCAAATAAATGCAGCTTTGGTGAGCAGAAAAGAACAAGGCTAGATAAGAGATTTAGGAAACATGATTGCATCAAACACACAAAGGCTAATGACTAACAAGATATACATGAGAGTAATCAAGGCGATAAATCAATGACAAGCCAGAACTGAGAATCACCTGACCACACAAGCCAATGAAAACACAAGAACCAAAGGAACCTCATGACCAGATCACATGATGGAAACAGGGCATCACATGACAACAAAACCAGAAAACATGCCTATGACTAATTTCAAAATAAAAGCCATAAACATTAACCGAACAGATGTGACAAGAGTAATATAAATGTTAATTAATTAATAATTTGGGAGTAAAAAAATACTTTCTAAATATTTCTTGAATCAGATTCACTCTTATTACCTATTATAGCAGTAATTGTAGCTACTCTGCTCAGTAATTATAGCTATAGTGCTCATAAAGAATAAGAGAACTGTGTGTTCTGAGGATGATGATGTCATTTCCTTAACAACCATTATTTTGTGAACAATGCCCCATGGCAAATAATCATCTCTGGGCATGTGATGTGGTTAAAGGCTCTGCATAATAGGCGATACAGTCATCTCAAAAATATGAAATAGCTGTAATTACTCATAGCTTATGGTAGGATCTCCTCTCAATGTTTTACACTCATACTGATGGTAATGTGAGAGAAATAATGCAGATCTAGTGACATGTCTGGTAGTCCCCTAGAGGTTTGCCTGTAAGCACAGTCCATGTTGTGTTTAGTTGCCAGCCATGTTTTTCTAACCTATATGACCAGTCATGTGATGTGATCCCTCATGCCCAAACAAGCATGGGAAGTTACAACTGTAAAAAATTTGTTAATATTGCAACAATAAGATTACTGTAGTTATTCTATCTGAGCTGTTACTTAATGAAAATGTTTCTGAAACCCATGTTACTGATCTATTAACAGGATAGACAGTGAATTCGCTCTGTTTATAAGTTTTAGATTTAAAGGGATAGTTCACTTTGAAATAAATTTTTGGAATATGTCTTAGCTAACCTCAAGGGCATCCAAGATGTAGGTGTCTTTGTTTCTGCAGTAATTTCAATTTTGATATTTTTAGGTCAAACCGTTCTTGTCTGTCAGTCATATAATGGAGGTCTATGGTCACCACCTCAAAGAGCATGCACAGAGAAGTCCAAATTAAACATGATTTAATGACTCGTAAATGTAAGTACACATTGATGGCCTAAGACACGAAAGCGAGTGGTTTGTGTGAGGAAAACGAACAGTGTTTATATCATTTTTACCTCTTGTAACCACGCCGCAGGACCTGGGGTCACGCTTTGTGGCTTGCAAGAGTTAAAAACGATATAAATACTGTTCGTTTTCTCACACAAACCGCTCAGTTTAGTGTCTTAGGCCATCAATGTGTACTTACATTTATGAGTCATTAAATCATGTTTAATTTGGACTTCTCTGTGCATGCTCTTTGAGGTGGTGACCATAGACCTCCATTATATGACTGACAGACAAGAACGGTTTGACCTAAAAAGATTAAAATTGAAACTACTGCGAAAACAAAGACACCTACATCTCGGATGCCCTTGAGGTAAGATAAAACATACCAAAAATTAATTTCAAAGTGAACTATCCCTTTAAGCAATAAGGTTGCTACATTGTAAATAATGCTGCTAAAAGCATATAATACAGTGATACAGTATTATTAGTAGTGTTATTTACCTTGACTAATTAAATTTTCTTTCCTTCAGATCTGGGACACAGCAGGCCAGGAGAGATTTCAGTCTCTGGCGTGGCTCTCTACCGAGGGGCCGATCTGTTGCGTGCTGGTCTATGATGTCACGGCACCCACTACATTCAAGACTATGGACAGCTGGAGGGACGAGTTTCTCATTCAGGCCAGTCCACGTGACCCAGAGAACTTCCCCTTTGTTGTGCTGGGAAACAAAATCGACCTGGCAGAACCGACAGGTCAGTGTGCAGACCAAAATGAAGCGGCAATGCAAAGGTTGAAAATGAGTAGAACTCCCATTATAAAGATTACTTTGATTGTGTTTGGCTGAGAGAAGAAAGTCATATGCAGCCAAACACAATCAAAGTAATCTTTATAATGGGAGTTTATGGGAACTGAGATGAATAAAGGCCTTCTGAAGCGAAGCCACATGTTTTTGTAAGAGAAATATCCATTTAGGGTCAGAGGTCACTCTTCAGCCAGAACTCGTTACTGGAAGCCAGTGATTATAGTTTATAAAGTTATAAATACTGTATAGATATCTTTCTCACAAACACGCATCACTTGGCTTCCATGGAGTTAATAAAGGCCTTTATTAACTCCATATAACTTTAATGATAGATGCAGTTTTTTTGGGCTTCAAACACCTAGGATGGCTTGAGTAAATCATGGGATCATTTTTATTTTTGAGTGAACTAACCCTTTAATGGCCAAAGGTCAGTATGTTTTAAAAAAATAATAATAATCAGTACTTTAATTCAGTAAGGGTGCATTAAATTGATCAAGAGTGGCAGTAAAGACTATACCAATTCAAATAAATGCTGTTCTTTTAAACTTTATTCTTTAAAGAATCTTGAAGCAGATGGGATCATGGTTTTCACAAAAATACTGTTTTCAACATTGATGATAATAATAAATGTTTCTCAAGCATCATATTAGAATGATTTCTGAAGGATCACGTGACACTGAAGACTGGAGTAATAATGCAGAAAATTCAGCTTTGATCACAGGAATAAATTACATTTTCAGATATATTACAATAGAAAACAGTTATTTTAAATTGTAATAATAATTCACAATATTCCTGTGTTTACTGTATTTTTGAACAAATAAATACAGCCGTAGTGAGCATAAGAAACAAAGTCTAAACATTTTTGCAGTAGTACATAAAATTGCTTAAGTTAAAATTCCTAATAAATTGGTGACAATATTTAAAAGGCAAAAATAGAAATTGTAGCAGACGAGATTGAAGTCCTTTCATGTGACTCACATGAAAAGCGTTGCGGATAGAGTCACTTGTATGGCAAGCCGTTTTAACTTTTATTCATTTCCAGGATATGAATTCTTGATATCAACAATTGAATTGCTGATATCTGTAATTGTATTTTCACTAGTGAAATATTACCATAGACTGCCATTCAAAATCAATTGTTGATATCAATAATTGTTTTTTTACTAGTAGAGATGTCATTTTTATATCAATAATTACATTCAGGGTTTCCGCGAGGTCTTAAAAAGTCTAAAAAAGTCTAAAATTTCAAAATCACAATTTAAGGCCTTAAAAAGTCTTAAATTTGCTGAAGTATTGTGTTCTAGGTCTTAAATCATTTTAAACAGGTCTTAATTTTCCTATGTCCATGTAGATCTCATTGAAATGCTCCCGCAGCGCTTTGGAATGTTTTTTTTTTTTTTTTATTTATATTACGTGGTTGTAGTTCTTAATTCGCTGTATTACGACTACAAAATAGACCAACATGCAACAGCCAATCAGTTTTGAGGTTTCGTGTTATTGGCACGTATCTCAGATACCACAGACAGACATAAAACGAATTTTATTCAGCTATGGGGAAGTGGAAGTTAAGTGATACTTGGCTTAAAAATCTGAATTTTGGATCAGATATTTGCTGATTTGGATTTTGCTTTTGGATCAAAGCCAACACTAAACTTCTCCACACGGCAGCAAGACACCAGTCCTACATTGTTTCAAACAATGTTTCCAGACTCTTACAAAGAGAAACGGCCTACATTACGTGCTTTGGAATAGAGGATTTTATAAAAACAGAAACTAACTTACAAAATCACAGGACCGTTCGTGCTGATTTTTGACGAATGTTCAGTTTGAATAAATTAAATAACTTTGCGAATAATTTTGAGACTGCGTTTCCTTTGTACATTTTTTTTTGATATAGGTCTTAAATTTCACTAATAATGGTCTTAAAAAGGTCTTAAAAAGTCTTAAATTTCACTTTGTGAAACCTGCAGAAACCCTGTACATTGTTACTAGTAAAAATGTGAATTCCTGATATCAATAATTAAATTGTCACTAGTTGAAATGTCTATTCTTGATATCAACAATTCAATTGCTACTAGTAAAAATTTTTATTTTTGATATCTGAAAATGTATTTCTGATATCAATATTATTTTAGATATCTGAAATTAGCTATCTTACTAGTAACAATCACATTCATGATTTCAGAAAATAACATTGTCACTAGTAAAAATTTAATTTTTGATACAAACAATTGTAGCAATTGAATTTTTGATATCAAGAATAGACATTTCAACTAGTGACAATTAATTATTGATATCAGGAATTTACATTTTTACTAATAGCAATGTAATTATAAATGATATTTCTACTAAAAACTCAATATTTGATATCAACAATTGATTTTGAATGGCAGCCTATGGTGACATGTCACTGATAAAAATACAATTACATATATTAGCAATTCAATTCTTGATATCAACGATTCAATTGTTGATATCAAGAATTCATATCCTGGAAATGAATAGTTAAAACGGCTTGCCATATACTGGGCAGTGGTTGAACAAGGTTGTTGGGTAGCAAGCAAACTGGCAATGAGAATAGACTTAAATCTGGGATAATTCCTGCTGTTTGCTTTGATACATCTGAGAAATCACATTCATTTCCTCTGAATGTCACGATCTGCTTCTGTCGGCCATCTTGTTTTGATGTTTGTGTCATGCAGATTGTGTGGTAATCATGGGCTGTGCTAACAAAGTTCAGCTGCAAATGAGGGTAAAGCTGAAATGGTTTGAACTTTGTCAGCATGGCAACGCTTGATCCCGTGCGCAGTGCGGCATCAGACGTAGCAGCTGTTGTTTGACTCTCCAGAGTTCAGTGCACAGGGAATGCCAAGTCAAGTCACCTTTATTTATACAGCGCTTTGTTCAATACAGATTGTTTCAGAGCCGCTTTACAGAGATAACAGGAAATGATGCATTTCGGGCTGCTGTTCAGTCAATTCCCTGTTGATTAAGATCTGTTGTAAAGATTATTAAAGTAGTTCATTTCATCTATGAAGCACTTCTGCAAAAGATGATGTCATCGTCCTGCTCAGTTCTCAGATCAAGTCAGTTGAAAATTAAGTTCAAATTAAATTATTATTAAAGGTGAAAGTTGCATTTCAGCATCATTACTCCAGTCTTCAGTGTCACATGATCCTTCACAAATCACTCTAATATGATGATTTGATGCTCAAGAAACATTTCTGAAGACTATTTTTTTATATTTTTGTGGAAACCAATATACACTACCGGTTAAAAAGTTTAATGTCGGTAAGATTTTTTATGTTTTTAAAAGAAGTTTCTTTCTGCTCACCAAGGCTGCAATTTTTTGATAAAAATACACAAAAAAACAGTAATATTGTGAAATATTATGACAAATTAAAATGACTTTTTTATGTTAATATATATTAAAATGTAATTTATTCCTCCTGAAAAATAGCTGAATTTTCAGCATCATTACTCCAGTCACAAAACATGTATGATTATTATCCATGTTGAAAACAGTTTTTTACATTTTTATTTCAGGATTCTTTGATGAATAGAAAGTTCAAAAGAACAGCTTTTATCTGAAATGGAAAGCTTTTGTTACATTAAACACTACCCTTTAAAAAGTTTGTGGTCAGTAATAATTTGTATTTTATTTTGGGGGAAATAAATAAGAAATCAATACTTCTATTCATCAAGGATGAGTTACATTGATCAAAAGTTACAGTAAAGACATTTATAATGTTAGAAAAGATTCTTAATTAAATAAATGCTGTAACTTTCTATTCATCAAAGAATCCTGAAAATAAAAATGTAAAAAACTGTTTTCAACATGGATAATAATCATACATGTTTTTGGAGCATAAAATCATCATTTTAGAGTGATTTGTGAAGGATCATGTGACACTGAAGACTAGAGTAATGATGCTGAAAATTCAGCTTTTTTTCAGAGGAATAAATTACATTTTAATATATATTAACATAAAAAGTCATTTTAAATTGTCATAATATTTTACAATATATACTGTGTTTTTTGTGTATTTTTTATCAAAAAATTGCAGCCTTGGTGAGCAGAAGAAACTTCTTTAAAAACATAAAAAATTGAAATCGATCTTAAATTTTGACTGGTAGTGTACTTATTTTTTTATTTTATTTTTTTGTGGTAATAGTATGTCTTTACTGTCACTTTATATCAATGTAATTGTAATATATCCTTGCTTTATAAAAGTAACTGCAGGTCTTCTGCGGATCTTAATTCATTCTCACACAATTTAAGGCCTTAAAAAGATCTTAATTCAGAGCTGAATGTCTTAAATTCACAAAGTCATGACATATAATGTTGCATGCAGTGCAGAAAATGAGTATCTTCTTCAGTACGTTTGTCCTGTTTTCCAATACAAATATCGAAACATCTTTAAATTAATGTCAAATGCAAGTTTTAAGTTAATGCTTAAAAGAAGAACATATTTTTGTATAACTTTGCTTTGAATTAAGCTGATTTTTTCTGGCTCCATTGGCAGATTTTTTTTATGTTAATCACAAACTCACTTAATTTGGTATTTTTCTCAGAATTTATATTTTATGCAATTTTGCATTTCAGAGGTATCTAAGCACATTTTAGACAATTGCACTAAACAACAAGATAAAACACTTTTTTTTGCAGTATGATCAGAAGGTACATTGAAAGATATTTCCATATTCTAGTGTTTGGGAGCAGAGCGATACAAACTACTTTTTTGTAAAATGTATTGAAAAGTAATGGATATCTGTTGGAAGTTGCATTTTAAAACTCTAAAGTGTTGCTAATATAACTCCAATATATTGACATAATGTGTTCCCTTCCATTTATTCCTTAAATTTTCTTTACCTAGTGTTAAAAAGGTCTTAAAAGTCTGACATTTAACTTTATAAAACCTGCCGAAATATGAGCCCTGAATAGACAAATATCAAACAATATAGCAGAACTAGAACTTTTCCTATCAAGAACATATTAAGTGACGTAATAAAATAATTACAAGTGATTTTTTTCTTTATTACCAGTTTTTCAGATTGAATTCATCATTTCCTTTGTATTTTTGAACAGGTAACAACGAAGAGGGCACAAGCGTGGTGTCAGAGTAAGAACAACATCCCCTATTTTGAGACCAGTGCCAAAGAAGCCATTAACGTGGAGCAGGCCTTCCAAACCATCGCTCGCAATGCACTTAAACAGGTAGAGAAAGTTAAGAATACTTCAGATTAACTTTCACTTTAGGTCCTGTTTGATACAAGATGAAAAAAGCAAATAATCAGTCATTTACCACCTTATTTGAGAGATTCACCCCAAAATAAATACATTTCACTCACAATAATGTAGTTTCAAAACCTTTAAAGGGATAGTTCACTTTGAAATTAATTTTTGATATGTTTTATCTTACCTCAAGGGCATCTAAGATGTAGGTGTCTTTGTTTCCACAGTAGTTTCAATTTTGAGATTTTTAGGCCAAACCGTTCTTGTCTGTCAGTCATATAATGGAGGTCTATGGTCACCACCTCAAGAGCATGCACAGAGAAGTCCAAATTAAACATGATTTAATGACTCATAAATGTAAGTACACATTGATGGCCTAAGACATCAAAACGAGCGGTTTGTGTGAGAAAACGAACAGTATTTATATCGTTTTTACCAATTATAACCAATGTTTTCTACCTCTTTGTTGGTTAAAGAGTTAAAACGATCATAAATACTGTTCGTTTTCTCACACAAACCACTCGTTTCGTGTCTTAGGCCATCAATGTGTACTTACATTTATGAGTCATTAAATCATGTTTAATTTGGACTTCTCTGTGCATGCTCTTTGAGGTGGTGACCATAGACCTCCATTATATAACTGACAGACAAGATCGGTTTGACCTAAAAATATCAAAATTGAAACTACTGTGGAAACAAAGACACCTACATCTTGGATGCCCTTGAGGTTAGCTAAAACATATCAAAAAATAATTTTTAAATATGTAATTTTGGTTTAAATATGTAATTTTGGTGATCAAACATGAGTGTTAAGGGATACAATTATTGATCTTGGTATTTTTTGTCACAAAGATATGCTATGATTCCTGAATAAAGGGAATGTAATGTATTAGTAATGTGAACTTCTTTAATGGCACGTTGTATGCGGGAAAGTGCAGCGTGAACATTCTGCAAAATTTCTCCCTTTTTTATTTTCACAAAATAAACAAGTTAATGATCACTGAATTTTCTGTTTAACTGGCTGGGCGTTACAAAAAAAAAACCCCACTAAATCTGAAATGAATTTGACCTTTCAGGAGACTGTGGACACATATGATTTCCCTGACCAGATTAAACTAAGAGATGACAGACCTGCGTCTTCCAGTGACGGCTGCAGCTGCTGAAGGACAGATGAAACTGGGGAGGGAAGAGAAAGAGCAACATGGGAAAGAAAGAGAGGGAGAGATGGAAGAGATCCAGGCCTGTAATTCTAGCACCCATCCTCCCCTTTTCCTCCTTTGAATCCTCCAGGGTGTCCAAGCCACATGTGAAAGCAAGATCATCCATTTTCTTGCTGAACTCCAAGTCACGTGTGGTCCGATGAACTATTGAGGAACAGGAAAGTCCTCTGACATTGCATTTATTTCAATCCCTACTATCACTACAGCTGTGGAAGAATTTCCTTGTCACTACTCCAGCTGTCTTTACTCCGAAATGTTCCTTTTCATGTCTGCTAGTTCATTGTGCCTTTATATTTTGTAACTTTCAGTTATTGTTGTTTCACTCCTATGATGAATGAACATTTGTTGAAAATGCATACATATGTAATAGGGCTGGGAAATATATTAAACAGTTATAAAAGTGTATACATTTTGTCTGTGGTATAAAACTAACCCAACATTTGTTATGATTTTTTCTTTTTTCTGCAATAACTTCAAAGTAAAAAAAATTCAGGAATTAAATGTATTCCAATCAGTTAAAAATCCGTGTTTTGCAACATCGCTAAAAAACGAATGAAATGAAAAGTAAAAGTCCCTATTTGGCATTTCACATAATTTTAAATGTTTTCAGTAAAAATGTATGAACAAACAGTAGGAAATTGTTTTTTATTACTGTTCACATAAATAAAAATGATTAAATATATTTCCCAGTGTCCATATAGGGAGAAGGTGTGGTGATTTTTTAACTTGATTTTTTTTTCGTGTTTAAACGACTTCTGAAAACAGGATTCAGGTAAACTACAAAAACGTGACTTTGTGAAAACGGTGACTTCATGCGCATGTGTATTACTGTGTTCAGTCTATTAGCGCGTAGTGTTACTTTACAAAGTGACATCTGCCAACTACTGGCCTGGCAGAATACAGCGTTTTAATCGTTTTCACAGATCGTGTGAACGGGGATAATTTTGACAACGGTGTCAGTCAGTAAGTGGAACATGCAAATTAAAAACTTTTGTTTTTAGTACATCATCGCAATGAAAGCATCCTCTTAAAACATACTTGGCAACCATTTGCAATTTGTTTGGAGAGAAACAAAATCTATGCAAATTTCTCTCTAGATATCATATCTCCTATGTAATACGTCGTGAATTAAAGGTGAATCAGGATTTGGTGACGGTGTATTAACTTGGGCAATGTGTCCTGGCATCTGGTAAATTCACTTCAACATCACGTCAGATTATATTAGTCTTGGTTGGATTGTAAGTACTTCTAAAAGTGTAACAGATTTCTTCAGAATGTTTAGAATGGTTTACAAACATGTCATTTTTGCACATGTAGAGCTGTTGTAAATGAGTGTTCATGAAGAGGTCATGTTTTAAGTAGCAGAGTTATGATGTCATGCTTAACTCCGTGTTTTGATTTGCCTTTGAACATTTACGTCAAGCTTGTGTTCAATAATATACATCCATACTCAACCCAAGAGCTCCTCCAGTTTATATGCCAAAATGCATAAAGAAATAAAGTTGGCATCTTTTTTTTTTTTTTTTTGGCCAAATGTTAGAATGACTTCAAAACCAAAAACGTAAATAAAGATGCATTTACAACCAAGCTGTCTGTCAATTCCACTAGATCTTCTTTTTTTTTTTTTTTTAACCCTAAAACCGTATTCTGGACAAATGTGGGCAAAATAGTTTTGATTTATTTTCAGGGTTCCCACACTTCGGTTAACTTCAAATTCAAGGACCGTTCAAGGACTTTCCAGGTCCAACGCCCTCAAATTCAAGGACTTAATGTGGGGACAACATAGTGTAGATCAAATAAATGATAAAATATTCCAAATATCTTGAAACTTGCAAGTTCCAGGCATCATGTTTCAGTGGATTCAGCCTATTTTTGCAATGTTTCACAGTGTGTTTGTGAAACGTTAAGGTACCGTCTGTAGTCCTTTTGTGCGCACGTGAACGTCTTGGCAACGTATAAACATACTACCTCACGCGGGAAACACTTATGTAACGCGTAAATGTGAGTAACTGACGTAAATCAAGCAAGCTATGTTGGCGAAATAACACATTAGCGGACCGGATAGATTTTTTTTTCCGGAAAAGCTCTTGCACAAAATAAATTCAGGCACTTTTAATGACCTGTATCTATTTTCAAGAACTCTACAGGGCCTTGAATTTTGTTTTTCATATTCACAAACTTTCAATGATTTCAAGGAACCATGGGAACCCTGTATTTTAAAAAAAATACTTCCCTTGATCTGAGCAGTACAAGACATGGCTACTTTTTCTAAGTTTGTTTCCTGAACACACAATTTTTTGTTGACTCAATTCTACAATGTTAAGTGGGTGAAAAAAAACCTCCTTAATCTTGTATTTGGGTCAAAAATGGGCACCCATAGAAATTAATGGGAAAAACGAATTTAGAGCCCGCCAAAATAAGACACCAGGTGACAGCAAAGTCACTTCATCTTTAGGTTTTAGCTCTAAGAACGTATTGGAATGATATTTTAATGTAGTTCAAAATAAAAAAATAAAACTACATAGTAATTAATTTACATTGAAATAATTTAAATAGAAAATATGGTACGTTTTGAAGTAAATAAATTCAAAAATATCCCCCCAAAGAAAAAAAAAACATAAATGGATAGACAAAACTTTATCGAAGACAGTGATATAACATTTATAATAAATAAAAATTAGGATCACACCTGAGTCCTCTGTGCCCACTTTTATCCACAATTACAGGATTAAAGGCTATAAAGTGAATACGGTTTGAGGGCTACAGCAAGAAAGTGATCAAGCTGATCGAGAACACCTTTTATTATCATCGTTTAATCATTTGCACACAATATTTACAAAGTTGCACTAAAAGCACCACTGGTTTCCTCTGTTGGGAAAGCGATGGTAAGCATCGTGGCCTCTTGAACATCAGAAGCCCAGTCTGATGTGAGGGGACGTCTGACTTATTTCCCTCCATAGAAGTCCATATGAAGTACATCCTACTCCCTGGTCCGGACTTCTCAAACCATGTATGTGGTAGGAGGAGTTCAATGGAGCTGGAGTTTCTCCGTCAGTCTAGTGTGTTTTAGTCCATATATGAGGTATCCATGGCCTCTGTCTCAGGGTGAAGCAGGCGGCTGGCCAGACGCTCGATGTCATCCAGACTGAGCTGTCTGAGGGAGCGCTCATAATCCTGAGGGGAAAACAAGAGCTGTCAATAGAGTGCCGAAGTTACAATGTCACTCTGTAGGCAAAACGCGGAAGTGAGTTAGCATTTTAGCACTCCTGGTTCCCTCGCTCTAAAGTCTATGGGATTTTTGAATGGGTTTTTGCTAAATCGCCTGAAATAAGGTCTGTGGTGAACAAAGCCTCTAAATATTTTCACGTTTTGATCTAGAACATAGACACACAGTTATAACATGCTTGTGGTTTTTTACACTTTATATAGGCTTCAAAATGTATACATTTTGGATTAACTTGGACAAAATGTGTAAGGGTCACAACTCTTTGTTGAACACGGATCTTATCTCTTCTATTTTCAAAAGTCACGGAGAAAATGCATAGCATTTCCGATCGTAGGTAACCCATGCGTCACTAGCTCCAGAGTGTCTGTACAAAGTGACATCACTTCCTCAATTCCTGACGCAAATCAAACGCTAAGATGCTGACTGTTCTGATGATGGCCAATGATTTTGATACATTTATAGATGCTCACTTCTGTAACACATTCAACAAATGTAATATCATTATGTAATTCTGCTTTCTTAACTGAGTAAATCAAGAGCAGTGTTGTTATTGTTAACTAAAACTATTAAAAACCTCTGTTGACTGACAAGTAAGCGAGAATAAAATGTAAATGTTACAACTTTAGAAATTTGAAATTGTGTTTGCAACTGAAAGTTAAAGTAGGAAAAATATCAATAAAAGCACATAAAATAAACTGAAAAATTAAAACATAAAAATAACATTTCATAATGTAGACAATAGATAATATATGGCATATGAATAAAATAACACGAACACTAAAATAACACTGATTCCATTGAAATAAATAGAATAATTCTATTATTCTAGATATATAAAGGCAAACGTGTACAAATAAGTCACAAAGAAAAATAATGTGTTTTTTGCATACTCAAGTATGGAAACCTATTCTAGTAGTATAGAGCCCAAAAAAGCATCTTTAAAGCTACACTGTGTAACTCTTTTAGTTATATATAGCTACATAACACTTACATTCTTTCTAAAATATATGTCCTCATTAATGTATATTTACTTTGTTAGAGTAATAAAGTATCTCGTGAGTGTATAATATGCTATTAAAAATACATACGGGTAAGGGGTTCTAATGTTGTCGCCATGTTGCCCCTCCATCTTGAAAGTACATTAGCCAAAGAGGGACATACCCGTTAATTCAAGCTTCGCCTTTCGCGTTTACGTTTAAGTTAACACATCATATGGACGAAGGTCGAACTCTAAAGCCATGGTAATCTTGGACTACATTGGCCATCTAGTGAGGAGTAACAGTTAACTAAATCGGAATTGAGAGGACAGAAACTAATATTCACTGGATGGTCATATACCTTTTCACCACTAGATGGGGGTAAAAATCACACAGTGTAGCTTTAAAGGCCCACTGAAGTGCCTTGGCTAAAGCGGGACAAATTGAATGGCTCCTCCCTCTTTCAAAAAGCCAATAGCCGTGCCCTATTCTCTACAGGTTCTACGTCTACTGCGTACACGCAAGGGTCTTTCGTCTCTCGCTGTTGCAGACACTCAACTGTGCACATGCGTCGGTGGAACCAGACGATCAGGCTTACATGTTTCCCGGCTTGACTGTTAGAAGCAGATGATTGGCTTCCAGCGGAAGGGGCGGGGCATGTGCATACAACCACCATCTTTGGCGTTACGGGCCTTTTCTCTATATAGTTGTATTGAGGATTTAGGAAGTAGCATGTAAATTGTCTCTGATATTGCTCTGTGACGTATCATTGGCCGCTTTGGCCATGTGGTGTTTATAGCACAGGGGGCGCCGCGGAGCTTCGAGATTCCAATTCAGAAGTCCACGGTGATGTCATAAAAATCCGCCATCCGTTTTAGCAGAAGTGAGAGACTAAGTTTTGAACGCTTATATCTCCTAAATGCGAATTTTGTCATTGTTTTGGAACACACCGGCTTATAAATAACTTTAAGGATAACATATTCATACTAAAAGCTAAAAAACGTTTGGTTTCAAGGAGCCTTTTAATGTCCTTGGGTTCGAAAAGTAAAAAAATAAACTTCACCACAAAAGACATTAAAATGACAAAAAAAGGTAATGAAAGAAAAAGAAGGATAGAGATCACATGATCATATTTTTGTCTGTATGTACCTTAATAAGTTGCTCCTGCACTTTTGCAGCATCAGCAGGGCTGAAGTGTTTGGCCAGGACAGTTGACAGTGACTGCCATACGCCACTGCCCGCTCTATCATTACTCCAGCCGCTGGTCCCCCCCGCGCCACTGCTCCTCTCTCCCGCGGGACGCACCACCAGATTCAGCTTAGCCTCCGGGCCAATCTGAGTAATCACTCAACCTGTGTTCATCTGGAAACACCAAAACAACCGTCAACACACCGGCCATGACTGGAGGAAATCCAAATATGAAGAGTGTTATAGTGTTACATTAAATAATCAATGTATGTTTACTGATCAAGCTTTTACCTGCGAGTGCTTTTCCTTTGTACAGCAGTCTCTGCTGACTTGGAGGGATGTTTAAACGCTTAGATACCAACTCTTTTACCGTTCGAATACCTTTTCATTTTCTGTCACCTGTGCATCAAAAGAACACATCTGCTGAGAAAAGCCTTGTTTTTATATTTACAGGCAGAGATCATATTTATACACATGACCTGTATTTGTATAACTGAACCGATTGCTTTCTGTGTGGAAGTCTAAGTGGGTTATTTCAAGTTAAAAAAAAAAGAAATATTGCAGTATTCATTAAAAAATTAGGTCTTATTTCCCTAACCTGTCACTCACATGATATCCACCAATAGCAAACCACAACCATCCAATCAATTCCCCATGGACAAAATCAAGTCCCGCCTAACATTTGTTCTTATTCGAGAAGCCGTTTCAGCTCGGATACACGTCACAATAGAGAAGAAAAAATGATTGTGACTTCTGTTTCATTCCAGAAGTAAGTCTGAAAACAAAACATGCTACTTATAAAATAAAAGTTAAAGGATTATTTCACACACACAAAAAAAGGAAAATTCTGAATGTTCTATTAATTGAGGCTTTTATTCTCATATAAATATTGATCAGCGAACTACACAGAAGCTAAACAGCAACTGCTTGCCTCGCGAAGATCACATCTCATTGGTTCTGGCAGAAGCTCAAACGTGCTGCGTAACACGAGAATGAACCTCATTGGCTTGTTTTGGCGTGAACTAACTCTTTAACTGACGTAAAATATTTTACCAAAACATTAAACTAATTTTAGGTAGTTACTGAAGCAGTACTTCACAGTTTGATTTAGTTTAACTTGCCTGCTTAAAAATAGAACTGGAACTTAAATAATTATGCAAAAATTAAATTAAAAATGTATAAAACATTTCCTCTTTAATGCTAAAATAACACCGTTACAAAACAAACAAAAACACCAATGAAGTACTAATACAGTACTAGTAAATGGGCATATCTAATCAATTAACTGACAACTCGTTTGCCTGATCTAACTAGTTTACTGCCACTGACCGTGACTCAGAATTTATTGATATATTATTTCTGTGAATCACAAACACGTCCAACATCGCATAGTAACTCAAAACTGCCATCTAGGTAGTGAGCTCAATAGGTTTGGAGACACTATTGTGTCGAGGACGAAATAACCGCGTCTAGAGAGTGTAAATCGCTTCTAATGAGCTACAGCAGAAATTAGTGGCTGCATCATAAACTATAGATCACTGGCTAGCAGGTTAGCATACATATACAACATAAAGATGAATGGAAAGCTGCAGTACAGCGCTATGCTAAAGCAGCTAACACAGCCACATTACTACTTCAAAACACCAGACGACTCACAAGCTTACCTGAACATTACACTCTTTTCCTTGAAGAGGTTTTACAGTAAGAATCATCTTTACATTTAAAAAATTAAATACAAAACAAAGAAGAGATAATTATCTCGCTGGACATTCGTGGACTAGCAGCCGACGTTTCCCACGGACATGACGTCAATGACACTGCAACTGCGCATGCGCGGTGAGTGCACCTCACCCGTGCTTCTTTCAGTGACTTGACAAACCAGGAAAACTATTATTATATACATATATTTACATATAAAACTAACATTTAATATTTCACGGTTCAAGGTCCAAAAGACAGTTTCACTGCAAACTGTTCAAAGTGCTTTAAACGATTCCAGACGATGAATAAGGGTCTTATCAAATCAAGCGAAACGATCGCTCATAAAGTTTAAGTTTTAAGCTCAAATGGTGCCTTGCTCTGTTCTGTGATGCGCGTTCGTGACTCTCCTGTTCAAACACGTTCATTAAAATGAACGAATCTTTGTCCGAGTCAATTTCGTTCATTTCGTTCGTTGAATCAACCAAATGACCATTTGAGCTTATACACGTTTGTTATTTTTTTTAAATGACAGTGATCGTTCGCTTGATAAGACCCTTATTCATCGTCTTGAATCAGTTTAAAGCCCTTTGAACAGTTTGCTGTTTGCACTGAAACTGTCTTTTGGACCTTGAACCGTTTGGTTCCCATTGAAGTACATTATATGGAGAAAAATCCTGGAATATTTTCATCAAAAAAAAAAACTTAATTTCTTTTCAACTGAAGAAAGAATGACATGGATATCTTGGATGACAGTGGGGTGAGTAAATTATCAGCAAAAGTTTTTTTTTTTAAAGTGAACTACTCATTTAAGTTAAGTAGGCACAGTAGGCTGGCTGAGCAATATTAATAATTAACTATATGTTGGTCACGTGCACAAGTAAACCCATTCAATAAAGTTGATTAGACATAAGCAAAACAACACTGTGCAATAAAAAGTGTTCGTCATTCATTGCATATTACGTATTTTTATGAACATGACTGTCTCATGAATAGAGGGCAGTTAAAATACAATAATAATATTGCTAAACAAATAAAAGAGTGACCAATACATCTGTTTAATGAGAACAAACTGGGAGTATACATTAAATTACTGAGTAATATCTACATGTCAGTGCTACTTACTATATTGGTTTAGGGTTAGTTGCATGCAATTATGCATAATTTAGTTATTACTACACAGTAAATACATGTAATGTGTGTTAACAAGGACACTAAAATAAACAAAGTGTTACCCAGACCAAACTAAACATTTCATTTTTAAAATGTTACATAAACACACATAAGGAGGAAAAATATTTTTATTTATCTGAATAACACAACATTTTGAATTATACAGTCAAATGTACTCATACATTATGGATAGAAAGTAAGCTTCCTTTCTAAGGCTTTTTCATTTTTAGTCAAATTTTTAATCGTTCATGATTTCCGCAATGAACCTCTTTGATTTATGGTAAATTACAAAAAAAAATGCATTCGGAAGCTAAAGGCTGTTGAAACATTATAAATATGTTTGAACCAGACTGCAAGAATTATGCCAGCAAAATTGAGAAAGTAAAAATCACTTCTCCTGAATCTTCAAATTAATTGCATTTCAAACAAAAAGTAATTTAGTTGTACAAGTGCTCACGAATACTAAATCAAGGCAAGAAATTTCACACCCAATGTTTACAGGAAAATAACAGTGCAATACAGGCATATGAAGGTTCTTCACATATATCAGTCACCCTACTAAATAATAATAATAATTCATAGCATTTATATATGCCACGGCAGCCAGAACGCCCACCACACACTAGCTTACTGGTGGAGAGGAGACAGGGATGAAGCCAATCGGTATATATTGGGATGATTAGGGAGGCCATGATGGACAGAGGAAAAATATGGCCAGGATGCCGGGGTTATACCCCTACTCTTTTTCAAAAGGACATCCTGGGATTTTTAATGACCACATAGAGCTAAGGACCATTTGGAAGGACATGTCAGTTGAGACTGAAAGAAAAAAAAAATCAAAGAAAAAAAAATTTAAGTAAAAAAAAATTAGGAAGTTAGACATTTTGGTTATACTTTATTTTAAGGTGTCATTGTTACAGTGTAATTATTTATTTAAGTACTGAGTAATATTAATGAACTACATGTACTTACTAAAGGGTTAGGGAGGATTAGGGTTTGGCTGAGTGTAATTCTGTATATTTACTGTTATTGCTATGGTAAACATGTAACATATGTAACAATGACACTGTAAAATAAAGTGTTACCGAAATTTCTTCTGCATCCTCTTAGAAAACATATTGTCATTGAATCTAATCAACACTGGCAGCATATCGTACAGCAGGGGTGTCCAATCCTGGTTCAGGGGAGTTTAATTAGAGGAGATCAACTCTGCTGGACGCTGACCTTCCAAGAACAGGATCAGACACCTCTGTCCTAAACACAGAAGCTGAGCAATTACATGAGGGGTGTCCAATCCTGCTTCTGGAGGGAAACTATCAGAGTTTAACTCCAACTCTATTCCATCTGATCAAGGCCAATCTGATTCAGGAGGATAGAAACTCCCAGACAGGAGTGAGATTGAAGCTGGATGCAGGATTGGATACCCGCAATTACATGATGAATTCAAAGCAGATGCAAATGCACACGTTTAAGTTTTGGAGAAAATGGGAGTGAGGAAGAACTGTTGTTTTCTGGAATCTGTGGAAAAAAAGAATACAGTTCATGATAAACGATCCTGCTTACAATATATTTTTTTAAGACAGTAATTGAAAGTAACTGAAATACATAAACCAAACAAATTTTTACAGGATATGCTATAAATTACATATAGTATGCATTATGTAAATTACAAAAAAACAATTAAAATTATTAAACATTCAAGCCTTTTTTTTTCAAAACTAATAATAACATGATCAGAACTTACTGTTGCATGTTCACATGTCAGGCTCTACAAGAGAGAAAAACAAACATTAATTGGATTTTTTAATTAATGATCACAATTTTTCCCTGCAGTGAATTATTGGCTGTTCACTTGAGTATGAAAAAGCAAAAAGATAGGTAGATAGATAGATAGATAGATGATGAATAGATAGGTAGATAGATAGGTAGATAGATAGGTAGATAGGTAGGTCATAGATAGGTCAGATAGGTAGGTAGGTAGGCAGTAGGTAGGTAGGTAGGTAGGAGTAGGTAGGTAGGTAGGTAGGTAGGTAGGTAGGTAGGTAGGTAGGTAGGTAGGTAGGTAGGTAGGTAGGTAGGTAGGTAGGTAGGTAGGTAGTAGGTAGGTAGGTAGGTAGATAGATAGGTAGATAGATAGATAGATAGATAGATAGATAGATAGATAGATAGATAGATAGATAGATAGATAGATAGATAGATAGATAGATAGATAGATAGATAGATAGATAGAATAGATAGATAGATAGATAGATAGATAGATAGATAGATAGATAGATAGATAGATAGATAGAAATAGAAAATCAAGAACAAATTGGATTCTTTAAGCAGTGACCAGTTAAAACTTCAGATTTGTTCTTACCCCACGAGAATAACTTTGCCTCTGCCCCCATGTGACTGACACTGCAGGTGTAATGCTCTCCGGACTTGGGATTGAAGTCAACATGTCTGGTCAGGTGGAACTTCCAGCCCTCTTCAAAGGCCAGGTCGGTCTGTTTGCTGTTTGGGATCTCCACCCGTTCTTGAGGAGCTTAATGGAGATGTCAGGGGGTGAAAGCCACTCACATAGCAGATCAGCACGTTTTCTTTGCCGTACTCCCCAGGGTTGCGGCTGTACACTTGCACTGTTGGTTCAGCTAGAGACAACACAAAAGGAAACATTATTTTAAAATCTGAATAGGCCTGTTTACACTAATATAGTGCAGTATTGCGTTTGGAAATGGGTTTATGCATAATGTATTCTACTTAGGAATTCTACTTTCTATAATATTATCTTATTATGACAGTAATTTTGCACATAATAAAATGTATAAATGAATTATTATAATTTAACAATAAAATAATTGATTGAATAACATGTTATCATGAGTCCTTTGAAAGAAACTTGATAACTACCAACAATTTATATCCAGTCAAACGGGTTTATCTAAATCGCATGGTTTCCCCCTCCTTAAGTGAAAGTGAAAGTAAAATGTTTTCGGGGTTTTAGACAAACAAACATGTCTTGGGCATGTTGGAAAAACATTTTTGACGGATTTTCACATGCTATGTATAGTTAAAAAATAAATACGTTTGATATTTGAACCATTTTAAAGGATTTTAACCTCCGCATTCCTCGCGCAACCTGAAAGTACGTCATGGCCTTTTCAAGTCGGAAAACATAATCATTCTTAAAACTATTGAACAATTCAATACATTTGATACATATTGCGTAAAAATTATTAAAACAGAAAACATTAATAATAGCATAAGAAGATTGGCAGAACACCTTTGTCAAAAAACAGAGGCGTTATACTTACTTTTTTGGCAGAACAACTGGCGCTCAGAAACACTAGAGCGACCACAGCGAGTTTAAACCACATGATTTTCACAGCAGTATTATCTCAGTTTTCTGTAATTCTTGTCAAAGTTATGGCCTCGGTCGAGTTCACGTCTTGTCTTGTGCTCTCTGACTACTCACAATACGCTGAAACACGGAAGGGGGAAAACATACGGGTCACCAGATTAAACCCCGCCCTCAAATTTATTTTAACAAATCATATATTGGCTTTTTCTGTTGCTGGGTGATAATGGCGCTCTGAAGGTTGAGATGACTTGCAGTAGTCAACATGAAATAAAAATCGACCCTTTTCTTTTTTTAATATTGCATTATTCATTATGAATGATTGAATAATGATTGAAAAAACATTGAAATGATTGAAAAAACATTTCTTCTCTAGTGATCTGAAAACTGGCGTGAGGGGGAGCAACCTGTCACTCACATGAGATCGGCCAATAGCAAACCACAACCATCCAATTCAGATTAAATTCGAGTACGGCCTTACAGTTTCTTCATTCAAAATGTATGTTCGCACCTCCCATAGGACTATAAGGTTCATAATTAATGTGAATAATGCATAGGCTAATTGGCTTTGTGCACAGCTGCACTACTTCCTGAACTTCAGCCAGCTCTTTGTTTCCTGTCTGCCATTATTGGGAACTGATTAATCCAGGTGTGTCTGACCTCAGTAGTCACAACAACAATAATCAGGCACACCTGAATTAATGAAGTTTGTCCAATAATGAAAGACAGGAAACAAGGAGCTTGCTGAAGTTCAGGAAGTAGTGCAGCTGTGCATAACATTAATTATAAAGTGAAGATCATGGTAAATATTAAATATAAAAGTATTGATTTCAGCTGTTTTTATTAAGAGAAAACATTTGTTTAAGTTTACACTCATCTAAAGGATTATTAGAAACACCTGTTCAATTTCTCATTAATGCAATTATCTGATCAACCAATCACAGCAGTTGCTTCAATGCATTTAGGGGTGTGGTCCTGGTCAAGACAATCTCCTGAACTCCAAACTGAATGTCAGAATGGGAAAGAAAGGTGATTTAAGCAATTTTGAGCGTGGCATGGTTGTTGGTACCAGACGGCCGGTCTGAGTATTTCACAATCTGCTCAGTTACTGGGATTTTCACACACAACCATTTCTAGGGTTTACAAAGAATGGTGTGAAAAGGGAAAAACATCCAGTGTGCGGCAGTCCTGTGGGCGAAAATGCCTTTTTGATGCTAGAGGTCAGAGGTGAATGGGCCGACTGATTCAAGCTGATAGAAGAGCAACTTTGACTGAAATAACCACTCGTTACAACCGAGGTATGCAGCAAAGCATTTGTGAAGCCACAACACACACAACCTTGAGGCGGATGGGCTACAACAGCAGAAGACCCCACCGGGTACCACTCATCTCCACTACAAATAGGAAAAAGAGGCTACAATTTGCAAGAGCTCACCAAAATTGGACAGTTGAAGACTGGAAAAATGTTGCCTGGTCTGATGAGTCTCGATTTCTGTTGAGACATTCAGATGGTAGAGTCAGAATTTGGCGTAAACAGGATCTCATCATGCCTTGTTACCACTGTGCAGGCTGGTGGTGGTGGTGTAATGGTGCTGAGGATGTTTTCTTGGCACACTTTAGGCCCCTTAGTGCCAATTGGGCATCGTTTAAATGCCACGGCCTACCTGAGCATTGTTTCTGACCATGTCCATCCCCTTATGGCCACCATGTACCCATCCTCTGATGGCTACTTCCAGCAGGATAATGCACCATGTCACAAAGCTCGAATCATTTCAAATTGGTTTCTTGAACATGACAATGAGTTCACTCACTGTACTAAAATGGCCCCCACAGTCACCAGTTCTCAACCCAATAGAGCATCTTTGGCTTTGGCGTTGCCTTGGCTTTTGGCTTGCTTAGTTGGGGACATTTAATATTCAACAATATTATTGATCTGTGTTATATTCTTTTCATGTTATCACTGTGAAGCTGCTTTGATACAATCTGAATTGTAAAAAGCGCTATATAAATAATGGTGATTTGACTTGACTTGTGGTGGGTGGAACGGGAGCTTCATGCCCCTGGATGTACCACAAATCAACTGCAAAATGCTATCCTATCAATATGGACCAACATTTCTAAAGAATGCTTTCAGCACCTTGTTGAATCAATGCCACGTAGAATTAAGGCAGTTCTGAAGGCGAAAGGGGGTCAAACACAGTATTAGTATGGTGTTCCTATAATAATCCTTTAGGTGAGTGTATATAAAACAATCGAGCCAAATGCCTATTCTGCAAATTATATCATTGACCTAATCTGTTTATAGCTACATCATACCACATGTTTTCAGCATTGATAAATCATCTTTAAAGGACTACTGCAGTGCCTTTAAAAGCGCAGCATTATTCAATGTGTTCTTGTAATTTCCACTAAAACAGGAAGACAGGGCGGGACATATGAACACTCCTTCCCCTTTGTAAAATAGCCAATAGCGTTTTGTGTATATCACAGCTGGACCAAGAGTCTCTCAAACCATTTCTCCTCATAACCTCCTCCATATTTATTTTACAATATAGCACTTTGTGCAGAATTCAAATGAGTTCCTAACTTTATACGTTTTGTGGTCTGCGGCAAGCTCGGTGCATCTAACGTGAAACCAGATTTCATTCACTCCAAAAATATTTACACTATCTGAATCTTTCCCTATCCCCTATATAGTGCACTATGTGCCATATGTCATTAAAATCGTAATTGTGTGAACAAGTGACAGATTTTAGCCGCAGCTTCATTCTATTTGGCGCTTCAGACTCCAATGAGCATTTGATTGGATAGAAAATCTGATGAGAAGCTGAAGTGCAGTGATGTCATCAAAATCATTGATCCACTGGCAGAAATAAGTTTTGAATGCATATAATCTAAATGCGAATTTTGTTATTGTTTTGGAGGACACTCAGATTCATCCTAAAAGCCAATTAAAAGGGGGCTTTAATGCAAGATTGAATGCAATGAAAACCGTGTATTTTGTGTCATCAACTGCAAGTCATCTAGCCTAAACACCGTGGTCATAGTATTTAATTCTGCCGTGAACGTAGGCTAATTATTAGAATGAGCCCTCCTACATACAACCCCCTCTATCTCTTTCTCTCTCACACACACTCACACATATCACCGCGAGTGCTGTGAAGACATGATTCAAACATTCACACTCTGGATTTCTCAAGTAGCCCATTCCACAAGCTGACCAGTCTGAGGGAAAATCGCCTTCGCCGTATTTGTAATTCCCATGTTCCTCGACCGTATTATTCAGGTAAATATCTTCTTATTTTGCTATACTATAGTTAAACAAATTAAAAATAGGCTAAATTTGGTTTTGTTGTAGCTTCTTATGGCTTCTTATCCAGCGCTGCTTGCACCTTGTTATCAAAGTCGTCGAGCTTTAAAGACTTAAAATATCAGCAGAGCAACTTGAGTTTTGTCTGCCATTAATTTATTTGGGATTGTTCAGTTATTTCGCTCCACACGTCTACAGTCCCAGTCTATTCCCTTATATGTAGGGCTCATGGGGACTCTCAGAGGATCTTCAGTTCGCACTTCAGTTGAAGATTGAGGAGTTAAGGCAAAGAGATGCTCTTATCGACGAGCTGGAGCTTGAACTGGACGCTAAAGATGATCTGATACGAGCGCCTGCAGGGGGAGCTCGACCGTCTGCGCCTCTCCGCTCCAGGCATCTCAGCTTCAGCTGCCACTGCTGGTACCACTCTTTTACAGTCTATGGCTGGTGCTGAAAGCTGTTTTATTTTTTAAATGTCTTTTAAGCTAGCTACTTTTAAGCTATTGGCTGAGTCAAAAATACATTTTAACTAGATGGTTAAAAATATGTAGCCTATATATAAAAAACGTATTTTTAAAAACAATAATACAATTATAATAATAATTAAAAAAATATATATATTTTAAAAATGTTTGTTAAAATGTGGCGGAAGCAAATTAAACTCAGATGCCACATTCATTTTCTCACGCAGTCAAAAATCTAAACAAAGAGGACACTGACACCGACAGACCAGACAGAGCAGGTTATTTTTATATGAAACAGAGTCTCAGCTTTCAAATTCTGCCAATTTTATTGCGAAATTTAAACAATAAGTCACCCTTTGTCACTCAAGCGGGACGTGAACTGATCATCTCTTCCTCTTTACTATTTGTTAATTGTAAATTAACACGAATGAACATCAGAAGGTATGTTGAAAGATAGGCTATGTACAACTTAAAAGGATAGTTCAGTATTTTACACTTAAAGCCCTGTTTTAAGATTCGTTTATGATGAAATTCAACGGTTAAGATTGAAATTTGGACACATGCTGCTGTCCCGAGAAATTTAAGTTTCTGCAAAAGATGCTTTCCAACAGGTTTTATCGTAGTTTTTGTCTGACTCCATTGACTTGACTTGGTAAAATTTAATGTGTTTTATGAAGGATTGTTCCAGTGCACATAGACAACCATTGTGCACTGTGCTAACACAGAAACTGAAAATTATCTGGGGACAGCAGCATTTGCCCAAATTTCAATCTTAACTCTTCTATTTAATCAGAAACGATCTTGAAACAGAGCTTTAAGTGTAAAATACCGAACAAACTCTTTAAAGAAACGTATCATATCTCATTTAATCTCTCAATCAGGGTTTTAACCGTGGAAGAGGTCAAAAATACAGTTTGTAATGTTGCTACATTTACTTCAGAAAAGCCATTTGATAACCTTCAGGATGTTAGTTATTTAGGAAATATTTTGCTAAATACTAACACTGTACAAAAAATATTGTTGGTTTAACTTAAAAAATGAAATAACCTCGCTGCCTTAAAAATTTAAGTTCATTGAAATGGAAAAATTGAGTTAATACAATGAAGGTGATTAATTTAATCATCAGAAACTTAAAATATTATGTTATCTGAACTGCATAAATTATTTAAGTTGATTTGACAAAAGAAATAATGTTGTGATTACAACTCATGAAAATATGTTTTACAGTGATATGCTGTATTACGGATTTATTATATCATATATCAATATCAGTATATCATTATTTTAGATCATTTAAAATATTATAACGCTATTGTTATAAAAAAGCATATTAAAGACCCTGTGGTGAAAATCAAGTCTATCTTTTTGTTGTGTTTTAATATGCTTTAAGACAAACCATGAGCAAATTCATAAGTCTATTAAGTATTTTCTCCTTAAGACATTCTCAGAAGTCTCAAGAGAAGATTTTTCTGTTGGTATGAAAAACCGTGTACATTTAGCAATATAGCAGGTGAATTATGTAAATGATGTAAATTCCTATGTAATGATGAACTATGCCTTTCTCCACTGACATTCTAAATTGTTTAAAGCATTTGCCTAAGGCTGATTTTAGAAGGCGCTCTTTGATTTTGAGATGGCGAACGGGAACATGGTTTGTGTAACATTAGCATCACACAATTAGCTTGATAATGTATTCAGCAAAAAGCTAATCATATCAATTACTGTTATGTGTCCGAATGTTGTAGAGAGCGTCGTTAAACGCATTACCATTCTGATACATCGACTTGTAGACGAGCCTGTATACTATAACCAGTATTTCCACTTGTCATTGTGCAGCGTTACTACAGTAAAGTTGACCGAGTGCATCTCTGAGCTGGTGTGAGTGAGTGGAGGCGTTGCTTAATATAAGGGTTTAGAGTTACATAAGCTATTTTAAAGGGCAATTCCACCTCTGGAAAGATGAATGTGTATTTAAAATGGGTCATTTATGTAGAAGAAATGTGAAATTATTTTTTAATTTGGAGCTTTCTAGACTGAGAAAAGACAGAAAATGTATTTTTGGCTTATGTGAATGAAAAACATCAACTCCCAGAATTCATTTGCTTCGCTGCCCTCAGGAGGCCACGCCTACGCTAACCTCGCAGTATGTAAACAACAGTCTACTAGTGATTCTCCGTGATGAGTCTGTCCGAAAATGTGTTTCGAGATCGCCCAAAATGTCCGCGATTTCGGCTTTTGCGTTCTACAGTCGTCATTCATCATGTTTACTGTGGCAAGCGGAACGAGTGCGAGCTGTATGTAAACGGCGCGGAGACGAGCCAGGTTTACTGTGTTCGACGGGATGAGTGCCGGCTGTCTGGATGACGGCGCGAGGGCCGGTGGCGTGATTTACCGATGAGCGGCACCTAAGACGTAAGTTACCGGTCTCGATATCTCTCACGGAGGAGCAGGAATTTTCTTAGCAATGTTAAAACGCATCAACCGATCACTTGTTTGGCGTTCATGTAAACACAACAGTCAGATTCACCAATCATAAGGAATTGAGTTAGATTGAAACAAAAGCTGTAACTTACATGTAAACAATGAATGGCGACTTCAGAAATTAAAAGCTGAATCCCGGACATCGACGGCCGGACATGTCCAGGAAAAAGAGGACGGTAACCCCTACTACTCAGCTTTCTCCACAGAACAAGAGCCTGCTAGCTTAGCGTCCAAAAAAAGATGTGTAATGTTAATCCCAATCCTCCATAACGCATCCGTCAGCGTATTCAGTAGTTTCGTCCACATTTTCAAAACGTTTCTGCCAGTGAAATCAAACGCATTGGCACTGATCTGTGATAGGTCTGTTAGCGCAATAGGTCCAACCCCCTATTGGCGGGTTTGAAAGGGTGGGGACTCGGGCTTGTAGTTTTTTACTGAAATCGCCCTCTCTTACACTTCCGCCAACAATGACGTAAAATGACGATTTTTGCGTCATTGTTGGAGGAAGTGAAAAGGTAAATAGCAGATTTCTCTCGTCTCAGGGGAAAATGATAAAGTGTTGCATGACCATTCAATAGTATAACTGGGTTTCTAACAATGGAAAGCTTAATGCAAATGGGTGGAGTTGCCCTTTAAGGCATTAAGACATTTTTTTCTCAGGAAATTTTTTTTAAATATGTCATTTTGGTGATTAACAATGAGTTCTAAGAGATACGAACTGGACAACTAAGGGGAGTAAATCTATCTTTACATCCACCTTATGAAAAGTTTGTGATATCACATAAAGTGTTTTTTTTGACCCGATAAGAAGACATGCGCATAAACTACAATGCATTTACCAAATAGCTCATTATTGATGTGCAACAGAAAAAAACTCCTGTGACTTTTCCTCAACAGAGGATGTGATTGGATAACTGGACTTACCAGGGTTTTATTGCACAGCATATCCAATGTTGGTTTTGTCACTGTGAAATGCCTGAGCCAAAGCTTGTCATCAAAGTGGCTGCGTATAATTACCTGCCAGTCCAGAAGCATCTCACACGATTGCACTCCCAAACACCAGGTATCCGCCGCAGAACGCAAGATAACATGACAGTGTTTGTTGGGTTTTGTCTGCAGATATGGCATGCGGAAAGACATTTCAAGTGTAATGCCAGGGTTTTCTGACCTTGTCTAATTGACAGGTTTTATTTTTCCTATCTCTCAGAATACACCTTTGAACAATAACCACTAATTTGTATTCTGTAATATTATTTCTCATATGACTATTTTATGACTGCTTATGTTCTACAAACACTTTTGCGTTGAGTCATCATGGATTTTATACAATGCAAAAAAACAATTGGTATCACAGAATTAGGCAGAAAACATATTTATACTGTAATAAAGGCTGTGTTCTATGGAAGATTCCAATTTTTTTATAAAAAGTCAGAATTGCGTGATAAAAAGTCGCAATTTGTGAGTTATAAAGTCAGAATTGCGAGATATAAAGTCAGAATTGTGTGATATAAAGTCGCAATTGCGTGTTATAAAGTCAGAATTGCGAGATATAAAGTCAGAATTGTAAAATTTAAAGTCAGAAATTGCGAGAATATAAAGTCAGAATTGTGTGATATAAAGACGCAATTCCGAGATATAAAGTCAGAATTGCGAGATATAAAGTCAGAATTGCAAGATATAAAGTCAGAATTGCGAGAATATAAAGTCAGAATTGCGTGATATAAAGTCGCAATTGCGTGTTATAAAGTCACAATTGCGAGATATAAAGTCACAATTGCGTGATAAAAAGTCGCAATTGCGAGATATAAAGTCAGAATTGCGAGATATAAAGTCAGAATTGCGAGATATAAAGTCACAATTGCGCTGATAAAAAGTCGCAATTACGAGTTATAAAGTCAGAAATTGCGAGATATAAAAGTCAGGAAGTCGCGAGATATATAAAGTCAGAATCCGAGATATAAAGTCAGAAGTCGCGAGATATAAAGTCAGAATTGCGTGATATAAAGTCGCAATTGCATGTTATAAAGTCAGAAATTGCGAGATATAAGAGTCAGAAATTGCGAGATATAAAGTTCAGAATTGCGAGCTATAAAGTCAGAATTGCGAGTTATAAAGTCAGAATTGCGAGTTATAAAGTCAGAATTACGTCGATATAAAGTCAGAAGTCGCAAGATATAAAGTTAGAATTGCGTGATATAAAGTCAGAATTGCGAGATATAAAGTCAGAATTGCGAGATATAAAGTCAGAATTGCGAGAGTTATAAAGTTAGAAATTGCGTGATATAAAGTCGCAATTGTGAGATATAAAGTCAGAAATTGCAAGATATAAAGTCAGAATTGCGAGTTATGAAAGTCAGAATTGCGAGTTATAAAGTCAGAATTGCGTGATATAAAGTCAGAAATCGCAAGATATAAAGTCAGAATTGCGTGATATAAAGTCAGAATTACGAGATATAAAGTCAGAATTGCGAGATATAAAGTCAGAATTGCGAGTTATAAAGTCAGAATTGCATGATATAAAGTTGCAATTGCGAGATATAAAGTCAGAAATCGCAAGATATAAAGTCAGAATTGCGTGATATAAAGTCGCAATTGCGTGTTATAAAGTCAGAATTGCGAGATATAAAGTCGCAATTCTGAGAATATTCTGTCAAATAAAAAATATGTTTCTTTGTATATGAGACGTGTATAAAAATTTCGGTAACGTTTCCTTTTACAGTACAGTACTTACAGTGTACTTACCTAGAAAGCACTGGCTAAAATAAGGTAAGTACATGGAACAGGGTTAGGTTTAGGGGTAGGTTCAGGGTTAGTACTAGTTATTACCCAGTATTTGTAGTTACTAAAATAAGTACATAGTATTTACATGGGTAACTGGACTGTAAAAGGAAGCGTTACCAAAATTTCTTTGGATTACTTTATTAAAGTTTTAAGCACTATGCTGTTCAAGAATAGTGCTGTTATAATTGATAAAGTAAACCTTATTTGGGTTCTATATGAGTTCAGTAATTCAGGTCAACTGATTGTGAAATAATGATTATGTTAAAACACAACCATCACCATCAGATCACGTTTTCTATTTAATCATCTGGCTATTATAACTCACATACAGCAACCAAACAAAATCTAAAGTTAATGATTTAAGGGTCAAGAGCCCAACTAAAGGCTCTTGATCACCTAAACACTGATCACCATAATGGTGACTTAAAATTATGGTTTTCATCCTGTGTTTTCATCCGGTGAAGACACCTGATGAAAACACCTGTTCACCATCCTATTAATTAACTCTTTAGCTCTTTTGTTGCCCTCCGTTTCTGTTAGTTTGTTGCTCTGGATTGTTTCGTGTCAAAGTGTATGTGGTTGTGTTCCCTCTGAGTTGTTCTTCTAGTTATTATTTTGATTCATGGATTAAAGAACTATTTTGCATATCTCCTTCGTTGGTCGCTTCATTACAGCCATCCACCGTGACAGGATCCGGGACCTACAAAGACTCAGTTCATAGATCTGGCTGACAGAAGAAGACAGGCTGAGGACAATCTTCTGTACACCATCTGTCAAACGGTCGACCTCTAGAGTGTTATGTGGAGGAGTTTTTGGAGTATTCCCATCTGGTGATAATGAGCGATTCTACGCTCAATGCCTGCTTTTGGATGGGACTAAATGATGATTTATTTTAGATTCTTGCTCTCGGTGAATGTTAAATACCCTTAGTTCAGTGGTTCTCAAACCTTTCCTGGAGTACCACCAGCCTTGCACATTTTTTATGTCTCCTTATATCTGACACACCCATTTCAGGTCTAGCAGTCTCTACTAATGAGCTCATGAGTTGAATCAGGTGTGATAGATGAGGGAGACGTCCAAAATGAGCAGGGCTGGTGGTACTTCCAGGACAGGTTTGAAAACCACTGCCTTATTTGATTATAATAATTATTAATTGTCTTTTGGCTAAATGGTTTGGATTTCATGTAATCATTTTATGAAATTAAAGGAGGACACAAACCATCATCCAGTCCCATCCTGAGAGCGTTTGGGTACTCCAACTCACCCCAAACCTGCGACCAAACTCTCAGACATCGGAACCATCTCTTTCATTCCTCCAGTCTTCCCTTGAGCCCGGAAGATGGTTTCGTTGACCTGGTAGCTAAGGCCCCATTTACACTGCATGGTTCAAGTAACCCAAATCCGATTTTTTCCTCTCATGTGGCACAGATTGGATATGACCGGTGAATGTGTAAGCAGAAAAAAAAACGCATGGATTTCGATTTTCAGTTATGGAGACTGAAATTCCATAGTCCACTCCAGTGGGAGAAATAAGCAAGTCCGTTCCAGTGAGGGAAATTCCTGAGTCTGTTCCAGAAAGCTAAGGCCCCATTTACACTGCATGGTTCAAGTAACCCAAATCCGATTTTTTCCTCTCATGTGGCACAGATCAGGATATGACCGGTGAACGTGGAAGCAGAAAAAAAAACGCATGGATTCCGATTTTCTCAGATCGGATTCAGGCCTCACTCATATGTGGTAATAAATCGGATATGAATCGGAAACGTGCATTTGCGTGTGCCATGTAAGCAGACAAATTGTATATTCCCCAGCAAATGCCAGCTGTACGTCATTAAAAAAGTGCGTGATTATAGCCGCGAATGGAAGACAAAGGATACACACAGTGGAGCAATGCAGAGGTTTCATGTGTTTTGAGTGTTTCGGTTGAAGAGTGCAGGCAAAAAATGCAGGGTTGTCAATGTTAAGCCCCTTTCACACAGCGTGTTGATCCCGGGAAATTGTCAGAACACCTTCTGTGTGAACGCAAACACGACCCGGGATTGATACCGGCATCGATGCCGGGTTGGGGACCCAGTAACGCGTTGTGTGAACAAAAGGCAGGAACAAAAATAAAAACTTATTATTCAAAATAAGTACCTACACATAGGTCTGCTACCTATGACTTTTTCAGGATATCCCTTATGAAGCCATAAGTTATTTCTTTTAAGTTATCTTAGTTTATTTGTATCATTTCTATATTATGTTTCTATTCTATAGGACAAATTTATGTTTTATTAAAAGTGCAGGGGGCATGTCGTATTCTAGCAAATTTTTGCTGTCATAATCTTTCATCAAAATGCCAAAAACGTACCCCTGTGATATGACTCACTTTACCGTCTACCATATGAAAGGCCATAACTTACTTTCTTCTGTGGATCACAAAAAATATATATTTTTAACCATATGTTTGAAGTCAGTGAGTTCCAATAATTTTTGGTTGCCAACATTTTTCAAAATATCTTTTATATTCCACAATTGTATTTTTTTTTGAACTTTTTTTTCATCTCTTCTGGGAATGGATGGTGTGAACCTTTCTGCCCTGTTTCCACCTAGTGTTAAGATGTATTTTCAGTGCTCCGATCACAAGTGGTCAGCCGAGATGTACAGCTTCCACCTATTAAAATGCATGTCTTCTGTGATCACTTCTGATAGAATTTCTTTGGAGTCCCTATTTTGTCACTCTACATCACTTTCTAGGTAGCAAGGATTTATTGTACAAACATTATTGACTGAACAAACCCATGTTACGTGGATTACGTGTGATCAGAAAGGAAGCAACTGAAAGGATAAAGAAAGCAGCTGCAATTTCGTTTGTAATCCATGTGTTTTGCTACAATGCAGCAAAGTTTGAATTGCATAATGTTTTTGGTGCGCTTTCTTTCAGCACGTCCCACAATGATTATGTATTAGGTCAGTAGGCGAAGCGTAGGTGGCCTTTTGTCAAATACACTACAAAAGCAATTCGGTTGAATGTGTTTTCAAATAGCTCTGGAAATGGTCAAAAGTGGACAAGCTCAAAATGTTTTACACCTGAATTTAGCTACGTCAACTTGCTATCAGAGAAATGAGAATGCATCAGGGCCTTTGTTTTCATTTGCATTGGTGAATCACTTCGCATTTGCATATAAACTTTGCAAACTCTAGCAGCTCAACATTTTCACTCCCATTGAATCCCCTCCACACTGCCAGTGACTGTTTTCTGAGAGGTTACATAGTGATGTAATGGTTGATCCTTAGTCGACTTTTCTAATTCTGGTTTACCCTACACTCTAAAAAATGCTGGATTGTTTTAACCCAATTTTGGAAAAAATATGGACAAACCCAGCCATTGGGTTAAAATTTTTATTTAAAAATGTAACCCAATGGCTGGGTTTGTCGTATTTTACCCAAAATTGGTAGTAGTGTAGTAATAGTTATGAACATTACTGTGGCTAAGTTGTCGTTCCATATGGCCATGTCTCATCAAACACTGGATTGTATGGTTCCACACACATACACAATTTTTTTAATTGTTACTGGCGTTTGAAGTTAATGTTAATTGAGTTTAAATGCAAGCAATAAGGTACTCAAGGCAAGTGGTGTATCGTGAATAAGTAACGGCTGAAGGGCGTTGTTAGGCATGACAGCGAAGCGGAGTAACCCCTTCAACCGTTACTTATTCACGATACAGCACTCGCCTCAAGTAGCTTATTGCTTTTATAAAACAGTTATCACAGAACTAAAATATTAAAGTAAAAAAAAACATGTATTAGTGCAACTTTCATCAAGTAAAATCACTAAAAGCCTTCTTTCTGCTAGAAAAAAATAGTCCCTGACCGTGAACAGCTGAACTGTTCCAGTGTGCAATATGCATGAAAGCTCAAATTAAAACAACATAGGAACTGCAGTGTTACATACATAGAACCATAGAACCGTGGGGTGAAGTGGTTATAGCGGTGTTTTATCATGAATAAAGCACAGCTATTGACCAATCAGAATCAAGGATTGGAACTAACCGTTTTATAATAAGTAATATTCAAAACTTTTATAAAGTACAACCTACTGAATCCCAATAGATAAAGTCAAGGACGAAAGTATACATGTGCAAGTGCAATCATAATAGTCTATGAAAAAGCAAATATGCAGTATACGTCAACAAACTGCTCAGTGTTCAGATGTAATTACCCAGTCTTTTTTTATCATATAAAAACATCTTATTACCGGTATTAATCTTTACTCTCTTTTCATTTGCATTTAGGTCAACAACGTGCTTCTTCCCTGAGAGTGAGGAGAAAAGCACTGGTTACAGATTCAGTAACCATGGAGCCAAAACTAGTCCTACAAAACCCGCCAATCAGCCATAGCAAGAGTGAAGAGTAAGAACTCTCCTAACATTTTAACACATACTCATGTCTCCTAGTGCTACATTTCCCCAGTGTAACTCTCTGTCTATGTATCTTTATATATTTCAGGTCAAAGAGGCTGATAGAATCAGCTTTAGCAGAAAATGAATGCATGAAATATCTAGATAGGGATCAGATGCTGTGTTTGGTGGATTCTGCCTATCCCATCACGCTCAAACAGGGTGTGTGTTTTGTCAAGGAAGGGGATAATGGAACCCAGGCATACATTGTTGAAGGTGAGGAAGAGTGCAAGGATGAAAGAGTAGTTCTCACCTCATAATCCCTCTCAGAAAGGTACATGTTTTCTTTGGACTCATACTGCATGTTGATTTGTGAGCATGTCTCAACATTCACAGATCCCAGTGCTTACATGGTTATATTATAACCTAGTGCTCAAAAGTCACTGAATATTAGCCGAGGTCTAGTCATGCCTCTGGGCATATTCTGAATTATTTATTGCTTTATGGATTGCAGTGAGATGTTATTGTAGTGTTCATCTTTTTCTGTAAGCTCCTAGTTACCCTCCAGCTCTCTTACCAAAGCAACTTTACAAATATAATAATCACTTCGGCTACAGCCTGACTATTAAGGGTCGCAAACCCGACAATAAGAGCAGCTCCGCATCGCGTCTAGGACAACTTGAGGTATCCGAACAGTACTTTCTCAGTTAATGGCCAGCAATATTGTGATGTTTAAGGACATTATGAAATAATTATAATGTGGCGCTGCGCTTCTCGCCCCTTTAATTAAAACCTAAATGTTTCTTTTCTGTTTTTACCCGTGCAGTAGGAGATGCAGATCTTACATGCCAATGTGCATTGGCTCGTTCTGTAGATACTCGAAGATGATAGGTTTCTCGATTATGTGGGCACGTACACCATAGCGTTCTCCCGTTCCCTTCTTCAGCAAACAAGTGTTACATACGTAACCCAGATGTTATTTGACATGTAGTAACAAAAATACAGAATACAAAAATTTTGCAAGAATTGATATTTATTTGCATGAACATTTAAAGGGTTAGTTCACCCAAAAATGAAAATTTAAGTCATTAATTACTCACCCCGATGCTGTACCAACCCTATAAGACCTTCGTTCATCTTCGGAACACAAATGAAGATATTTTTGATTAAATCTGAGAGGTGGATCACTGCTACATAGGCTCCTAAGGGATTGAAACTTGACGGCCCAGAAAGTCATTGAAGAAAATGTTTAAATATTTCATGTGACAACAGTGGCTCAAATATAAGTTTATCAAGCGACAGAGAATACTTTTGTGCAAAAAAAAACAACAAAAATAACGACTTTATTCGACTATTCCTTTTTTCCTTGTAGGCCTGAGACGAGAGTTAAGGAGATTTCCATGACACACATGCGAGAACTGAACTGGAGTAGCAGAAAAATAACGCAGTTCTCGCGCATGCATCGTGGAAATCTCTTGAACTCTCGTCTCAGACCCAGAAGGAAGAAATGGAATAGTCGAATAAAGTCGTTATTTTATTTTTCTTTTTTTTCTCATAAAAAGTATTCTCGTCGCTTGATAAACTTATACTTAAGCCACTGTATTCATCCTCTTTTTCCTGGGCATCCTCCTCAATCCTCTTTTTCCTGGACATGTCCAGCCGTCGAATGTCCGGGATTCAGCTTTTGCTTTCTGCAGTCGACATTCATTGTTTACATGCACAGCTTTTGTTTCACTCTAACTGAATTCATTCTGATTGGTGAATCTGAATTTAGTGTTTACATGAACTCTAGACAAGTGATCGGTTGATGTGCATTTTAACAAAATCTAAGAAATGCTAAGAAAATCCCCGCTAATCTGTGAGAGATATGAGACCGGCAGTGTTGGGGAAGCTACTCTGAAACTGTAGTTTGACAAGCTACAAGCTACTCGTAAGTTAAAGTAGTTAAACTACAGTCAAGCTACCCGTTTGGAAATCAAGTTAAAATCAAAAAGCTAGCTACATTGAAACTACTTTTGCTTTTTGAACAACGTATATTATAAATAACTGAATAAGTGTCTGAGGAATGTTTTAAGTAAAATATTTAGTGTTTAAAACAAGGCAATGCAATTACGATTTCAAAGAGCATTGTTTCATTACACACAACACTCAAATATCTCTTGACTGTTTGTCAAAAGTGCAACAAATAGCCTACAAAATTGCAAGAACAAAATATACATCCGACGTAAATTGCATGTAGAACATTTTCTCAAAAATACTGATTGAACTTGGACAAATAAGGCCATGGGTAATTAGCGTTAGTTGTTTCTCCATCCTCCAAATCTGCCGTCACGTCTTGCTATATAATCATAATATGGCTGTGTCAACCCACTTCTGTACTGTGAACCATTAGCCGCAAGATGCGTGATTAAACAACAGGTGGCGGGATGGCAAAAAATGAGTTTGTAATCTAACAAGAAGAAGAATATCCTTGTATCGCGCTAATTCACGCAAGCTCGACAATGTAGCTTTTGCTCAGCGCTACACCGCTACTTGCTGCAAAAAGTAGTTAGCTACTGGAAAAGCTACACTGTTTAAAAAACAAATGAGCTACTGCCAAGCTACTGAAAAATGTAGTTAAGTTAGTAGCGTCGCTACTTGTAGTTAACTACTCACCAACACTGGAGACCGGTAACTTACGTCTCACAGGTGTCGACTCATCGGTAATCACGCCACCAGCCTCGCGCCGTTCTCCCGCGGCCCTCACTCGTCCCGCTCGCCACAGTAAACATGATGAATGGCGACTGTAGAACGCAAAAGCCCAATCACGGACATTTTGGGCGATCTCGAAAACACATTTCGGGCAGACTCATCACGGGACTCACTAGTAGCCTAAACTTGTTGTTTAACTACTGCGCTCTGTTACCGTAGGCGTGGCCTCCTAGGGCAGCGAAGCAAGTGCATTCTGGGAGTTGTTGTCTTTCATCCACACAAGCCAAAAATACATTTTCTGGCTTTTCTCAGTCTAGAAAGCTCCAAATTAAAAAACAATATTTCACATTTCTTCTAAATAAATGACCCATTTTAAATACACATTCACCTTTCCAGAGGTGGAATGAGCCTTTAATTTTAAAGGTTGAAGAGAAGGTGCAAAACGGTCATAAAAATAAATGTTATCATTAGTGTAAGACACCTTGACCAACATTTCAAGTGGACTTCAGGCAATCATTCTGCTCCTTTCTCTGACTGAGGCACAATAATTAGTATGCACCTCCCATAGCGTTTGCAGGACCAGGCAGGTAGCAAGAGAAGTGTGAGACTGACCTGCTTCTGGGAAGATAGAGCGAGAGAAAACATTCCCTGCTGGTAATGTGAGGTGGAATGAGTTTTAAAATCTCAGTGTGTGTGTCTAAATACCCAGGTTGCAAGTGAAAAAATAAGGATGCAGAACAGAAGAAAAGATCTATCACCATCCATTAAAGTTTTCATCAATACCTGTCCATGAGCTGTGTAAATCCCCATCCGTGATTAGTTTAGAAGGAGGCAGTATTTGTCTTGATGTGCCGAATTGTTTTGACTCTGGGCTTCTCCGTGCCAAATCTGTGATGGGCCAGATTCAGATCATCTGTCTATGTGACAGGCATACTGTCACTCAACTCCCAGCAACCTTGAGGTGTGTGTGTGTGTTTGTTTGTTAACAGAGGGAAAACTGGAGGTATCCAGGGCTGGCCAGAGGCTGCACATCATTGAGCCGGGGGATGATGTTTGAAGAACTGGGCCTCATTCATAACCACACCTGCTCTACTACTGTCACAGGTACTGACATGTGCACACACACACACTCTCTCTCTCTCTTATGGTAATTAACATATCTGTGCATTCACTCACTCACACACACAGAGCTCAGAGGGCCTAATCATTTGCCTATCATTGAGTCATTTGTCAATAAAATGAGGCCGTCGTTGACATACACTAGGAGTAAAGAGATATAAAATGCCTGTGAAAAGTATAGATCAGATAATTCGGTTTTGGAAGAATTTGATGTGAAAGGTTTTATTTCATACTGAGAAATCTGTCTTTTGATTGCAGGTTGTTCATCTGTTTGAGATCTCTTCTGAAACTCTTTAAAGTCACCATAAAATCAAAATGGATAATTCTTGATGTTTTTATTAATATTAATGGAATATTAGGTAATGCTTTAGATTACTGCCCGGATAGTACTGTGTAATTAAGAGGAATTTACAGTGTAACTTTCTGTAATTATATAAAGTACTTACATGTAAGTATAAAGGAATAATATGTAAAGTTAAGAGAATAAAGGGGTAACAACCAGGAGAAATAACTAATTATTTATACTGTAAGTATTATAGAACTAAGGGGTACTTATTCTGCTATTACTGATACAACAATCTTACATTTGGGAGCAATTTAGCGAGAACATACACTGCATCCCTTTATATATCCCTTTATATATGTATGTATATATATATATATATATATATATATATATATATATATATGAGCTGTCTAAACAATTAATCAGCCACATTAATTTTGCATCCAAAATAAAAGTTTGGGTTTACCATAATATATCTGGGGTGCACTGTGTATAATTATTTTATAAATACACACACATGCTTGTATATATTTAAGAATATTTTCATTTATATACTGTGTATAGATTTATAAAAAAATATATTATAAAAAATATAAATATTTTATATATAGATAATATTTTTTTCTTAAATATACATGCATGTGTGTGTATTTATATATATACAAAATAATTATAAACAATACACACACATATATTATGTAAACACAAACTTTTATTTTGGATGCGATTAATCGCGATTAATCGTTTGACAGCCCTAATATTTTTACTATTATTATTTATTTATTTTTTGATAGCAAAGGGGCTAACATGTTTCAAGGCAAGAAAACCTAAGACTATTGCAATTTTTTTTAAATATACTGGGAAATATGTCTGGTTTCATGTTGTTACAGGGTAAGTGGTGCTTGTATGATAAATAAAGGTTTCTGAGTCTATGATATAAGATTGTATATGCATTGTTATTGTACTTACCCTGTAACATGAAACAAGAGGGTAACAAGCACCACTACATGAAACGAAAGCATCTTTCCCCAATATTTAAGCAAAAGTTGCAATAGTTTTCGTTTTCATTGCACTTTTGTTACAAAGATTACTTTATAAATGCAGATGTACCCTGTAGTTTTTAAAAAGCCTTTACAGTATGTACTGGTTCGCCATTATTTCAAAAAGGTATGTTCTTGCTAAATTGCCACCAAATGTAAGATTGTTACATCATAAAAGTAGAATAAGTACCCCTTAGTTCTATAATACTTACAGTATAAATATTTTTATATGTTACCCCTTTATTCCCCAAACTTAAAATATTGTTCCCTTATTCTTATATTGTAAAGGTACACTATAATTGCCAAAGGTTACGCTGTAAAAATGCTTTAATTATGCAGTATTTTCCGGGCTGTAATCTAAAGCGTTATCCGAATATTGCACTATTTATTTAAATGATTTATCCATGCATATCATTATTATTATTTCTTTTAATATGTGCCGTTTTAATCTTTAATCAAAATGACTTCTCCCTCCTCCCTCTC
The DNA here is from genome assembly GCA_030378365.1 of Hybognathus amarus. Taxonomy (NCBI): domain Eukaryota; kingdom Metazoa; phylum Chordata; class Actinopteri; order Cypriniformes; family Leuciscidae; genus Hybognathus; species Hybognathus amarus. Next base: position 19,995 of record JAQIUQ010003633.1, on the reverse strand, counting down.
TTGCAATGACATCTCTTCTCTTATGTTTTAACTGGCATGAGAGCGGGGAAACCTGTCACTCATATGAGATCCACCAATAGCAAACCACAACCATCCAATCAATTCCCCATCAACAAATTCAAGTCCTACATTTGTTCTTGTTCTAAAAGCTGTTTCAAACAATCTACATCACAATAGGACCGAAAAGATGATCGCAACTTCTGTTTCGTGTCAATTTTTTATTATACAGTATATGAGATTACTGGGTGTTGGCTTAGTCTTATTTTTCAGGAAAAAGATCTGAGAAGCAGACTTGGAAAAAATTTTTTTTTTCAGATTGTTGCCTTGGCGAAGCAGCTGAGATTGCAAAGATCTCATTTGAAAATTATTCTGTAGAAAATGTACTCCGAAGTCGTTCACATAATGAGTGTAGTAATACTACATATGTCATTTGTCCCCAGTTTAATGCTCAGAGTGTTTCTAGGTAATCAGAGTATTCCCATCATCCGTCATCTGAAGCTGTGCTGAGAGATCAGTGGAATATGACATCAAAGGAAAAATCATATCTATTCTCAACACACCCCACTAGAGTCCACCAAACAAACTATATTGAACTGACACATCTACAAAACCTGATTTTTGATTCTTCAAGTCTTATTACACTAGTTGGTTTTGGTAATTTTGGAAAATGTTACCACTTTATTTTGATACAAAATGCAGGTGTATCCTATGCTACTAGAAGTAAAGTCATGAATGTTGTAAATTCACGTTGTGAAACACAATAAGTCACACAATATTTTTTTTTCACATATAAATTCATTGATTGCATGTTACATTTTTGAGAGTTCTTTAGAGAAATTAAGTCTTTCTCCAACCCTGAAGAAGATATCTTTGTCAGGTAGATGAATGAATGTTCTTTGAGGTGTATCCCCCACAGCATGCTTTGATTTATGACTCTCTCAACACCTCCTCTCTCTCTTCACATACACTCTTGAGCCCATTCTGAGCCACAGGGACATCAGCTAGACCTATTAATTTTAATATAGCATAAAAAACAAGAAATAAGGTCTGAAAAGAAAGAGAATGAGCTAAGAAGATGGATTGAAAGTGAATGGAGGATCCAATGAAGTCAGATCATTTTTTACCAGATCTTTCTTTTCTTCAACTGAGAATGTCAGACTTGATTGTGTGTAATTTTCATCTTTCAGTTGATGTCCTTTTCCAATTCTGCATTCTCTCTTTTAACTACCCACTCTCAGGCTCTCTTTCTGAATTCTACCCTTACAACCCTATTTATTTCAAGACTCTGTTCTTTCCTCAACTCTTTTCTCCAGCTTTGTTCAGGTCTTGTGTTTGGTGACAGCCTGAAATTGATTTCTTTTTACTTTTTCTCTTTTTCTTCTTTTTTCTTTTCTGATCTTTGCTGTCTAGCCTGATCTCTTCTATAGGTCTAAGAAAAAGATAAACATAGTTTTCTCATTCAGGGAAGCTTGTTTCCACAAGAGAATAAAACAATTTAAAAGACAATTACGACTTTTTATCTTGCAATTCTGACTTAATGTGTGATATAAACTCACAATTACGAGAAATTAAGTCAACTGTGAGATATAAACCCATAATTTCAAGAAATAAAAAGTTAGAATTGCTGAGAAATAAAGTCAAAATTGTGAGAAATAAAGTCAGAATTGCAAGAAATAAAGTCAGAATTTTGAGAAATAAAGTCAGAATTGCGAGAAACAAAGTCATAATTTCAATAAATAAAGTCAGAATTGCGAGAAACAAAGTCAGAATTTCAAGAAATAAAGTCAGAATTGCGAGAATTAATGTTAGAATTGCGAGAAACAAAGTCAGAATTGTGAGAAATAAAGTCCGAATTTTAAGAACTAAAGTCAGAATTGCCAGATATAAAGTCAGAATTGCAAGAAATAAAGTCAGATTTGCGAGAAACAAAGTCAGAATTTCAAGAAATAAAGTCAGAATTGCGAGAAACAAAGTCATAATTTCAAGAAATAAAGTCAGAATTTCAAGAAATAAAGTCAGAATTGCGAGAAATAAAGTCAGAATTGCGAGAAATAAAGTCAGAATTGCAAGAAATAAAGTCACAATTGCGAGAAACAAAGTCAGAATTTCAAGAAATAAAATCAGAATTTCAAGAAATAAAGTCAGAATTGCGAGAAATAAAGTCAGAATTGCGAGAAATAAAGTCAGAATTGCGAGAAATAAAGTCAGAATTGCGAGAAATAAAGTCAGAATTGCGAGAAACAAAGTCAGAAGAATTTCAAGAAATTAAGTCAGAATTGTGAGAAATAAAGTCAGAATTTCAAGAACTAAAGTCAGAATTGTGAGTAACAAAGTCATAATTTCAATAAATAAAGTCAGAATTGCGAGAAACAAAGTCAGAATTTCAAGAAATAAAGTCAGAATTGCGAGAATTAATGTTAGAATTGCGAGAAACAAAGTCAGAATTGTGAGAAATAAAGTCAGAATTTTAAGAACTAAAGTCAGAATTGCCAGATATAAAGTCAGAATTGCAAGAAATAAAGTCAGATTTGCTAGAAACAAAGTCAGAATTTCAAGAAATAAAGTCAGAATTGCGAGAAATAAAGTCAGAATTGCGGAAAATAAAGTCAGAATTGCGAGAAACAAAGTCAGAATTTCAAGAAATAAAATCAGAATTTCAAGAAATAAAGTCAGAATTGCGAGAAATAAAGTCAGAATTGCGGGAAATAAAGTCAGAATTGCGAGAAATAAAGTCAGAATTGCGAGAAATAAAGTCAGAATTGCGAGAAACAAAGTCAGAAGAATTTCAAGAAATTAAAGTCAGAATTGTGAGAAATAAAGTCAGAATTTCAAGAACTAAAGTCAGAATTGTGAGAAATAAAGTCAGAATTGCAAGAAATAAAGTCAGAATTGCAAGAAACAAAGTCAGAAGAATTTCAAGAACTAAAGTCAAAATTGTGAGAAATAAAGTCAGAATTGTGAGAAACAAAGTCAGAAGAATTTCAAGAAATTAAGTCAGAATTGTGAGAAATAAAGTCAGAATTTCAAGAACTAAAGTCAAATTTGTGAGAAATAAAGTCAGAATTGTGAGAAATAAAGTCAGAATTTCAAGAAATAAAGTCAGAATTGCGAGAAAATAAAGTCAGAATTTCTAGAAAATAAAAGTCAGAATTGCGAAGAAATAAAGTCAGAATTGCGAGAAACAAAGTCAGAAGAATTTCACTGAAATAAAGTCAGAATTGTGAGAAAATAAAGTCTGAATTGTGAGAAACAAAGTCAGAATTGTGAAGAAACAAAGTCAGAATTGTGAGAAACAAAGTCAGAATTGCGAGAAACAAAGTCAGAAGAATTTCAAGAAATTAAGTCAGAATTGTGAGAAATAAAGTCAGAATTTCAAGAACTAAAGTCAGAATTGTGAGAAACAAAGTCAGAAGAATTGCAGAGAAATAAAGTCAGAATTTGAGAAACAAAGTCAGAAGAATTTGCAAGAACTAAAGTCAAAATTGTGAGAAATAAAGTCAGAATTGTGAGAAACAAAGTCAGAAGAATTTCAAGAACTAAAGTCAAAATTGTGAGAAATAAAGTCAGAATTGTCGAGAAATAAAGTCAGAATTGCATGAAAATAAAGTCAGAATTGCGAGAAATAAAGTCAGAATTGCGAGAAATAAAGTCAGAATTGAATTCGAGAAATAAAGTCAGAATTGTGAGAAATAAAGTCAGAATTGTGAGAAATAAAGTCAGAATTGCAAGAAATAAAGTCAGAATTGCTAGAAATAAAGTCAGAATTGCGAGAAATAAAGTCAGAAATTGTCAGAGAAATAAAGTCAGAATTGCGAGAAATAAAGTCTGAATTGCGAGAAATAAAGTCAGAATTGCGAGAAATAAAGTCAGAATTGTGAGAAATAAAGTCAGAAGAATTGTCAAGAAATAAAGTCAGAATTGCGAGAAATAAAGTCATGAATTGCGAGAAATAAAGTCAGAAATTGCGAGAAATAAAGTCAGAATTGTGAGAAATAAAGTCAGAAGAATTGCAAGAAATAAAGTCAGAATTGCGAGTAAATCAAAGTCAGAAGAATTGCAAGAACTAAAGTCAAAATTGTGAGAAATAAAGTCAGAATTGTGAGAAACAAAGTCAGAAGAAATTGTCAAGAACTAAAGTCAAAATTGTGAGATATAAAGTCAGAATTGTGAGAAATAAAGTCAGAATTGCGAGAAATAAAGTCAGAATTGCTGAGAAATAAAGTCAGAATTGCGAGAAATAAAGTCAGAAAATTGCAAGAACTAAAGTCAAAATTGTGAGATATAAAGTCAGAATTGTGAGAAATAAAGTCAGAATTGCGAGAAATAAAGTCAGAATTGCGAGAAATAAAGTCAGAATTGCGAGAAATAAAGTCAGAAAATTTCAAGAAATAAAGTCAGAATTGCGAGAAATAAAGTCAGAATTGCGAGAAATAAAGTCAGAATTGCGAGAAATAAAGTCAGAATTGTGAGAAACAAAGTCAGAAGAATTGCGAGAAATAAAGTCAGAATTGCGAAGAAATAAAGTCAGAATTGCGAGAAATAAAGTCAGAATTGTGAGAAACAAAGTCAGAAGAATTTCAAGAAATAAAGTCAGAATTGCGAAAAATAAAGTCTGAATTGCGAGAAATAAAGTCAGAATTGTGAGAAACAAAGTCAGAATTGTGAGAAACAAAGTCAGAAGAATTTCAAGAAATTAAGTCAGAATTGCGAGAAATAAAGTCAGAATTTCGAAGAACTAAAGTCAAAATTGTGAGAAATAAAGTCAGAATTGTGAGAAACAAAGTCAGAAGAATTTCAAGAAATTAAGTCAGAATTGTGAGAAATAAAGTCAGAATTTCGAGAACTAAAGTCAGAATTGCGAGAAACAAAGTCAGAAGAATTTCAAGAAATTAAAGTCAGAATTGCAAGAAACAAAGTCAGAAGAATTTCAAGAACTAAAGTCAAAATTGTGAGAAATAAAGTCAGAATTGTAGAAACAAAGTCAGAAGAATTTCAAGAACTAAAGTCAAAATTGTGAGAAATAAAGTCAGAATTTCTAGAAATAAAGTCAGAATTGCGAGAAATAAAGTCAGAATTTCAAGAAATAAAGTCAGAATTTCGAGAAACAAAGTCAGAATTTCAAGAAATAAAGTCAGAATTGCGAGAAATAAAGTCAGAATTGTGAGAAAAAAAGTCAAAAATGCGTGATATAAGTCAGAATTGCGAGAAACAAAGTCAGAAGATTTTCAAGAAATAAAGTCAGGATTGTGAGTTATGTAAAATTCTTAAGGGAAAAAGACATCAAAAAAGATAACTGCAACTTTTTATTTCACAATTCTGTTTTTTTTTCTCAGAATAGTGACTTTATATCACACAATACTGACTTTATAACCCACAATTGTGATTATAAATCACGGAATTCTAACTTTATAAATCACAGTTGCAACTTCATTTCATACAATTCTGAGAAAAAAAGTCAGAATTGTGAGATAAAAAGTCACTATTACCTTTTTTATTTTTTATTCTGTGGTGGAAATAAGCTTCCACAGTTTCTCAAAGCCAACTATGGTCGAAGTTCTGTCCAGATACCAATAAAGTTCAATGGAATTTGCAATCATAGTTGGCTAACAATGCTTTTGGGAAACGCACTTCAGGCTGAATTGAATAAAAATGTTTGGAACAAGAAGTCAGGAACCAATGTTACGGTAGCACAAGTTCATTAGCAGCAGTTTATTAACCAAACACATAAACCAACATAATCCAAAGAAGAATAAAAATGAAAATAATCCAAACAGGGAGCAATAAGCGCAACATCTTTACAAACATGTGCAAAGACAACAACCATCAAAAGACACCTGAAACACTGGGTAGATATACACACAGGATAACAAGAGGCTAACAAGTAACAGGCTAGTGGGAAATGAATCTAATAAAGGTAATTTAATAAAGGTACTAATCAAGGTAACTATGGAAAAAACATGGCAGCTGTGGAAACAAATGCTGAATTCAGTATTGCATACTAGCATACTGTACCATTCGTACTACTTTTACCATATCTTCCAGTATGCTAGTAGCAAGCAATAGCCATAATTTGACCATCTAGGTTAACTTTAGACCCGATATAGTCCAGCTATGAGTAACCCACTTCTAGCCAACATAACCTTGACTTTGGTTACATGTCATTTTGGACAAAATAACTTGCGAGATGTATGATATTCCATCATGTAAGCAAATTCAACAGTGATTACAAGGTGTTTAGTTTCATTTATTTGACATGTTATCTAATCGATGACTAGTCTATTTTATGGGCTAGACATCTATACAATTTTCACTGACAGACCAAATTTTGCCTTGTTTTAGCCTAGACGTCAGGGCTGTGTTTGCACGGCTATTAGATGTTTTTTAAAAATGCAAAATTGTGGTTCCTAATTCATCAAAAGACAAATACTAAACACACATTAAAAGGAACAGAACATGCAGTTAAAAAAGTTCAATGTTAATAAAGTCCTAAAACACAAAACATAGGCTGAATTGTGGCATTGAAATTAAGACCGTATGGACAGAGTGAGTCATGCACTTGATAAAAGATGATAAAATCTAAAATTATAACTCCACTGCTATTATTATATATAATTCTAGTTAAATAGTAGTCAATCATAAACCTTCAAAAGGTCAAATCTGATAGAGATGGTTGCTTTTTACTGAGAAGCTGTTAAAAATCTCACCGTCTGTAATGGTTTCTAGAATTTAAATGGATGCAACAACTGCATTTCAGTGTCTCACAGTCATATATGTGTTCATGATTTTTATTGCGGTTCAGTGCTGCATTATTGGGTTCAATGATTTTTCTCAAATTCTCAGCTATTCCACAGAGATCTCGCAGAGAAAAGGACAGGGATAAAAGAGAGGTAGACAGAGGTACCAAGGGAGTTAATGAATCTGTGACATTACTAATTCAAGGGGTCTCAGGAACATGAAGTGATAGAAAATGAATTGGAGGTGTACTATTTTTAGCTGATACCTCTCTTTTTTTATTAACTTGGTAGTAGCAGGTCATAAGGTTCATTAAGAATTCACTTTCACTTTATTAATAAACATTCTCACTTGTACATTTGTTGATGCTAAACTTGCAATAGTGTACACTCACCTAAAGGATTATTAGGAACACCATACTAATACTGTGTTTGACCCCTTTCACCTTCAGAACTGCCTTAATTCTATGTGGCATTGATTCAACAAGGTGCTGAAAGCATTCTTTAGAAATGTTGGCCCATATTGGTAGGATAGCATCTTGCAGTTGATGGAGATTTGTGGGATGCACATCCAGGGCATGAAGCTCCCGTTCCACCCACATCCCAAAGATGCTCTATTGGGTTGAGATCTGGTGACTGCGGGGCCATTTTAGTACAGTGAACTCATTGTCATGTTCAAGAAACCAATTTGAAATGATTCAGAGCTTTGTGACATGGTGCATTATCCTGCTGAAAGTAGCCATCAGAGGATGGGTAAATGGTGGCCATAAAGGGATGGACATGGTCACAAACAATGCTCAGGTAGGCCGTGGCATTTCAATGATGCCCAATTGGCACTAAGGGGCCTAAAGTGTGCCAAGAAAACATCCCCCACACCATTACACCACCACCACGCAGCCTGCACAGTGGTAACAAGGAATGATGGATCCATGTTCTCATTCTGTTTACGCCAAATTCTGACTCTACCATCTGAATGTGTCAACAGAAATTGAGACTCATCAGACCAGGCAACGTTTTTCCAGTCTTCAACTGTCCAATTTTGGTGAGCTCTTGCAAATTGTCGCCTCTTTTTCCTATTTGTAGTGGAGATGAGTGGTACCCGGTGGGGTCTTCTGCTGTTGTAGCCCATCCGCCTCAAGGTTGTGTGTGTGTGTGCTTCACAAATGCTTTGCTGCATACCTCGGTTGTAACGAGTGGTTATTTCAGTCAAAGTTGCTCTTCTATCAGCTTGAATCAGTCGGCACATTCTCCTCTGACCTCTAGCATCAACAAGGCATTTTCTCCCACAGGACTGCCGCACACTGGTTTCCTTTCCCTTTGGTTTTCCCTTTCACACCATTCTTTGTAAACCCTAGAAATGGTTGTGTGTGAAAATTGTGAAATACTCAGAGCCGCCCGTCTGGCACCAACAACCGTGTCTCTCACAGGGGGCTTTGGACAATATCCAAGTGATTTTCACAATTTTCCTAGCAATTTCATATATTACCAATCCACACTGGTCTGGTTTTTCTGCAGGGATCTCAAACTTGTTTTCAAATGCAGTTCGTACCATCCATATAAATTTCTTTGTCTGTCTTTACATGTCTATCCACCACAGGTGACCTGTCTCACTCTCTCCTTTGACCCCCGTCAGTCCGCAGAGTGCTTGCGATTCAGTGTGAATGTGTGTTTGTCTGTGCAGCTCTTGTGAGCAGCAGGCTGTGGGTGATGGAGGGTCAAGTGTTTCAGAGGGTCATGCAGAGAAGAAACCTTGTCACTATCACTCAGTCTCTGCAATTCCTGCGCAGGTAAATGCCACCATCAACATTTTTATGTAGATGTTTAAAAGATTTTACACTTTTGTCTTCTTGAGTAGACTTTAAAGTCCCCGTCTAGTCAATAATTTAATCTTTGATCATCAAAATTACATATTTAAACATTTTTTGGAATGTAACTTAACACCCTGCCTCATTTAGTATACACGGTTCTATGAATATGCTAATGAGCCCCGCCTCCACTCACTCGCATCAGCTCAGAGATCCACTCGTTGACAATCACACTTAGACCTGATTGGTTACAAGATAGTGTGAGACGTCAGAAACACCAGCGATTTCAAAGCGTGTTTTAGAGACTGTCTTTGGTTAACTGCAGTTTTAAAGAGAAAATACTCAATGGTGTCGGCTTATGAATTTACACATGGTTTGTCTTAAAACATATTAAAAACACAATAAAGACATATAAAAACATTAAAAGCTTGATTTTCACCACAGGGGGACTTTAAATAAATGAGAAAATGTATTTTTAGTTATTTGTATATTTATCCCACATTGTAATATTTTTTTTTTTCAATAATTTTTTTTTTGTAAATATATTTTGTTTTAAAAAATGTACTGTCAAATTAATAGAGTAGTTCACTTTTAAAAAATCTTTTGCTGATAATTTACTCACACCCATGTCATCCAAGATGTCCATGTCATTCTTTCTTCAGTTGAAAAGAAATTAAGGTTTTGATGAAAACATTCCAGGATTTTCTCCATATAATGGACTTCAATGGGAACCAAACAGTTCAAGGTCCAAAGGACAGTTTCAGTACAAGGGCTTTAAATGATTCCAGACGATGAATAAGGGTCTTATCAAGCGAAACGATCGCTCATTTAAAAAAAAAGTTTAAGTTTTATAAGTTCTAATTCTTGCCTTGCTCTGTTCTGTGATGCGCGTTCGTGACTCTCCTGATCGAACTCGTTCATCAAAATGAACTAATCTTTTTCAGAGTCAGTTAGTTCATTTCAAAGTCAATTTGTTCATTTGCTCAACCAAATGACACAAAAAAAGATTCGTTCATTTTGATAAACAAGTTCGAACAGGAGAGTCACAAACAGAGCAAGACGAGCATTTGAGCTTATAAAACTTAAACTTTATTATTTATTTATTAAATGAGCGATCGTTTCGCTTGATAAGACCCTTATTCATCATCTGGAATTCGTTTCATTTCAACAGTTTGCACTGAAACTGTCTTTTGGACCTTGAATCGTTTGGTCCCCATTGAAGTCCATTATATGGAGAAAAATCCTGGAATGTTTTCATCAAATACCCTAATTTCTTTTCGACTGAAGAAAGAATGACATGGACTTCTTGGATGACTTGGGGGTGAGTAAATTATCAGCAAAAGTTTTTTCAAAAGTGAACTACTCCTTTAACCCTCAGGTGCTCTTCGTTTCAGAGTCACACTTGTTATCTTCCCGGTCAAAAGTGACCGGACACCTAAAAATGAAATTTTCTCCATCCCAGTAAAACCAATGCAATTTATTTTTGTTCAATAATATTTATTCTTTTTAATTTAGTATTTTTAGACAATTTGATTGAATTTATTAATATTTATGCAATATTTATGGTCTATTTTTGCCATGGAAAAATATATATATATTTTAAAATATATATTATATTTTTTTCAAAAAATTATTAATGCAGTATTTTAGTATAATATAGAGTCTAGGCCTTCAGAAAAAAATTTTTTTTGAAGAAAATTAGCACCATCTGGTTACAGTATAGAGAAAAAGCGTGAGAATCATGGTGTAACCACTAGCCCTCCAAGTGCTCTTCGTTTCGGAGTCACACTTGTTATCTTCCCGGTCAAAAGTGACCGGACAACTAAAAATGAAACTTTCTCCATCCCAGTAAAACCAATGCAATTTATTTTTGTTCAATAATATTTTTTCTTTTTAATTTTGTATTTTGAGCCAATTTGATGTTACTTATTAATATTTATGCAATATTTATGGTCCATTTTTGCCATAGAAAATAATACAAAAAATATTAATAGTATAAAAATATTAATTTGTGTTCACATACCTATTGCCATAAAAGTCACCAAGTTTCGTAATTTTCTGATGAACCTGTGATTTTTAAATATTCAAAACAGATTTCTTTAATCACAATTTATTGGTGTTTTTGTGTATAAAAGTGTGTGTGTGGGTGGGTGGGTATGTCTGTTTTGCACTCTTGACGTTTTAGAGTGTCACCCCTTCAATGCTGAGCACTTTTTTTCTGCATCGTGGCCGATTTGTAGATTGTACACACAAAGATTCTCAAAGTTTTTGTGTTTTTGTCAATTTCCCATTCATTTCCTATGGTCGGTCATTTTTGACCGAAGAGCACAAGTGTGACTATTTTTTTACGACCACTTAGCCTGCTCGGATCATGACCTCAATTTTTTTGTGTGTTCACATACCCAATGCCATAAAAGTCACCAGCTTTCGTAACATTCCGATGAAGCTGTGATTTTTTTAAATTTCAAAACAGAAAATTTTTCTGGTCAGAAATGACCGAAAGAGCACCTGAGGGTTAAGCGTAGTAAGTCATGAGAACAAATGACACTATTTCAAGAGGCTGGCCCATCTGCATTTATTTTTGCTTACATTTTTATGTGTATATGTCCACTTTGTTAGTTTACTGAAAAGCATTAATTTAGTAAGGCAGCTCAAATGTAATTTCCCTGGCAAACGTCCCACTCCAGGAGTCTACTTGTAGTCTCAGCTATAGTTTGATATGTTCAGAGTTTCCTGACACTCATTCTCTCTCCTAGTGTCCCACTGCTCTGTGTGTTACCGGACTGATGTTCTCAATAAAGTGTCTGATGCACTGGAGGAGGTGTGTATGACAGATCAAAACTATAATTCACTGCTATGATAAACATCTGAAGACTAAACCTTGAACTTGAAGGTCAAAGCGCTGCTATTACCAGTATTCTCTGAATAATATCTTGATCAAATCCACTTTTTAGTGTTTGTACCAATCAACCACAACTTAGATATAAAAACTATATTTTCACATTATTTTTTACATGACTGATTCAATTTTTCTGTATATCCACATAATCTTCATCTTAGACTCACTACAGTGATGGTGAATATATCATTCAAAATGGAAGTCCAGAAGATAAACTCTTCATTTTTTGTCAAGGCCAGGTGAGATATCTATCTATCTATCTATCTATCTATCTATCTATCTATCTATCTATCTATCTATCTATCTATCTATCTATCTATCTATCTATCTATCTATCTATCTGATCTGATCTATCTATCTATCTGTCTGTCTGTCTGTCTGTCTATCTATCTGTCTATCTGTCTATCTATCTGTCTGTCTGTCTGTCTGTCTGTCTGTCTGATTCTGTCTGTCTGTCTGTCTGTCTGTCTGTCTGTTTGTCTAGTCTATATCTGTCTGTCTGTCTGTCTATGTATCTGTCTGTCTGTCTGTCTGTCTGTCTATCTGTCTGTCTGTCTGTCTGTCTGTCTGTCTGTCTGTCTGTCTGTCTGTCTGTCTGTCTGTCTGTCTGTCTGTCTGTCTGTCTGTCTATCTGTCTGTCTGTCAGTCTGTCTGTCTGTCTGTCTGTCTGTCTGTCTGTCTGTCTGTCATGTCATGTCTGTCTGTCTGTCTGTCTGTATGTCTGTCTGTCTGTCTATCTGTCTGTCTGTCTGTCTGTCTGTCTGTCTGTCTGTCTGTATCTTATCTATATCTATCTGTCTGCCTATCTGTCATGCAAGAAGAAAGATTCAGCAGAGGAGTGATACGAGTGACACAAAACTAGCATGTTTATGTAGGAATCAGTTGTCAAAAATATTTATTTTTTAAAATATTTAGTTTATTATACATTTAGAGAATAAATGTAATGTACTTGTATATAACAATATCCATGCTTTCTGATCTTAGGTGAAAGTATTCGAGAAACAATCAGCTAATGAGGAGAACGTGATGGTGTGTGTCCTCACCAGAGGGGATTGTTTTGGAGACCGCGCTCTACGAGGGTAAGAGCCCATCCTCACCAGCAGGGGGCAGCACTCTTTACACTGCAGATCATTACACATTCTGAGTCACACTTTTTCTCAGTCACTTTGGTGCATTTCTCAGATGTAAACTAAAAACTACTTCTTCAACCTCCACATCATCTAGTCACTTGTGCACATCACAAAAACAATTTATCATTCTTTTCAGCAAATTGCAAATGCTTTGGTGCATTCATGCAATTGATTATACACAAATGTCTGCTGTTTTCAACATTATTACATTTATTATGTCATGTTGATCTAAATATTTTGCATGGTTCTGTGTTGAATAGTATTACCCTCAAAACATCTGTCAAGCAGATTTTCTATACAATTCTATTAGACTTTTTTTGTAAATGTGTTGCGGAGGTGAATTTCGAATTTCACTAATGAAGGAAAATATAAAGGGCTTGATCAACCAATGACCAACCAGTTGTCTAAAATAGCCGCTAAATTGAAAAGTTGAAATAACAAAGAATTGAATATGAACCTGGCATACAACACAAAACAGTATACTGTCAATTACAGTAAAATAATAAGTAACATTAACATCCTCTACCCAATTAAATGATGGTACTGGAAATGACCATATTTGCCATTTCTTACTTTACTGACAAAAGACTTTCTCTGCAGTCGTTTCTTAGTTCTGCAAAAATACTAAATGTAAAAAGTACATAGCTACAATAAATCAATTTGACATTTCTGAGTTTGAGGGTGTAAAACTGCTACAGTATTTACTGTACATAGAATAGTGATAGTTATCCCATCTACAGTACAACACTACTACTGCTACTGTAATTATACTGTGTGTAAGTTATATAAAACCCTGTTGGCCATCTTCCCTGATGGTCACTCCTGCTCAGAAACATGGTGAACTATAGTGCTGTAAGACTGGGAATCTGGAAACTGGTTGAAGAGATAGACCACTGGTCTATGAAACAAAAGGATCTGTTGGAAATTAACATTTGATCCCCCTCTTCCTTTGAGCACCTCATCTACATTTCCTCTCTCTCTCTCTCTCTCTCTCTCTCTCTCTCTCTCTCTCTCCTCTCTCTCTCTCAGTCAGCAACACTTAAAACTCACACAAGAATGATATATGGTTTTAATGTGAATGATTATCATTCAGGATTGTGTTTAAAGGTCCCATTTTAAATGTATCAGGGTGACTGGTACAGATGTTCTCATTTCCAAAAGAGAGTAAATCAAAAGGTGATACAGTTCTTAAAGCTACACTGTGTAACTCTTTTAGTTTATTCTTAGCTAAAACACTTTCAAAAATATATGTGCTCATTAATGTATATTTACTTCGTTCAAGTAATAAAGATTCTCGTGAGTGTATAATATGCCACTGAAAATACAAACGGGTAAGGGGTTCTAATGTCGGTCGCCATGTTGCCCCTCCATCTTGAAAGTACATTAGCCATAGAGGGACATACCCGTGTTAATTCAAGCTTCGCCTTTTGCGTTTACGTTGAGTTAACACTCATGGACGAGGTCAAACTGGAAGCCATGTTAATCTTGGATTACAGTGGCCACTGTAAGGAGTTAAAACGAAATCGGAATTGAGAGGAACAGAAACTAATATTCACTGGATGGTCATATACATTTTCACCCCTAGATGTAGGTACTAAAAATCACACAGTGTAGCTTTAAGAATATAGAAATATCTTGCACACAGAGGGCGTGTGTCTTTGAGTTAACATTTTCTGACCATTTGTCATGAATGCATGGGGCGTGAACATTGTAAACTGAAAAGATCTGGCTATATTAGAAAAACGCATAAAGCTCAGGGCTTTTTCTGCATCAGATCAGCCCGTGAATGCTGTGCCCAGCATTCATGCTCATAATGTCGGAAAAGGACTTCCTCTTTGTTCTAGAACATTTGATGGTTTGCATTGATTATCTTTCAATTGATTACGGAATTATAATAATACATTTACCTGACATAATAAATTGTTATTTGATTATAATCAAAGTCTAACAGACTTTGAGTTTATTTCTTAAGTTAAAAGGAATAGTCACACATTCATGTATATTTAATGATGCACAGATATCATTGAAAAACCTTTTAATTTGTGGAATCAGATGAAACAACGAGTTAATACATAAGATAAAATGTATTGCATTTAATTAAAAATTCCTTTGCCATGAGAAGAGATGGAGCTCGCTGAGACCCTCACCTTTAATCGAGTACCGCCATTGGGTCGATTCAGCAGGCCTTACAGTGCTTTGTATTTCATGTGTACAGTGCTTTAAATTTCTTTTTGCCCTGTCCCTTTTTTTCGTCCCACCACAAGGATTTATTTTCCAAAGCACATACACTCTCAGAAAAAAAGGTACAAAAGCCATCACTGGGGCTGTACCTTTTCAAAAGTACCTTAAGGGAGCATATTGGTAGCTGGCTTAATGGTACAGCACATAAAATGTACAAAATAGCATCTAAAATGTACATATTTAGCACCTAAAATGTACATAATAGCACCTATAATGTACATATTAGCACCTAAATGTCCATATTAGCACCTAAAATGTACATATTAGTACCTTAATGTCCATATTAGCACCTAAAATGTACATATTAGCACTTACAATGTAAATATTAACATCTAAAATGTACATATTAGTACCTTAGTGTCCATATCAGCACCTAAAATGTACATAATAGCACCTAAAATGTACATATTAGCACCTAAAATGTAAATATTGACACCTAAAATGTACATATTAGTACCTAAAATGGACAAAAGTTTTCCCTTTTGAAAAGGTACAGCCCCAGTGAATGACTCTTAGTACCTTTTTCTGAGAGTGTAATCACTTCCTGATTCTGATTGGTGTGTCCTTATTTTTCCTATTTCATGTTTACACATGGATAAATAGGTGAAATTTGAGTTCGCAGTGTGAATTATATAGTGCATTTGTGTTTTCTGTAATGAGAACATGTTAATCCTGTGCAAAATGAGGGCATTTTTGTGTAGAGTTTTGCAGAAAACATCAAGAAAATTGGAACATGTGTGAAAACGTCTTTTTTTTTTTGGAAGAACTGAATTAATGGTTTGGGAAATTGGTCCAACAATTTAAACCAAACTGTGAGAAAAGCTAAGGTGCATGTTAAATGTTTTGTGGCTTTACTGGAACATTAATATTCAAGTCAGAAGGCATCATGTAACATTAACATCTCAGACCTGTTCCTTTGCTCTTTAGAGACGACATGAGGTCGATGAAGTGTTCTTGCCTCAGGCGATGTGACATGTCTGGTCATGGACAAAGAGTAAGTGTGAGCCATAAACTGACATTCATGCAATGGAAACAGCGTAGTGGGCTAAAAAACATAGTAACTAATTCAAACAAAGTGTAGAGTTGACCTTGGCTATATTCCACCATCTAGGTTCTTCAAAAAACTAACTGGAGGCTTAGATGATGCTAGAGACAATCCTAGCAACAAGACCAGTATCGAAGTAAGTCATGTCGATATGACTTTTACATTAATTGCCGTGAATAAATAAGATCACCAGTGTGATGATTCAGTTTTGATCTATATATTATAAACAGGGCAGAGGAAAGATGGGACTTGCGTTTGGGGAAATGTCTCTCAGCAGTTTTCAAGTGCTGTGTAATCTGGGGAAAGGACAGTACAGTCACACTCAGCTCGTGAGTATACCATAAACCAGTTCTGCAGTTTAAACTTGATGATTTATAATTGATATGAATTATAAATCTTGTTTTTTTTTGTCTCAAGGTGCATTTGAAGAGTGACCCCAGCTGTAAGTTTGCATTGAAGTTCCATCCGAAAGCAGGCGACACGGAGCCCAGGCCAAAGAGAGAGGATGCTCTCGGAAAAACACATCCTGATGAGATCTCCAGAAGTCCATTTATAGTAAGGTCAGAACGCACACTTGGGTCTTCAGTTTTTCAGCGGAGAAATGTCTTATTTGTCAGTGATGATTCATGAAAGGTTAATCAGATTTGTAAAGCACACTGTAGATCCTGAAGAACTAGAGGATTAAAGGTTGTCTTGTGGAATGATGTGTAGAACTGTTCTCTGGTGACATCAGGAAATAGTCTTTTTTGCATCTAATTATAATTGTTATGTTTATGCAGTCGTATTGGTATTGCAGTCTTACTGGACTCTTTACCCATTTTAATGGTGGATACATTACTGTTCAAAAGGGTGGCGGTCAGTGAGTTACCATTTGAAAATGTTTTTGAAAAGTCTGCTTATACGGTTACCAAAGCATCTCGATTGATTTAGTTGGTCTGATTGATTGGTATCAGTTGCTATTAGTCGTCATTCATCATGCATTCTCATTGCTAGTGGTTGTCGTTATCATTGATTATTGGTTAAAGTTCGTCATTGGTATTGCATTGACTATCATTCATTGGTCGGTCAAGCGTTATTTCATTAGTTGCCATTAGGTGTTGGTTGGTTATCTCGGTAACTTGGTTCAGTGAGCGTCTTGGTAGTATTGATGCAGTTATCGGTGTGATTATTAGTTCAACTTATAAAGTTGGTCACTTAAGTCATTAGTTCGTCTAACTTGGTCTTGACATTTATCGTTCTAATTCGGTCAAGTTGGTAAAGTTCAGCATTCATTAGGTGGTGTTGGTTGATTTGGTAGAGTTAACCTTTTGTTAAACTCAGGTCAAGCTGACTCAGTATAGACGTTGTTCATTATTTTAAATTCTCAATTAATTAGCCCTTAACTCATTGGTAAAGTTTTTAGTTGGTCATCATATTCATTTGTTATCGTTCTGATGAGTGATTTCCTTCATATAAAGAATTTACTGGTATCGTTGAATAAGATGTGGCTAAAGTTGCTAAACTAAATAAACGATTGACTGGTATCGTAGATCATTATATTTGAATTCAAGTTGGTTGATTTGATTATGAGTTGTTATCATTGAATTGGATGTAGCATCGTGATTCAGTCTGATTATCATGATTGATCAATTGACTTGACTCATTAGTTAATTCGATTATAATTAATTTGGTTGATCAGCAATAGATCATATCAATGGTTATTGTATTATTATTGATTGAGTGAATGGTTATGTTGATTGATCGTATATTTCCTAGACATTGTTATTGATTGATCAGATGACTGACTATCGTAATTAGGTAACTGATAATGATGATTGTCGTGGTAGATCGTCGTAATATCAAAAAATTTATTGATTCATTGATAGATGGTAAAACTATTCGATTAGATTCTGGTGATGACTTTTGCACTTCGATGAAGTTGTGACTAGATCAATCATGGTTCTAAAGTCTGCTAGTGGTGATCATTGATTGGTCATTGGTGAAGTGGTATCATTAGTTGGTGATGATTGTCGTTGGTGGATGAAGCTTGTCAACTTTGGTCGATGGTATTATTTGATCAGTATCGATATCGATTAACTCGTCTCGATGACAAGAATAGCTTTATTTTGTCGTTGAAGTGATCGATCGATGATTATCGTATTGCAGATATGGTGGATGAAGTTGATGATGTAACTGTATTATTGATTATCGACATTGATTCTGATGATTCTGATTATTCGATCAATTCGCTTTTATTATTGACTGACATTGATAGATGAGATCGATGATAGATCGATCGGTAGTTGTATTGATTGTATTCAACTGGTGGTATGGTGGTATTGATTGATTGTCATTATTGATTATGTCAGTATCAAGTGCAACTGAGTGATTTATTAATTAAAGTGATTTGTTGAAATTATGACTGATTCATTGAAGTCTGTAAAGTATATTCATTATTAATCATTCTCAGTAGGTGGTAGGTATCAGTAGCTCAGCATAAAGTCTGGTCATCTCTCTCCAGTCTTCAGTGTCCTTCAGAAATCATTCTAATATGTTGATTTGCAGCTCAAAAAACATTGTTTATAATTATAAATGTTGAAAACAGTTTATTTTGGTGGAAACTGTGACTGATTAATGAATAGAAAGTTCAAAAGCAGCTATTATTAAATATATATAATTGTATAAACAATGTAAAAGACTGTCACTATTGATCATTTGAATGTATCCTATATATAAATAATAAATAAATAAAAAAGTCTTTCTGAGCCCAAGCTTTTGAACTTTATATGTTCTCTTCATATCAGCATGTCAGTTGATTGCAAATGAAATTTAAATTGTACATGTGAAAAACAATGTTTTGTTGGCTGTTTATGTAAGAATTAAAAGCTTGATTATTATGATTATTTCTCAGGTTGCATTGTACCTTTAAAGATCCTCGGTTCCTGTATATGCTGATGGAGGCTTGTGAAGGGGAGATCTGTGGATTTTACTGAGAGACAGGTGCAGACAGTGATCCATACATTCATTCCCCAAACTGCTTGTCCTCTGTAGGGTTGCAGGGATGCTGGAGGCGACCCATAAGCCCTGTTCACACCTGAGATTAAGATGCGTTTTGGTCGAATCGGATCACAAGTGGACGATGCTAAATACAGGTGTAAAGGGGGTCTGAAACATTTTGAGCTCGTCCACTTTCAACTACTTCAAAAACACATTCATACGGATTGCTTTCATAGTGTTAATGCTCATGTGATCAACTGTGTTCAAACAGCCACAAAAGACCGTCTTCTCTCCGACTACTGACCTGCACTCCAGTCTGTCTCGTAAGCCGATTGACCAAAATGCATCAAATACCAGGATCTATCTATCTATCTATCTATCTATCTATCTATCTATCTATCTATCTATCTATCTATCTATCTATCTATCTATCTATCTATCTATCTATCTATCTATCATTGATCTATCTATCTCTATCTATCTATCTATCTATCTATCTATCTATCTATCTATCTATCTATCTATCTATCTATCTATCTATCTATCTATCTATCTTACCCTTGAACAACCTTTATCATCCAATCATCCATGGAACCTTTCCATTCCACAAAAGGGATCTTTATAATGGTAAAAAGGTTCTTTAGATTTTTTAAGTAGTCTTCAAAATAAGAAAAATATATTTTTTTTCTTTTAAAAAATTAGTTCACTTTAAAAAAAAATTTGCTGATAATTTACTCACCCCCAAGTCATCCAAGATGTCCATGTCATTCTTTTCTTCAGTCGAAAAGAAATTGAGGTTTTGATGAAAACATTCCAGGATTTTCTCCATATAATGGACTTCAAATGGGAACCAAACGGTTCAAGCTCCAAATGAGAGATTTAGTGCAGCTTCAAAGGGCTTTAAACGACACCAGACGATGAATAAGGGTCTTATCTAGCGAAACGATTCGGTCGTTTAAAAAATAAATAAAAAAGTTTAAGTTTTATAAGCACAAATGCTCGCCTTGCTCTGGTCTGTGATGTGCGCTCGTGACTCTCCTGTTCAAACTTCAAATCTTTTTTCAGTCATTCCGTTCATCCAACGAACAAAATGAAGGAAATGACTCGAAAAGATTGCCGGTCCAGGTCTTTTGTATGTGCTTCATAACATTTTTTGCGGTTTTACTCA
>JAQIUQ010003632.1:160000-361478 GCA_030378365.1 Hybognathus amarus | reverse complement strand
ATTTGGATATAAAACATTTGGATATATGACATTTAGTTGATTACTTAAAATATCCCAAATGTTTCAAACTATTTGTAAATACATTGTGATTTTAACCAAGGAAATGGGGTGAACACAAACAGTACACAGTTGGAGTTTTCATCGATCTCAAAAAAGCTTTTGACACAATCAATCATAATAATTAATAAATTAGAACGGTATGGGATCAGGGGCGTAGTGTTGCACTGGGTGAAAAGTTATTTAAGAGGTAGGAAACAATTTGTGAAATTGGGGAAGATCTATCGCTGATATCTTGGACATTACTTGTGCACGTCCCACAGGGGTCAGTTTGGGGTCCAAAATTGTTTTTGTTATATATAAATGATATATGTCAAGTTACAAAGCAATGAATGTATAAATTAAAAAAGATGGTTTGATAAAAATAAATTATCATTAAACATTATTAAAACGGTAACGCTTCCTTTTACAGTACAGTACTTATGGTGTACTTACAGTGTACTTTCCTAGAAAGTACTGGCTAATATAAGGTAAGTACATGGAACAGGGTAGGTTTAGGGGTAGGTTCAGGGTTAGTACTAGTTATTACCCAGTAATTGTAGTTACTAAAATAAGTACGATGTAGATGTATAAGTACTAAAATATTATGGATGCAGAATATCATTCTTTATTTATGTTGCAAAAAAAAGCCATAAGGATGATTCATGGTGCTGGTTATAGAGATCACACAAATGTATTATTTTTTAAATCTGAAGACGTTGAAATTTACTGATATGGTTTATGTTCAAACAGCGTAAATAATGTATGAAGCAAAAAATAACCTACTTCCTGATATTCAATAACTGTTTTTTAATAGAGAAGGAGAGATATAATATTAGGGGTGAGAGCAAGCTTCAAACAATTATGTGTCCGTACAACATTATAAAAAGTTTTTGTGTGTTACCGATATGTAGGAGTGTGAAGTTGTGGAACAGATTAAGTTCAGTACTTAAACAATGCCCAAGTATGACTCAGTTTAAAAAGCATTGTAAAAATATGATATTTGCAAGGTATAGAGAGGATGAAGGTTATTAGTTAGGTGATCGTATATTTATATTTTTATCTCTCTTTTTCTCTTACTATTATTTTTCATTATTTTTTTTCTTATGTAATTTTTTATTGAAGATGTATATAAAAAGTAGGTCAATATGTATGGTGTTTTTGTTTTTTGGTGTGTAGGGCAAATAGATAAAATGTTTCGGTCAACCGTTAATTAGTTATAATTATTGAAGATGGGGTAGATTGAATATAGCTTATGCTTCTTCCTACTCTTTTCAACATGTATAAGTTAAAATTGTTTTTTGTTTGTTTTTTCTATATGATTGATAGATTAGATAGATAGATAGATAGATAGATAGATAGATAGATAGAATAATAGATAGATAGATAGATAGATAGATAGATCAATAGACAATAGATGAGATAGATAGATAGAATATAGATAAATATATTTACTTATACTTATTATATTATATTATTAAGACTTATATTATTTACTGTTCCATCAACACACCACATTCATGTCTTGACAGACCTTTATAAACACTTGGATTTGTATGTGTCTTGATGCCTTCAAATCTTTGTTCATATACGCAGATAAAACCGCATTTATAAGGTTTGGGACACAGCCCTATGTGCGCACACAGTCTGTCGACCCCTGCAGCACTGGGGACGGGTAGCCATCGAGCAGACAGATGGGACGTTACCTTGGTCAGGTTGCTTAAAGCTAGGTACTGAGCTGAGAGCTGCAGACACGGTGCACAAAGCCCTTTCCGGCCGTGTGTCCGTCCCACAGCTGCTGGGCCTTCTCCCTGCAACCTGTGCAGCTGAGACTCCTTAGAGGCTAATTCCTCTAGCAGAGACTGTGAAAGCACAGGCACGTTAGCACACAGAAGCATCGCACATAGTCCTGTGGTGTTAGTCAGATGATTAATAAAGCAACATGGCAGCACATGAACAGCACAGACGTTAAGACTGGGGATCAGCGATGTTAAAATGTGCATGACAGTGAAGCAGATTAAAGTATGACATGAAAGCAGCTGTTTCTACACTTGATCACATATATGTACTGATCATATTGACATTAAAGTCTAATGACTTTGTTAATACACATCCCTGGTTTCATTGCGACACACATCAGTGGTTGTAATTATTGTTACTTCAAACTAAAAGTTTTTTGTTAATTGAAATAACCTGAAATAAATAAAAAAAACATAAAATGGAAATCTAAAAAGTACCTAAATTACTAAAATATATTTAAATATTAAATATAAAAATATATTCAAATATTCCTAAATATTCAAAATATTAATAAATAAATAATACTAAAATTACACTAGCACAAATCTTTATAACTGTCTTTATAATCATCTATCAAAATAAAATAACTTGGCTGGCCTTTAAAAAACGACTTTGCTTTTTGAATGATGTCACCAAGATTTCATAATGTTAACCAACATCCAAATAGCTCAGCCTTCTTTACATAAGCCAAATAACTTATGATGCATAAAATCTCTGCCCTACATATTTTTCCAACTATATTAAACAGTATACATATTTTTCTCATTGAATTTTCAATTTGACAGAGAATACGTCACATTATGGAAATGAAATGAGTTGTTTCATGTTCAGCGGCAATGCCATGAAGCGTGACTACTCCGAATGATGCTTGTGAATGGCTCTTCTGGTAATGGCTGTGAATAAAGGTGGTATTGATTACGTTGTACTACACCTGTAACCTGTGCAGTTCCTGTTTCTTGGCTGTGAGGTCATGTAACCGACTGCTGCTCTCCCGTACGGCTTCTTCGGTTTCATTCAGCCAATCCTGGAGCGGCTCCACATTCGTTTCAAAGTCCCGCATCTGAGACTGAAGATTCTGGAACAAAATAGTCAACGATGCTACGTTTAAAGAGAGAACGATTGATTAGCAAGATCAGGAATTTACAATGCTTTTTGTCGGCTGAGGTCCTGATTACTTTAAGGATTAGTTCACTTTTCAAAAAACTTTTGTTGATAATTTACTCACCCCCATGTCAGTCCAAAATGTTCATGTCTTTCTTTCTTCAGTCGAAAAGAAATTAAGGTTTTTAATGAAAACATTCCAGGATTTTCTCCATATAATGGACGTTCAGTGGGAACCAGATGGTTCAAGTTCTAAAGAAACTTTCAGTACAAACTGCAAACTTGTGTCAAAGGGCTTTAAACGATTACCAGACAACGGATAAGGGTTTTATCAAGCGAAACGATCGCTCATTTAAAAAATGACAATGTTTAAGTTTTATAAGATCGAAACGCTCGCCTTGCTCTGTTTTGTGATGCACGTTCCGTGACTCTCCTGTTCGAACTCGTTCAACAAATGAACAAATCTTTTCCGAATCACTTCGTTCCGTTTCTTCGCCGAATGAACCAAATGACTCGGAAAAAGATTGTCATTTGATGACGGGTTCAAACAGAGCAAGGGCCACGCGAGCTTGAAAACTCAACTTTGTTATTTATTGTAGAAAATGACGATTGATTTCGCTCGATAAGACCCTTGTTCATCGCTCTGGATTCGGTTCGAGACCCTTTGAACAAGTTTGCAGTTTGTATTTAAAGTTTCTTTGGAACCTGAACCGTCTGGTTCCCACTAAAGTGCATTATATCGAAAATTCCGGGAATGTTTTCATCAAAACTCATTTCTTTTCAGACTGAAGAAAGAGAAGACATGAACATCTTGGATGACATGGTGGAGAGCAAATTATCAGCAAATGTTTTTTTCAAAAGTGAACTCATCCTTTAAGTACTCCTTGAGAAAACATTGAAAATCATGAATAATAAATGTAACTAGATTTTTAGATGTTGCAGGTAGTTCCTATTGTGTTATGCGGATGGCTGTTTTGCGTGGAATCTTTTTTTTCCGCAACGGGATTAATCAAAGGTTATTCGCACTTTTTCTCTCACAATTCTCGACTCGCTATTCCGAGGTAAAAGTCAGAAGTCTGTGAGATGGAGAGTCGTAACTGCCTTTCGATTTTGGTTCCCTGGCAGAGACACAAGCTTCCATAGTTTTGAGCTTTAGTTTACTGGCCCAAATGAGAGAGTCTCAGACTCAACAGATGTCACTAGATTAACAGATGTGTGTACTTTTAAGCGTTGGACACCTGTAAAGCGATTCTCGTGGTGCAGATTCGTCATGCAGTGTTTTCCAGTCTTCTCTGGTTGTGTTTACTTTTGGCTCTGACTGACTCCACTCTGTCTTTGGTAATGATACTCATCAGCAGTTCTCCGCTGGCTGCCACCGTGTTTAGTTTGCCGTGGCCTTGCTCACGGTCACTTAGAAACTCCTTGCAATAAGAAAAAATGACTCTCATTAATGCAAGAATTAGATTCCGGTGTTCCAAACTGCAATGGAATTGATTAGAAACTAGGAAATGAAGTAATGCAATTTCACCTGACGATCTTCTGCAGACTGGACGATGCTTCCGCCAGGTTCTGAGGCACATCAAAACATTTGGCTGTATTGATTTTCGCATTGACCAGCCACTGCTGGAAGTCTCGAAAAGCAGCACGGAACCGCTGCTCCAGGAGCTTCTCCTTTCCCTGACACTCCGGGATGCCTGGAGACTGAGGCTACAGTGAAGAGAAGGATGCAAACTACTGTCAGGCTTCTGTCACAAAGTGGGATTTTGTAACCATTCGATTTATATATATATATATATTAATAATAATAATTAGGGATGTGCACGAATATTCGAATTTTCGAATATTTCGACATGTAATTATTATTCGAAAAATAAATACTATTCATGAATTTTGTTTTGCTGGCCGTAAATGCATTGAGTCCATGACAAATCCTAATGGTGCGTTCACACCGGACGCGAATAGCGCGTCAGGCACGAATGATTTCAATGTTAAGTCAATGCCAAAGACGCGTTACGCGCGTAAAAAATTCCTGCGGCGCGAATGAGGCGTGGAGCGTGGCGCGGAAGACGCGAATTCGCTTAATTTGCGCGTAATTCGAGCGAATCTGAGCGTCTGGCGTTAAGCGCGAATGAATTAATTAGTGCCATTTGTGCATTCACGCGTTTGACGCGAATTCGCGCCTGCCGCCCCGAGTTGAAAAATCTGAACTTTGGCGTGAATTCGCGCCGCGTTAACCAATCAGGAGCCTAGCTGCTTGCTCACGTGGTGAAGTGTCTGGATGCTTCATTAAATTATTTTGTAATATGACTAAATGCATTGGTGGGATTATGCACAACAAAGCAAATATTTTATCACTTAAAACATTATTTCTACGAGACATGTTCATTTTGTATTGAATGTAGATGAAATAGTATTATGATGTAAAGACAATCAACATGTGCATAAGTTCGTGTCTGGACGTGAGAGAAAAAAAATCACAGGACAGGTTAATAACTTGTGGAAGCTGGCTCTATTTATCATCAAAACAAAAATAAATGACAGCTAGATTAGGTGGATGAGGGCGAGGGTGATCCTCGCTCCGATGCGGGACAACAGGTCATCAAACTGGGCGCGGGACAGGCGGAAGTACCGCTGACAGCGGCCGTCATCCAGCGCAGCTCCTGGAGCGAGCAAATGGTGAAACTAGCCAAACGGTTCACCTCGGAAGGGTCCGGAGGACACAAATATACGGCGACGATGATCCCCACGCCACTGTTCTGCTCTCCAGAGCAAATACAGTGCAGTGAATCTCTCCGATGAATACTCAGTCGACAACAATGGCGGCCAAGACAGTGATTTCGACTCTGTTAGTTTCACTCTTGACACGCGAATTAACACAAAGTGGTCAAGCGTCAAACTGGAGAGGCATAGGCACGAATTTGACGCGCTATTCGCGTTCGGTGTGAACGCACAGTAAGAACTAACTCACAGTTATAATTAAATGCACTGGATGGCGCTGTGGAGTGTGTGTTGTCTGTATTTGATCACATAATGTTGTCGTCTGCCTCACGAAGTTTGGAATTAACGTTACTTGAAAAGGATCTTACTAAACGGAATTACTTTTGAACAAATGAATTAATAATCTGAGTTATGATATCATCACCATGAGAAATCACATGTAAATCCAAACAGTGGAATGAGGAAAGATAGCTGTTCATCACTGCATCACAACTGCAGGTAAGCGCAGCTGGACCCCGCGTGATCAAAGATGTTAACTTATCTAATAGCAAAATGATTTTGAGACACACTTATTTTAAGTTTCGTTGGGGAGACCGGTTTAAGAACAGAAAATGCAAAGTGCTGTTAGAAACACCGTTCTCTTTGTGTCTCTGAAACGTCTGTCAGCGCAGCGTCTTTCTCACTCGAGCATAAAGTGCTGGCGACGCCCCTGCATGTAACGTTAGATATTATTGTTTTCTCAACATAAACGTGAAACAATATAAACACGATAATCAATCATTTGCTGACTCGTGTGTGTGTGTACGTTCTGTACGATATCTGACGCAATCTGCTTTATTAGGGTTTTTTTCCGCTCGCGCTGCTTGAGCATGCTTTTAATAATGCTTTTTTTATATTTTTTTTGTTTACACATAGGCCTACTGTTTAATGTTTTCAACTAAAAGAAAACTTTAATTACTATTGTAAGCTTGTTGTGTATTGCCTAATTGAAAGCTTGTACAGAAATGGTGACAAAAATGAAAAAAAAGAAAAACCTTAAATAACGTCTTTTTCGTTAAACATAATTTAAATAAACGAATATTCGAATATTAGATTTTTATGAGCCCGAATATTCGAATGCAAATATTTTTGAAAAATGCCCATCCCTAATAATAATATAATTATTATTATTTAACTTTACGTTCTTTTATTTCTTTTTATTTAAGCAATTTTGGTACTTCAGCTAAAAACCTATTTTTATCAACAATTTATTTTATTTTACTTCAGCATAATTTTAAATGAACAAAAATTATTGTTAATCATTTTATTTTTAGTTAACAATAACAAAAATGGTCGGTCTGTTTAAAACCTAGAAATGTTGGTCATAAGCTCTCGTACCTGTTGTATTCTTTAATGAGGGCGGACACTCTTTCAGATTGAGCGCCCAGATCTCTGGAGAAGCGGCACAAGTCATTGAGCTGACACTTCAAATTGTCAGACATGGGCTCCACATTTAACAGTGCTTCCAGGGTGTCCTGAGACATAAAAAACATTAAGCACAGCAACATTAAAATAACATATATATATATATAGCTTTCATTATTTTGCTCTGTAGGCTTTACCTTTGCTATCTGCCAGCCCTGTACAGCCTCTTCCCCCGAGGTCATTTCCTCCACCTGCTGCAGTTTGATGCGGGACTCTTGCAGCTTGCTGCTGAACTCCTGCAGGTCCTGCTCCAGCTGTGCAGCTAAGCTGTTGAACTCCTGCTCTGAGTTGGCCATCTGAGATAGAACGCCCTCCAGACCAGAGCACACGTGTTTAGCTCCGCGCTCCCACTGTTCCCAGGCCGAGGCATGCCGGCCTCCTCCCTCTCTAGAACCTCACAGCCCACCGTGGAAGTGTGGTCCCGTGTGGCGGCTCCACAGCTCTGCACACGGCTCAGGCAGCTCACGTCCTTGATTCTTGGAGTCTAACAGCCCCTAAAATTAAATCACAATGCTTTAAAGTTAACATGAAATCAAAACTGACTCAGTTTACTTCCTTTAAAGGGATAGTTCACCCGAAAATGAAAATTACCCCAATGTTTACTCAATGTTTGTTCTTCTTTCAGACGAATATAATCGTAGTTATAAAAAAAAATGTCTTGGCTAATCCAAGATTTATAATGGGTGTGCATGGCTGGAGAAAATTTGAAGCCCGAAGAAAGTGTATCCATCCATGTTAAAAAATACTCACGGCTCCGGGGGGTTGATAAAGGCCTTCTGAATCGCACGAATTTTGAACGAAAAATATGCATATTTATAAGTCTTAAACATACAGGATGGCTTCAGGGTGAGTAAATCATGACTAATTTTCATTTTTGGGTGAACTATCCCTTTAATAAAAGTTTTTGGTTGTTGTTGTGCATAAGATAAGATATCAGAGCAAATGCCCTCAAAAAATTGGAGTATGTTTTATACAAGAAAATACTTGAAAATTATTTTCTACTTCAAAATTTCACATTTAATTCAGTGTTACTTGCTTTCTTTGTAATTATTTATTAAATTTGCTAGCAGATTCGAGGTTAAAAATCATAAATTCACGATAAATCATTCACCAAATAGTTTTTGGTGCAGTGTATAACACAGTTTTCAGGGTACATATAATTTAGATTAATGGATTACAATGTTTTTTTGGTTACAGTATGGTATTCAATAATGTCAAGCATTTTTATATGAAAGCTCAGCTGAAAATATCTATCATTGCAAAAATTTAACTGTTCAAAAGTATGGGGTCAGTAATATATATATATATATATATATATATATATATATATATATATATATATATATATATATATCACCAAGATTTTATTTATTAGATCTGTAACAGTACAGTAACAGTAATATTGTCAAACAAAAATTACAATTTAAAATATATTTTACCGAGTTGAATATTTTCTAAAATGTATTCATGTGATGGCAATCATTACTCCAGTTTTCAGTGTCACATGACCCTTCAAAAATCAGAAATCAATTTGCTGATTTGCTGTTTAAGAAACATCTCTTATTATTATCAATGTTGAAAACAGTTGTGCTGCTTAATGCTTATGTATGTTTTCAAGATTCTGTGATGAATAGAAAGTTAAAAAAACAGCATTTATTTGAAACAGAAATCTTTTTTAACAGTTAAATTCTTTACCATCACTTTGAACAATTAGACACATCCTTGCTGAATAAATGTATTAATTTCTTTCAAAAAACGGTAGTGTGTGTCAGTATAGTAAACACGTACAGTAAAACGTACCCTGACTTTAGAGAGTTTCCTCTGAACAGAAGGTGCGTCACCGGACATGTCTGACCAGCGCTGGAGCTTCTTCTTTAGCCGAGGTGAGCCAGTCGTTCAGGTCACGCACCGACTCCACGTACTGCTCATGCTCTTTGACCATCTCCTCCATCTGTTGCACTTTACTCTACAGCACAAGACAGTATATACAACACATTAGAAGAAAGAAAACTGACACTGTTTCATTTTTTTAATAAATATTCCTGGTATTATGTGAATAAATCATGAGATTATTATAATTATATAATAAATATATATTTTTCATAGTCTTTTATCATAACATAATTTTCTCTGCCTCAAAGACAACTTTTCTAAAATACATTTTTAAAGCAATAATGTTGCTTACTTTTCTTGACCAAATAGAAACCCAGAGGATGAAATTAACTTTTAACTCATAAATTAACTCATCCTACATTTTTTTACCACTTAGATATTTGTTTTTTTTTCTCATAAATGCGTTTCATATTCTTTAGGCATTAGCAGACACTATTCCTGCATTCGAAACCGAATATTTCCCTAATATATAGTAGGCAAAAAACAGTACGCCAAAAGAGTAGAATGTCCGAATACATAGTATTTGAAAACCATTACAGTAAGTGTGCATTCGTTGGACACAACTAACTATCCCATGAGGACATGGGAGAGGATTTATGAATAACAGTTGAAGCGACACAACTGACGCTGGTAGGTCATGTGACAGTACCAACATGGCCCATCTGAATTTCATTCATACTACTCGTATTCAAACTATATACATTTATTCATTTAGCTGACGCTTTATCCAAAGTGACAGACAATTGCTATATATGTCAGAGGTCGCACACCTCTGGATCAACTAGGGGTCAAGTGACTTGCTCAGGGACACATTGGTGTCTAAAGGCCCGTACACACCGGGACGAATATCAGTGCGCGTTATTCGTCAGCGTTTTTCAACCCGTTTTTTGTGTTCACACCCAAGCGTTTTCGCTAATGATGAGCCGAGTGAACGTCGCAAATTCATTCCCTGACATTAGATGGCGCCCATTTGTCATGCAATACCACTCCATAACAGTTCTCTTTTATCAGATGTGTGTAGTTCCCTGTCGCATTTGTCACATAGTTCTTTATGTTCTAGTAGCAGCTCTACATTCATCTTGCCTCGCATCTTCCTCGTCTTATTTCTTCCTGACTGTATAGACGGCGACGCGTATTTCTTCTTCACCAGTTGCGTATGTGTGCTCAGCAAGACCGTTTTGTGTTTGAGCGCCCCAAGTTGTGTTTTACTGTCTCTTCAGAAGCTCCAAACACGTGAGCAAAAGCGTTTTTTTAAAAATGACGCTTTTATGTGTGGCGTTTTACGCGTCGAGTGTGAACACTCACATTGGCGCCCTTTGTTTAGTCACGAGGCGTTAAATGTCGCGATAACGCGCGCAAAATTCTCACACCAAAGGCATGTGTCTTATCCACTGCACCATCACCACCCCATATAGAACATACTTTTCTACAGTTTGCAAAGTATAATTCAAACTTAAATGTGGTTCCTACTCAGGCCTGCACGATTCTGGGAAAAATATGAATCACGATTTTTTAGCTTAGAATTGATATCACGATTTTTTCACGATTTTTTCCTCATAAGTGTAATCGGGGTTCGTACAGATTCTGTAAAATGAAATTCCAGGACTTTCAAGGACTTTTATAACCGCTTCCTGAATTGTCACTGCATTTGTAATTTTTAAATCTTTAAAACAAAATAAGAATAAATGATGGAATTACAAATAGGACAAATAAATACAAAAATAGAACAAAGAAAAGCTGCAAATTAAATAAACAGTGTTTTTATAGTAGATCGGTATACATTTGAATAAAGTAATCAAATGTGAAAAAATTGCATATTCATTACTGTATAAATTAAATATAGATGGATATTTTTTGTAAGGTTTAAAAGGGTAGACTATTTAGTCTAGAGCAGTGAGTAATTTCTTTGTCCTTTGATTAATATGAAAACACAGCAGCAGTTTTATTAAACTCCTGCCCCTTTAAGACCGAACGCATGGACCCCATTTGAACATGGCTAACTTACATTCACTTGAGATATAACCGACTTTGTTAACTAGTAAACTTTGTTTATTATAAACAACTTTATTTTTACATAATTTTGTGTAAATTCGTCCATACAAGCGCAAGACGTGAAAGACAATTTAATTCAGTATTCTTGGATGTTTGCGTTCATTGAACTTCTTGACCTGCAAACGCCCAGTAATAATGTACGTAGACTCACGGTGTTCCGGACGGCTGTAAATTTCTACTCAGTGTTTCGGACAGGTAGAAAGAGTCATTTCTAATGTATACCTGTAACGCATACATCTCAACAACTATAAGCTGGGTTGGTTTGGAAGCGAAAGAGGACGAGGCAAAGATGACACGGATATATATATAAATAGATGCAATGACCGTTAAGTGTTTATTTAAAGAATTTGCGGAAAACGGTCTAGTGTCCGGAATATTGTGATGTCCGAATACAGGGATTCGTAGAGAACCTCTCGTTATACATAAATCAGGTAACAGGTCATGTTTTACTTTACTTACATATACGATTTAGTTTTTTCATCCAAATAACACGTGACGTGAACGACCAGCAGCATTCAACAGAATTGCGCTCTCTCTCGTCAGTTAACGACGTTAATAATAAGCTACATTACTCGTTTTAATTTTCTTTGCCATTGACATCCGACTGAACTACACACTTTCCACTGATGTCTGTTTAAAGGGATGTGCTGAACCAGCTCGCGCGTCTGTGCCGCTGCGCGTTTCTAGTGCTCGCGCTACCAGTTTCCACTAATAAGATGCATTTACTTCATAGGCAGCCTTCTGTTTTTATCCCCATTCTACTTTCTGTTATGAGTGTTTCTTAGTCTGGCACACACACACACACTGTAGTAGGCTATACACGCTTCAAAATAAAAAAAATTGTTATAACGCGATTTTATAACGATTTATCGTGCAGGCCTAGTTCCTGACTCAGACAGTGTGCGATTTTCGGATGCACCATATTATCCTGAGTGACTTATAGGAGGTGGTTTGAATCTGTATGCTTATATTTAGATGACATATTTTTACCTTAATGACACTTGTGATGTTGGTAAACTGTGTGTTAAACTCCGAGTTTTGGCTCCTTCAGCGAATGCCTGGTCTCCTGTTTTCTCATACATCTCTGAGGCTCTCTCATTCAGGCGGGTCAGTGCTGAGGAATGGACCTCCACATCAGCCTGAATGGCCCGCAGGCGTCTCCAGCAGCGAGGCCTTCTCTTTCAGCCCGGGCTGCTGGGGCAGAGCCACTCCGGCCTCCTGCTCCACCATCTCCATCCACTGCTGCAGCTGAGCTTTACTCTCCAGAAAACAGCCCCACTGAGCTACAGTCCACTCCAGACGACTGCATCACACACACACACAGATGATTATTATATAATTCTGCAAAGTTAAATTTCATAAGAGGAGACAGGGACTCTCACCTGTGACAGCTCATTGCGGTCATGAGGATATTGGCCCAGGAATCCTTCAGACTCTTGAGCTGAGAGCGGATAACTTCCTGTTTATCCCTACTGCAATTCTTCAGCACCTGGTTCTCCCTTCCCTACGGTCATGTTGAGCTTCACTTCCCCTTCACCCTTCATTAGCAAGATGTCCTGAAACAATATCATCAATATATCAATGATTATATATCATTTTCTGAGAATCTTAAAAAGTGTGTGTTATTAAAGGAGTAGTTCACTTTTTAAAAAACGTTTGCTGATAATTTACTCACCCCTGTTTTTAACTTTAAGTTTTATAACCACAAATGCTTGCTCTGTACTGTGATAAGCCCTTGTGACTCTCCTGTGAACGATGAATGAACCAAATGACTCAAAAAAAGATTTGTTCATTTCTACATGAACAAGTTCAAACCAGGGAGAGTCAAGAAGCCGCTGCCACAGAACAGAAAAAGGTGAGCATTTGTGCTTATAAAACTTAAACTTTTTTATTTATTTTTTAAATGAGCGATCGTTTCGCTAGATAAGACCCTTATTCATCATCTGGTGTCGTTTAAAGCCCTTTCGAAGCTGCACTGAAACTCACATTTGGATCTTGAACCGTTTGGTTCCCATTGAAGTCCATTATATGGAGCAAATCCTGGAATGTTTTAATCAAAAACCTTAATTTCTTTTCGACTATATAGTAAAATAGTATAATAGTATAAAATAGTAAAAAAAAAATTAACCCTAGAAACGTATTCTGGACAAATGTGGGCAAATATGTTTTGATTTATTTTTTTAAAAATTACTTCCCTTGGTCTGAGTGGAACAAGACTTTGTACAAAAGCATCTACTTTTCCAAAGTTTGCCTCCTGAATACACTGAGTGTATTTTTACTCAATCTACAATGTTAAGTGGGTGAAAAAGAATGGGCACCCATAGAGATGAATGGGAAAATTTTAATTTTAAAATAGGCCAAAATAAGACACCAGGTGACAGCAAAGTCACTTCATCATTAGGTTTTAGCTCTAAGAACTTATTGGAATGATACTTTAATGTAGTTGAAAAATTAAGAAAAAAACCCCCATAAAAATAAGCATAATTTATATAGAAAATATGGTACTTTTTGAAAGTAAATGAAATTCAAAAATACCCAAAATAAAAAAAAACACCATAAACGGACAGACAAAACTTTATTGAAGACAGTGATATAACATTTATATTAAATAAAAATTAGGATCACAGCTCAGTCCTCTGTGCCCACATTTGTCCACAATTACAGGATTAAGGGCTATAAATTGAATACGATTTAAGGGCTACGTGCTGCCTAGTGCGCACTATTACAAATAGAAATAATCCTCATGATAATAATCCAAATAATGTCCTCATATAGGTATCATGACTCTGTTTTCTGACCTGAACCAGGCCCAATCTCTTCTCCAGGGTCTTTATTCCCGCTGGTGCTGTTGAGTGTATCGAGGCGCTCCTGTTACACCGCTGAGCCATCCCCAGGTGCTCTGCAGCGTCTCCTCGAAGTTCTGCTGCTCCTGCTGACTGAGCTGACACACGCGCAGTCTCTCCCTCGCCGCCTTGAGAAGCGCCTGATGCTGCAGCTGGAGCTGTGCAGACGCCCGCACCTCCGCCCCGCTGCCGTGACCCCCTCAGCTCAGAGCCTGAGCCTCCTGACACAAGCTCTCAAACGAGTCCCTGCAGGAGAAGAGGTATGGAAAATTATTTGCACTTTAAGAAAAAAAAACAATAAATACATTTTAAGTACTAAGTATTTAGATCTGTAAACATGAGTAAATCTCACAAAAACAAGCCCAGGTCACATTTCCTACAAATAAGAAATTGTCAATTATTGAAATTGTCAGAAATTGTTTAATTGTCATGAAAATAATTTCACACTACAAAAAAATTAAATAAATAAGACCGGATAATAACATATCAGTTTAGGTCATATTTTTCCCTTCAAAATAAAATAATTGAATAAATAAATAAATAAATAAATAAATAAATAAATAGTTATTTATTTATTAATAATACTACATTTATTAATTTGATAAATTTTATTCATTCATTTAAATGTGTGTTTTGTATATATGAAATGTTTTGGATCGGATCTTTCACAAACTGGTATACATGCTTAAAAATGTTAATATTTGGTAACACTTTACAATAAGGTTCATTAGTTAACTATCTTACACTTTAAAAACCAATTAGTTCAGTTACTTAATTTTATTATGCAAACTCATTGCCTTAATTTCATTAAGTAAGCATAACTTAATTGCATCCAGTTATTGTTACTTAATCCATTTAAGTTTTATCAACTTAATTACTACTGTGATCTGAGGAAGTGTGCTCCCAGGGTGCATTGCGACATGAATAAATTAATTGCTTTGTTTTACTATTTTTTTACCATTAAAATTTTATTTGCTATCGTTATTGGGGTTATACTGATAAGAGACAGCAAATAAAATTGTAATGATCTAATTAACTTTTTTTTAAACGTTACCACTGTTGTGGTTCGCATGCTGAATGTTGAAGTCTGTGTGTGACTCAAGCAAAATTGCAAGATATTGTCACAAATATCATATCAACCCAATTAAAGATTTATGCCATAAGTGTTAGCAATAAAATGTTAAACAATCATTATTATACATGAAATATAGTTATGTTATATATAATTAATAAATTAATTCAAAATGTGGAAATAATTTAAGTGTAAATATAAATATATATTGCTTCACTTCCTTTGAAATCAAACAATTGTGTTTTCATGATGCATCACTACAATCACTTGGAAGAGAATTGCAATAATATAAATTAAGTTCCAAGTGCGCAACCAAAGGGAACATTAATACAATAATGGTGAGAAAGGGAAATCAACAAGTAAACCAAAGAATTTTGATCTCCCAAAATTTGTAGGTGCATTGACAATAATATTCAAGATGACTGGAAAATGAGCGAACGTCAATAAGAAGAATGATGACTGCAGAAAAGGAAGAAAATTAGTGAAAAAGGCATAGCATGCAAACAGTACAAATTACTAAGGAATTTTAAGTAAGTTCAACAAATTATTGGACATTTAGTAAACTTAAAAAAATATTTAGTAAGAACAATGTTAGATCTAAGAATGAACAATACTTCTACGACATTTATTTATTTATTAATTGAGATTGTTAACATTAGTTAATGCACTGTGAACTAACATGAACAAATAATGAACAGCTGGATTTGTAATAACTACCATTAACATAGATTAATAAATACTATAACAGCAACGTATTGCTAATTGCTAGTTAATACATTAACTAATGTTAACTAATGAACCTTATTGTAAAGTGTTACCAAATATTTGGTGCAAAAAAGGGCTTTTTATTTGCCATTCAGTTTGATTTTTTGTCAGTTTAACATATTCTAACCTCTCTTTAAGCACTTCATGTTGGAATTCTTCCACGGCTCCAGTGTCACTTTCTCCTGATCGCTGTGTCTCCCCTCAGGCAGCTCTGTGCTCATCCTCACATCCATGCGCTCCAGCCAACGTGTCAACCTCTGTAGACAGCTCTCAAAGCTACAAAGACACAGCACAGATTTCAATTCAGAGCGTGTTGGGCCAAATAACCCCCAGCCAGAGTCGAGAGCATGTCCTCGCCTCCACAGCAAAGCCGCTTATCCGCAGGAATCACTTCAAACAATCTGCCGCTGTAATATTGAACCCAGCAAGCAGCATCTCTCACCCGCTGAGCAGACTGGCGCTGTCTTCCAGGTTCTGCTGGTTCTGTTTGCACTGCTCCACGTAGCTGTCCCAGTCCTGCTGGATAGAGGAGAGGTTCTGCTGGACCTGGCCAGCGCTGGCTTTGGGGAGGTGTAGAAGAAGCTTCTCGCCCTCTGTACACACCAGTGTTAGACGGCTGTCTGCCGTCATCCACCCGCTCCAGAGCTCCCTGTGAGACAGAGAGGTGACTCCACAATGAGTGCTAAGTGTTAAACATACACAAGCCTTACTACTTCATCTGTTCCATGGATAAAACATGGAAAATCCCAGAGACTTGCATTGAAGGAGTAACTAAACATTTTACTACCATTTGACGCATCTCTCAGGAGGCCTTTATTAACCCCTGGAGTCGTGTGGATTACTTTTATCAGGGATGGGTTATAAAAATACATATATGCGCTTTTTTGGGCTTCAAAATCTCATTTACCATTCACTACCATTGTAAAGCTTGTAAGAGCCAGGATTTTTTTTTTAATAACTCTGATTGTATTCATCTGAAAGAAGAAAGTCATTTGCACCTAGGAAGGATTGCGAGCGGAGCGGAGCAAGCGTTTTCAATTAATTCCTATGGAAGTCAAGCTTCACGCTCGCACATTGCATTATTGGATTGACAGCGGACTGGAGAAAGCGTTGGAGGCGACCGAAAGCGTCAAAAAGGTTGGCCAGTTCTTGACTTTATGCAAATATCAAGCGAAAACACGGTCGGCAGCCAATTTAGTGCGTAAATAATTTTGTTTACAAATTAGATGCTTTGCAGTTGTTATATGTTAAATAATTCATTTTGGATGTGTTCATTGTGATTATACTGGCTGGGTTTTTAAAAGTTTATGAAATCGACGGATATCTTTGCTCGGGGCATTTAGGAAACAAAGCAGGATTAAACACACTCACAACAGACCCACCCCAAAGCGGAGACGTTATAGCGTTGCCAGCGGCACTGAGCGGAGTTTTGCCGCTGTAGTGGGA
Organism: Hybognathus amarus; assembly: GCA_030378365.1. Taxonomy (NCBI): domain Eukaryota; kingdom Metazoa; phylum Chordata; class Actinopteri; order Cypriniformes; family Leuciscidae; genus Hybognathus; species Hybognathus amarus. Next base: position 344,288 of record JAQIUQ010003632.1, on the reverse strand, counting down.
CATGCACCGCGTGGGTGAGTGTCCACCAAAGCGTTTTTCTGACGGCGCCTGGCGTATTTTTTAAAATTGTTTTCAATTTTTGAGCGCCATGCAGCGTACCGAGGCGCTGAGCGTTTTACGCTGAAGCGTCGAGCGCCGGCGTTTTTACTGGTCGCTGGGAGTTGAAAAATGTTCAACTTTGGATAAAACCAGCGCTCATCACTGTCACTTTTTACCCAGCCGTCCAATCACAGTGGAGGAGGGGCGGGACTAATACCACACCGACCAACTGTCACACATTCAAACTGCTGCGGTTATTCTGTATAATAGCAACAAAACATCTCAATGGAAAAAACGCTGCGCTGCCAAAGCGCTCTCTCAGCGGCCAAAGCACGGTGTCTTCAGCAGAGCGTCTGGCATTTTCAGCTGGCTTAAATAATCCTGAATCCTTTTATCACGGTTTCCACAAAATATGAAGCAGCAACTGTTTTCAACATTGATAATAATCAGAAATGTTTCTTGAGCAGCAATCAACTTAATTGAACTGATTTCTGAAAGATCATGAGACTGAAATAATGATTCAGCTTCTGCTATCACAAAAATAGAGCAGGGCGTCGCTTAGGCCCTTTTTAGGGTTCTTCAGTCCCCCCAAAAATTTGTAGTTAATGTAGGCTACACAAATTCGTGTTCACTTTCGGTCTTGTTATAATCAGATTCAGCGCGTTCTTCATCTTTAATCTTCATCTTTAGACGGGCTTTATGTACACAAATGCTGCTGAGCACGAATTTTAAAGGGGGGGGGGGGGGTTGACTGCGATTTCACTTTTTTTCATTTTAAATAGTGTGTAATGTTGCTGTTGGTGCATGAACAGTATCTGCAAAGTTGCAGCGCTGAAAGTTTAGTGTAAGCAGAGATATCGTCTTTTAAAAATCAGGAAGTATAATTGCCTACAAAAACGAACTCGTTTTGGACTACAGCTGGGTTATGGTACGTCACTAACCCACACATTTACATCAACCACTCCCTCCGGAATATGCAGGAAAGGGCATGTGTCGAAGTGAGTTGTGTTCAGCGCAGCTGTCAGATCTTCTGTGTTTCGAACTTCCCACGGACACTATACTTCGACAACAATGGATACAATTTATGTTTGATTATATTCCTGAAAGTGACTATCGTAATCTAGCTCTCTGTGCTGCGCATTTACGGAAGACAGCTTCCAGAATCTCCACGAGTTCAACACCGGATTCAACAAGAAACTGTTACTAAAACATGAAGCAGATCCAACTTTAAAACCAGAGGCAGCAGTTGTTGGGACACAACCTGTAAGTAGGCTAAGACTTCATCATTTTAAATGTATTTGCATGTATAATTCCAGATGTAGCCTTGTGTTTTATTATTTTTCAAATGCCAGTGCTGGCTTATAGCCAGCGGGCTGCACGTCACCTATGCTATTTTGTGTCTACGGCAAAACACGTACAAACATTATGGACCTGAATTTTGTATAAGTACTAATGTTGTAAATGTATTTTTCATGTATATATGCTTTATGACTTTATTTTTGATTTGATCAAGAACGTAAACCTGCAAACGCTGTTTGTGTTTAACATTAGTTAGCCAGTCAGTTGCTATCGTTGCCAGTCAGATGCTATTGCGTAAAACAAACGTGTATATGGTTAAAAAGTCGAGCAAATTATCATTCAGAAACGTTTATTAAGAGCCGTGTGTGGTGAGGTTCTGCTTGACTCGATTCATTCGCGGCTTTCTCTGGTCTGATTCTGCCTCACTGATACTGCAGTCTCCACATCATTATTTATGTGTATCCACCGTCTATGGTATCCACCTTAGGCATGCCCGTATCGCCCGTAAAGGTAATGGGCGTTAATCTTCGGACAACGTGAGCGACAGTTTAGCCAATCACAACACACCGGGCCAAACTAACCAATCTGAGCCCACCACATGTTTCTGAGGGAGTGGTTTCATAGACTCAGGAAGTGAACCGCTCGTCAGGGGACAGAGGAGAGCGCGACTGACAATAAAGGTGAAATTTATGAAAAATAAGACTTAAAAAAAAAAACACGAATACATGTTATATTGCACCCCATAAACACAATCATGCAAAGAAAAAAAGCAGTCAACCCCCCCTTTAACAGTGCTACTCGGACGTGTACGATCAGAGTGCTGAGATAAGATGTGGCCAATGTAAGTAGCTAAACTGTGTTCTGAAGATGAACGGAGGTCTTACGGGCTTGGAACAACATGAGGGTGTGTCATTAATGACAGAATTCTTCATTTTTGGGTGAACTAACCCTTTAACTCTTCCATGTTTTTTTCTGTCCAGTCACAATCATCAATAGTGTTGCTTTAAGACATTTTAACAGTTGCTTGGTATCCATTTTTAAGGCCGCCCACACTTGGTCCAAATCCCACTGAAAATAGCTGTATATTTATCACCAAATCCTGTAAATATGGCTATTTTATTGGCTGCGATATTGCCATTTACTTCTCAATGAGGTCAGAAAGATTACTTGACACTTTAAGGCAACATTTTTCAAACTGCTCAGTTAACTGTAGGATGAGGTGTACCTTCAATTTCTGCAGTTTGCGCTCCACCACGCTCATGTCACCAGAATGGTCGGCACATCTCTCACAATGTCTTTCTGTCCAGAGAGCCATGTGTGAAACTCCTTCACAAGATCTGAGAAAAGAAGACGACAAAGAGGACAGTAAGTAATCTTACTGCGATGTCTGTCCTTGAATCAAAAGAAAGATCATTTTAATTCAGGAAGACTGATTCTCACCATTGAAGTTCTGCTGGAGGCCGTGCTGCATGGAGCCAAGCTTCTTAACACAGAGCTGATTGACCGTATCATATTTCTTGATGAGGTCAGTCAGAGAGGAACCTAAACCAGCTAGTTCCTCTGAGGGGTATTTTCTGCAAAGTGTGTTCAAGCTTTCTCGGGCTGAGTCAATGCTAGTCTGCTGGTTTTGAAGCTCCTTCTGGATTTCCTATGAATTGTATGCATAGAAAACCTTTTATTTTTTTCTCTTTTAGAGCATTTATAGTGCTAGTCAAGATTTCTTTATAGCAAAACAGTCATAGTTGAGTATTATCTGATCATTTCCCTAGAGAGATCCCTAGACAGAGTTTCAACGGTAAGGATTTTTCTAGTGTGTTTCAGATTTTTATTTGCCCTGCTAACATTTTCACTGGCCACACCACCACCACAAATATATATATATATATATATATATATTATATTATATATTCTGTTGTAGAATTTGTTGTTTTAGTTGTTTTTTTCTATGTAATCTTCTATTTTAATAAATAAGGTACAACCATTTTAGATACCATTCTTGATTTCACATTTTTTTACACCATGACAAAAAACTGCTACTCATATAAACATCAAACATAAAAAACAAGTAAACAATCAACAAGAAAATACAAGTAAATTTAAACGACAAGAAATAGCCCAAATAAATACAATTTACAAGTTACAAACTTAAATAAACAGTGCTTTAAGATTAACAGTACATATTCATGCAAGAAATACTACAGAAATTGAAAAAAAAGATCAAATGTAAAATAACACTGCTTAGTCTTCACTGTATAAATGTAAATTCAAATGAATCCTTCTTAAAGCAACAGAAGTATTTTTTTAGTTTAGAGCAGTGAGTGATTTTCCATTTTTCTTTTTGTTTGATTAACATTATTGGCACAGACAGCAGTAGGTTTATTAGGCTGCTGTCACTTTAAGAGCTGACGCACATTTAACTGTTTAAAGGGACACTCCACTATTTTTGGATGTACGCTCATTTTACAACTCCTCCAGAGTTAAACTGTTGAGTTTTACAGTTTTTGAATCCATTCAGCCGTTCTCCGGTTCTGGCGGTACCACTTTTAGCATAGCTTAGCATACATCATTGAAGTGGGCAAGACCATTAGCGTTTCTCAAAAAAAATGACCAAAGAGTTTCGATATTTTTCCTATTTTAAAACGTGACTTTTCTGCAATAACATTGTGCACGGAAAATGTAAAGTTGCGATTTCTAGGCTGATGTGGCTAGGAACTATACTCTCATTCCTGTGTAATAATCAAGAAACTTTACTGCCGTACCATTGGGTCTCATTCATGAAACATTCGTAAATATACGAGTAAATATGAGAGTGATTTGCGCGTAAAGAGATCTTCCGAAAACTCTTCTCCTGATTCACAAATACTTCGTAAATGTCAGATGTGATAGTGAAATGTGTGTGTGTGTTAGTGAATTCCAACCAGTCGTAAATGGGATGCGCGTGCACGTTCATTCTCAATTACCATAAATCCCGCCCATTATATTCGACTGACAACTATATATAGGCATATAATAACATGAATGCGAATGAAAAAGAAAGATTTCTCGGATGCAGAAATTTAAGTTTTACTATCAGAAGTTCATTCAGAACGCCACTTTTATTTTAGAGCGTATAGTGGCCTATCAGGTCCTAAAAAGAGAAAGCTTGGCAGCATATTACAGATGCAGTTAATGGAGTTTCATATGTTAATCGAACAGTCCCAGAAGTGAGAAGAAAATGGTTCGACATTAAGCTTGACAGCAAAAAACAAATGAGTTAAAAAATCGTATTCAAACTGGAGAAAGGACCACCATCGATCACCAGATCTGCTATTACTTATGAAAGCTTGTTTCCGCCATAGAATGAAAAATAAAAAAGGTAATTGCGACTTTTTATCTCACAATTTTGACTTTTTTTTCTCACAATTGCGAGTTTACATCTCGCAATTCTGACTTTATTTCTCAGAATTGCGAGATATAAATTCAGAATTGCGTGACATAGTCGCAATTGCGTGATATAAAGTCAGAAATGCATGATAGGCTATAAAGTAAGAAATTGTGAGATTTAAACTATTCTGAGGGGTTAGGGGAAAGTTAGGATTTTTTCCCCCTTAGAATTAGCCTGATAACTCGCAATTCTGACTTTATATCTCGCAATTATAACACAAATGTGTGATAAAAAGTCGCATTTATTCTTTTTTTTTTTTTTTTCAGTGGCGGAAACAAGCTTCCATAAATTAGCCTACTGGCTCTCATAATAGAAGTAAAAAAACAAAAAAAATATATTATATATAAAATATATAAAATACTATACTATATAATATAGGCTACTATATAAAATATTTTTTTCAAAATGCTGTTTAAATATGTAGCCTACCCGATTCTAAGGTGAATTAAAATGCAGCCTTATTAATGAGTAAAACGTTCGAATGTTAAGCGCACCATTTACGCGTGGCTGGGAGCAGGTGTAGATTTCTTGCGTACCAACTAACATTTGGAAAATACGAACATTTTAATGAATCCGAAAATTTACGCCAGAACCACTTTACACACGATTTACACAAAAATTCGTTCTGCTCGTGTTTCATGAATGAGACCCCATGAGTGCAGCAGGCGTAATGATGTGATGCATAGCTGTCAACATTGAACATTGAAAATAAGGGAGATTTCCTGGAATCCATCCCCAAAATAAGGGATTTTTTTTTACATGATTCTTACCCACAAACTTTAAAAAAAATTCATTAAAAGTCTACAAAGTTTATAAATAGATATGTGTGAGAGAGAAAGAGACAGTGTGTCATTTAAAAAAACAGTATGTGCTCTTGCCTTTACGATAACAATTTCAACTGTTATCACATCTTCCAAAATCCGCAAAATAGGGAAGTGGGCTGTCTGTTTATTTAAGTAACTTACACATTTTGTGTAGCTTTAAAGAGCCTATATTTAGCCTTATGGTGGACCGTCACAGACGACGTTGTTATTGTAGCCTATCCTATCTTTATATCCTCCTGAGGCCCAGAACTTTTTTTTTTTTCACAAGTTTTTTCTTCTTCTTCATGTAATCACATTATTAAGAGCATAAACAAATGAAAAAAAAAGAAAGAAAAGAAGATATTATGCTATGACCTATAGTGGACAGTACTCGATTGTTTAAAAAAATGACATGAAATTATATATAGGCAAAAATAATGGAAATATTTGAGATGTAAACATCGTTTTCTTTGTCTTTTTTTAACTTTTTTTTCTTTGCCTGGAAACGCTTCCAACACGCTTGCATGTCGCGTAAAAATAGGCGTTGGTTCTATTTCTAGCATGCATGCATTTTCGCGCAGGCAGTGTGCAAGCTCTAATCTGTTAACATGGGAGCCGAAATAAAAACCATAGACAGTAAATAAAAACGGACACGCCCACGCAGCTGAGACGCACGCAGCCAGTGTGTCTCCGCGGCCAACGCGCATCCGAGGATGAACAACTTCCTGTCCGAGCTTGTACATCTCACACAATCAGAGCGTAAATATACGGGATATTTTACGGGAAAATATTAAAATGGGAAGAAAGCGGGAAAAGAGATAAAATACGTGAGAAACCTGGAAAAAGCGGGAAGGTTGACAGCTATGACATGATGCAGCGTCTGAAAATAGTCCCCAGCTCGGTAACTTCCAACATGACCGGGACTAAGTTCAGTGTAGTTATGTTGACGGAAAATAGCCTATTTTCAGGCGCTGCGTCATATTATTACGCCTGCTGCACTCATGGTGCGGCAGTAAAGTTTCTTGATTATTATGCAAGAATGAGAGTCATTTTTTTTTTGAGAAATGCTAATGGTCTTGTCCACTTCAATGATGTATGCTAAGCTATGCTAAAAGTGGTACCGCCAGAACCGGAGATCAGCTGAATGGATTCAATAACGGTAATAACTCTGGAGGAGTTGTAAAATGAGCCAATTTCCAAAAAAGGATAATCACTAAAAACATTTTTGGTGTTTTTTTTCAATATCTGTCCAAGCGTCTTCATGCTTGACTTGGGTCATTGGCCAGTCCTTATTTTCGAGCCCTGCCTGGAGCTTTTAAAACTTCCATATGAAATGATTTAAGATTGATGCCAATAGTGATATGTATCATTTAAAATAAAAGGAATCACACATTTTGTACCTTTACTCTGCAGATCTCTTCAGGAGCTGTTCCACAGGGTGAATCCACCAAAGATCTCTCAATGTCCGTCAGCCACTCAGACATCTGGGTGAGGAAATCTTCCAGCTGCTTCTTCTGAGAGCAGAAATCTTGGAGATTGCTCTTGGCTTGATCACATAACTCTTCTATGCTACTAATTTTCCTTCTGAGGTCCGTCTCCATGACCTGGAAGATACCAAAGGTTTGAAGATGGCATACAGGTAATGCATCCAATGGAGAACAAACAAAGATCAAATGGAGATGGCAAGCTCACACAACATGACCTTTGGCTGGATTTTGCTGTCACATACAAATTTCCAAGGTGTGCAATAACCTGATACTATTGTCACGTGATCATGTAGTGTGTGCAATGCAACACTAAAGTGGAACTAATCCAGCCAAACACAGCGCAGATGCTATAAACTTAAAAATCTGCAATAACTTTATGAATTTATGTGAGAAAACATTTTTTTTCAAACACTGTTGGTCGAAACGTCTTGTAGTTTGTGCACCTCGTCAGCGTAGTGTTGTGTAAGTATGCGTGCTGCTATGACAACCCAGGTGAAAAAGATGTCCAATTAAGTGTATTAAAAATGCATTATGTTATATTTTTATTGTACTAAAAACATATTTACACTACCGGTCAAAAGTTTAGGGTCGGTAAGATAAGGTATGTTTTTAAAAGAAGTCTCTTCTGCTCACCAAGGCTGCAATTTTTTTATAAAAAATACACAAAACACAGTAATATTGTGAAATATTCTGACAATTTAAAATTACTTTTTTATGTTAATATATATTAAAATATAATTTATTCCTCTGAAAAAAAGCTGAATTTTCAGCATCATTACTCCAGTCTTCAGTGTCACATGATCCTTCACAAATCACTCTAATATGATGATTTTATGCTTCAAAAACATGTATGATTATTATCCATGTTGAAAACAGTTTTTTTACATTTTTATTTCAGGATTCTTTGATGAATAGAAAGTTCAAAAGAACAGCTTTTATCTGAAATGGAAAGCTTTTGTTACATTAAACACTACCCTTTAAAAAGTTTGGGGTCAGTAAGAATTTGTATTTTATTTTTGGGGGAAATAAATAAGAAATCAATACTTCTATTCATCAAGGATGAGTTACATTGATCAAAAGTTACAGTAAAGACATTTCTAATGTTAGAAAAGATTCTAATTAAATAAATGCTGTTCTTTTGAACTTTCTATTCATCAAAGAATCCTGAAATAAAAATGTAAAAAACTGTTTTCAACATGGATAATAATCATACATGTTTTTGAAGCATAAAATCATCATATTAGAGTGATTTGTGAAGGATCATGTGACACTGAAGACTGGAGTAATGATGCTGAAAATTCAGCTTTTTTTCAGAGGAATAAATTACATTTTAATATATATTAACATAAAAAAGTCATTTTAAATGGTCATAATATTTCACCATATTACTGTGTTTTTTGTGTATTTTTTATAAAAAATTGCAGCCTTGGTGAGCAGAAGAGACTTATTTTAAAAACATAAAAAATCTTACCGACCCTAAACTTTTGACCGGTAGTGTAAGTACATTTTTAATACACTTAATTGGACGTCTTTTTCACCTGGGAAGATGATAACTGGCAAGAAACCTTGTTGTTTAGTGTGACCACCACAGAAATACAGCTTGCCCTTACCTGAAGTTTAGCAGGAACGTCGTCGCCACCACAAAGCTGTTTCAGCTCTGAAACTTTCTCTTGTAAAGCATCAATCTTCTTTTCTTTCAGGCCAACATTCACCTACACAGAAAAATGAATAACATATTAGACAACTGGTGCTCTGGTTTTATAACAGATAATAATAACACCGTTTGGAACGTGCCTTGACTTCTGAGAGTTTGTTTGCTGTTTTCTGGCTATCGTTGAAGTTATTGAGTCCATCTGTAAGATCCATAACCGAGCTGTTGGACCAGCTTTCAATTTCTCCACTGATACTGTAGATGTCCACCCACAAAGCAGAGCTCCTCTTGAGACTTTCGAGATTGTCCTCGATTTTTTCTGAAACCTGTGTGTTGATATGAAGAATACTGGCTCTTAGATTCTGTTATATTAGGTTTTTGTTTTTTTTTTTTTTATGAAGATTTAATAATTGGCCATTGGATAAACTCACATCAAGCCACTGGTCCACTGTGGCATCCATTTCTGTCTTCACAATCTGGGCGTCGCATTCCGGGATCTTGTTTAATTCACTTAAAAGCTTCTTTCCTTTACTGGAGAATCGCTCTAGCACATCCTGGTTACTGGCCATCTCTGTTTTTACAGCTTCATGCTACAGAGAGGAAGATAATTAAAACCCAACGTTAAAGTTTATCTTTAGCTAGTAACTCTTTTTTTTGCATTCTGCCAGCAGACTGGCAGACTTTTTACCTTTAACAAGGATCTCCGTGTGTCCTCTTGGTCTTTTAGGACGGCTTTAATGTCAGCTATGGCATCAGCGCTCTCCAATATCGTGTTTATCGAAGACTTCAGACTCTGGTAGTCTTTCATGAGGTCTACCAAAGCGCTGCTCTGCTCTTGCCTGGAACAAAATCATGCAGCAACCTCAGCTAGATATTGAAAATGTGCACCTTTGCAAAACTAAGAAATCAGTCACCATGTGCCCATCAAGACTAGTGTTTTTTTAATTCTTCAAACATTACAGGGATAGTTCACTTTGAAATTAATTTTTGATATGTTTTAGCTTACCCCAAGGGCATACAAAATGTAGGTGTCTATGTTTCCGCAGTAGTTTCAATTTTGATATTTTTAGGTCAAACCGTTTGTGTCTATCAGTCATATAATGGAGGTCTATGGTCACCACCTCAAAGAGCATGCACAGAGAAGTCCAAATTAAACATGATTTAATGACTCGTAAATGTAAGTACACATTGATGACCTAAGACACGAAACGAGCGGTTTGTGTGAGAAAACGAACAGTTTTTATATTGTTTTTACCTACAGCCACGTCCAAGTGATCTGAAGGTGCGGGCACTTCGATTCTGCGCAGAGTGATCTCTCGCGGTGTGTACGTCACTTATTGTTTACACAGAGATTTCAGAAGCGTTACCTTTCACTGTGAAGATCTAAACATATTTAGATATACATGAAATCACAATGGAAGACGATTTCGATATATCAACAGACAACGTTGAATTTTTCCGCAACAACGTGAGAGATCACTTCCGGCGCTTTCCGGCACTTGCGCAGACCGAAGCGGCCGTACCTTCAGAACACTTGGACGTGGCTGTGGTTACAAGAGGTAAAACTGTTCGTTTTCTCACACAAACCGCTCGTTTCATGTCTTAGGCCATTAATGTGTACTCGAGTCATTAAATCATGTTTATTTTGGACTTCTTTGTGCATGATCTTTGAGGTGGTGACCATAGACCTCCATTATATGACTGACAGACAAGAACGGTTTGACCTAAAAATATCAAAATTGAAAATACTGCTGAAACAAAAACACCTACATCTTGGATGCCCTTGAGGTAAGCTGAAAACATACCAAAAAGGTATTTCAAGTGAACTATCCTAAATGCAATTTGTTTTTCGCACTTGAAAATCTTCGTAGAACTACGAGTGCTCTGGAGTAATCGTACATCCCCAAGTGCATTGTAAGAAGACAGAGTTATGAGGTCACCTGCAGGATAACCGGCAGATTACACTTTTATCTAGATTCAATAGATTACACTGCAACGTAAGTAGCCTGTAATATATAGGTTTTGATTGTACACTTTGTTGTACTCGTGTTTTGTTTAAATGAATAAATAAAATAATTAAAAAGGGAAGAAAAAAAATTGAAAATTAAAAATAAAACTAAATGAAACGAATGAACAACAACAAAAAAAAATATCATAAAATAAGTAATCTGGGAAAATGCTTTAAAGACCGTGCAAAATAGGGATGAAAAAAAATCTGTCAATGACTTGCTGACGTGCACGAAAACCAGCCATGTATTGGGCATTTCTCGCGGACCCACTTCCCTGATCTTTGAACACGGTTGCAGTTAGTTTGCAATGTGACATGTACGTCTTCCAGATGTTTTGTTTTTCCTTATTTGTATGGTGTCCTTTGAATCTGTTAAAATAAAATCTTTGTTTCCCTCTATCTCCTCTGGAAGGACATTAATTTTATCTTTTTGAAAGGTAGCCTATTTCTCTTTTTTATTCAGCCATTTTGTCAGCCTGTATAGGTGTTTTATATCCATAAAGACCTGTCTTGATTTATAATCCACAACAAATGACGATTATTAGGTTAAACGTTCAGAATACTGACTCCTATAGGTTATATTTCAGCACTTCTCGAATGGATACGATGCTTTAAAGCCAAGTTCACACTACATGATTTTAAATCGTTCGTCTGAACTGTGTGTTTCACACTACATGACTTGGTCTCAGTGAAATCAGAGTGTTCAAGTTGTTTAGCTGTTCACACCACACAACACAACACAACGTGATTGATCCACAACAGAGAGGTAACTCACTACACGAGCTGACAATGCACTACATGGAGATACACCCACGATCGGATGATAAGAGCAAGCTGTTTCAGTACTATGGTACAGTCTAAATCCTGAAAAAAATCAAATAAATAACGAGTTGACAACAACTCTGTCACCCAACGATTCTATCTTGTCTTACGAACCACGTTTGTCATTAAAACACGCAATAAAACAAACCATAAATGACGAGAAACAGCACGTGCGCCCCTATACGCAGTGAAGAAGAAAACACAACACGTGAATAATGGTCAGACAGAAACTAGTGCTGCACACTGTTTGTACACAGACGATCTTCTGCTTGAGGAAAAAATGCAAAAAAATAAATAAAAACTAAGATTTACCTGGTGTCCTCAACCCATGCGTTGCTATGATTGGCTGTACTCAGTGACATTGCACTGAGGGCTCAGAGTCGCGCGACGGCTCTGGCTATCTAGCAGGCTCAGATATTTTTCCTGGGCTCCGGCGACGCGTCTGCGAGCGTTTTTGCTGCCGCTCGTTGGCTACTTCATCATTAACAGATCGGCGAGCGTTCATCGTCCGCTGTGTCGCGCCGCGTAGCGCCTTAGACTGCACCGTGACCTCTCGGCGAGCTCCCGTACTCTGCAAATCGGGCATAAATCGGGCTTAAAATCCTGTAGTGTGAACTTGGCATAAGTAGCATGTAGCTGCGCCTCATGCTAAGTGTATTTTTGGGAAACGCACGTGGGAATTGCAGCGATCGTTCCTCATCTCGCACGTCAGAGAGCGCTCTTAAGAGCTAAGATACATCTTATCGGAAACCCGGCCCAGGTCTATAATGTTGTTAGGGCATGATTGACTGATTGGGAAAAAAGTACAATAGGTCGTTCTCTGGTGGCCCACCTTTCAGTGATGAGTTTCTTGGTGTCTTCCCAGGTGGTCTGAAGCAGGCTGATCTCTCCTCAGTACTTCACCACCCAACTCTGCATCTCTCTGAGCCAGCTGTTGACCTTTATCCCTGAGCCACTGCTCCTCCTGCTGGTGGGACTGGAGCTCATCCTCCAGCTGATTGAAGAACCAAAGCCTACACACATCACAAAGAAGATGCAGGTCAATAAACACAGCCAAAGACATGCACAAACAAACCTGAAAAGGGTAATCCATACCTCTGCTGTAGAGTATGTACATTGGGCTCTTTCAGGCCCTGTTGATCTGCCTTCTCTTCGATATCCTCTCACGGTTTTGAGCAGTTGCTCTTTACGCTGTCTGAACGAGCTCCAAAGAGCACCGAGAGCCTCAGCTTCGCTTTGCTTCGAGCCCAGTAGGTTCCTCACGGCGTCGAGCTCAACACTCAAGGAGTCGGCCAATGAGCGGCACGAGGAGCGTGTCTCCTTCCTATTGATCAGGTGGAGATGAGCCTTACAGAGGCTGCCGTCCAGGTTCACGGCAAGCGTCTCAAGGCGGCTGATATCGGGGAACGATGGCTTCCAGGTCTCTCTGCAACTCGTCCACACGGCTTTTATTCCCAACTCCCAGCGCTCTCCACAGTCTGTCTGAGGCCCTGAAGGACGCCGGCCGTCACACTGTGGGTGTGTAGGAAGGCCTCGAGCTTCTCCAGACTCTCACCTCGTAGATCGACCAGCTGATGGGCCTCCAGGTACGGCTGCAAGGAGCTTTCCCACTTTCCCTGAAGCTGCTGAACCTCAGCAGGCTCACAAACATCACACAAGACCTTTGTTTGCTGTTGAAGACTCTGTCTCATACTGCTTTGCTTCTGCAGGTCATCTCTCCTCTCCTGGAGGGAAAATTATGAAACATTACTTTTTAAATCTGCAATCTCTTATACTGCCGATAACTAACATATTATTTGTTCTCATTTTATATTTACTAGGGTTCTCAATTTAACACATTACAGTTTTTCTCAGTCGCTTTGGTGCATTTCTCACATCACTATTTACATTTGCACAACAGTTAATGCAGTTCTCAAAACAATTAGTACAAACTGCAAAACTTAGTTGATAACATGCAAAAGTGTGTCACTTGCTCAAAATGGATAACTCATTCCTCAAAAGCAAGTATTCATGTCATTGAAAGTGTCCGTGTCATCAAGATGAAAAGTCCTAACACCAGTGTTTATGAACAAGATAGTCAAATGGCTTTGTCATGTTTTCATTATGACAGTTTACTCTGTAAGTGTTTGCCAATGCAAAAAAGTCAGATATGGTGACACTACCTGAAAATGCTCAAGACAGTACTTTAAACTATTTGCTCAGCCATTTGGAAACTACAGTAAAGTTTCACATTACTGTATTTAGTGAGGTACAGTAATTGAGTACAAGACACTGAATATGTATGTTTCACATTTTTACTGCATGGTCTTTGCAATTCTAATTTGTTCAGAGCATTGTGCAAAAGAAAAAATACACCCTTCTTTACAACAAACATAAACTCCCTTTGGGTAGATCGGTGCACAACTGTGAACAATATCACAGTACATATTGGAACTGAACATACAACATACATATACTGTAAATCATTCATGCACATCTCTTCTCATCAGTGAAAGCTGAGGTTCGCCTGCAAAAATTGTTCAATTTAGGATAAAAAAAATATTTTAAAGATAAAAAAATATATATAAAATTTGCTTGACGGATTTTGACAACTAGTTTAACATTTTTGTGTGTGATGACTCAAGCAATGAAATGAGGACTATTAGTTTTATATGGAATGACTATTCAGCATTCACAAGTATAGTTAATTTGGACTGATATGACATAAGCAAATGATAATGTTATAAAACAGCAGAGAGTTGTATGAAAGCAATTGATGCATGTCCAAAAGCATTTGCAATTTGTTGGAAGGAATGAGAAACTGCTACTATGATGTGCACAAATGACAAAATGTTGTGGAGGTTGAACTAAGTGTTGTGCAAATGTAAATAGTGATGTGAGAAATGCACCAAAGCGACTGAGAAAAACTGTAAAGGGGTGATGAACTGAGAAATAAATTTTTCCTTGAGCTTTTGACATCTAAGAGATCATCATATTATAAGAATATCCTGTAAGTTTCAGAACTGAAAACGTCCTTGTTAGTCCAATAAAAGCTTTTATTGACACCAGCCTCAGCAAACGACTCGTTTTAAAAGTGGGGAACTATGACGTCAAAGAGGATTAAACCAGCACCCCCGCAGAAGAAGATCAACGCCTACTTCAACATGGCCTGGTTTAGCCCCGCCCACCGATTCGCGCATTTCACGCATAGCTAAATAACATAGATGCCTACCTCGTGATGGCAAACCGGATTGAGCTACCGAGCAATACAGAATATTGTGCAGCGCCTGGTTGTGGAAGACAGTCGCTACATAAGCTTCCTCTGGATTCCAATAGGACTGCATGGTAAACTTTATTTTTAATGTTCCAGCTGATGAGGTAAAACATTTGTCCGTCTGTTCAATTCATTTCACTGAGGATTGTTTTGTAAACAAGACTGGATTTGCAGACTGATTAAGAGTAAAGAACGGTGCTGTGCCGTCTATATTGCACCTGGCAGGAATTGTGCAACACACGGACTCTGGGTCGAACATGTATAGGGCGAATCATTCCAGTTGCCATTTTTACAACATTGGACGTTTTCAAAACAATTTCCCCCAAGTGCATCGACGGGTGAGTTGAAACTCATTATAATATGCAAAACTGTTATCCACTCACAGCAGTGGGCATTTACTTCCAAGTCTTCAGTGCGAGACGCCCATAAAACCCGACCGTTTTTCAGCTAGGCTCAAAACTAGGGTACAAAATAGCCTATTACTTATTCATTTTGATTTTTTTTTAATGCAAAAACAAAGCGAACGTCATAAGTTGACCTTTTTAAAATTGAAAAAGCCAGTTCATGACCCCTTTAAACAATTGTTTTTCTAAACAATTAACTTTTTTCAATTGCCTATAATCAACACCTTTATCTGTCACAATGTTGTTTGTGAATTGTCTCATCAAATATTAATATTTGCAAGTCATTTTTAATTTATGTAATTAATTGGATTAAAAATGTTATTCGATTGATATCCGTGATATTTACATAAGATTTACATACAACTGCTCAAAAGTTTGTCGTCAGTAAGATTTTAATGAAAATGTCTCTTATGGCTACATTTAAAGAGAGTACTATTGTGAAATATTATTAGAACTTAAAATAACTATTATTTAATTTTCTATATTTTAAAATGTAATTCTTCCTATGATTAAAACATCATTACTCCAGTCTTGAGTGTCACACAATCCTTAAAAAAATCATACTAATATGCTGATCTGGAAACTATTCTTATCCATATCAATGTTGTAAAAAGTTGTGGTGCTTAATGTTCAGGATTTTTTTATGTATATGAAGTATAAAAGAACAAGAATTATTTAAAATTCAGGCCTGTCAAACCATTAATCGCGATTAATCGCATCCAAAATAAAAGTTTGTGTTTACATAATATATGTGGGTGCACTGTGTATAATTATTTTGTATATATAAATACACACACATGCATGTATATTTAAGAATAAAAATATTATTTGTATATTAAATATTTATATATAATATAAATTATATATAAATCTATATACAGTATATACATACAAATATTTCTAAAGCATGTGTGAGTATTTATATACATAAATTAATTATACACAGTGCACCCACATACATTATGTAAACACAAACTTTAATTTTGGATGCGAATATCGCGATTAATCGTTTGACAGCCCTATTTAAAATAAATGAAAATAAAACTTTTGTAACAATGTAAAAGTAACAATGTAGTGTACATTGATCATAAAACAGTTTTTGAGTTTGAGAATATCCATAATTAAGATAAAAGTTGTCTGATATTGTTCTTCATTGAATGAAGGCTCTCATAATGGAATCGTACCTTGATATCACTGGTGGAAGGCTGAAGGTCAGTGACATCAATGTGAGAGGACAAATTTAAAGATGAGAGGAAAGACTTTCCCCATTTGAAGAACTTCTGTAGGGCCTGATCAAATTGTTCCACCTGAGAACGGTGTTCCTGAAGAAACTGGATTCTGTAATAGTTGATGTACTATGTTAGACATACTCTAACATTCATAATTTCAAGAAACCATTATAAAAGAACATGGAAAATATACTGTAGAATTTAAATCCTTATATAGTACTTATGACTGACCTGTTAGGTATAGCTGTGGTCTGACACTTCCATCTTTCTCCGAGCTGTTCATGGGCTTCTTTGAGTGTTTTCACATGTTCATCTGATGCAGTGGTGTAAAGGGTTGGTGTTTGGGCCTCCAGCCTGTTGTAAACTGACTCCAGAGACTGAAGTTCCACTCTGTAGGTGCTTTAAAAGAACAAAATTTAAGAAATTTAAGAAACAAAATAAAAAGCCATATTATGCCCTTTTACAAAGTTTAGATATTGTTTTTGGGGGTTTAATAGAATAGTTCTTCATGCTTAGATAAAAAAAAAAAACACATTATTTGCCCCATATTTTACATTATTGCAGCCTCTCTTCTCAGTCAGTAATGCTCTGATTAGTCCCCATCTCTATGAAGCTCCTCCTTACGAAAGGCGCAATGGCGCAATTAGTTGGCTGGACCAGTGTGTGTGCGATTGGTCAATCGTTTCGAGTGTGTTACGGAAATGTCATGTGCCAACATGAGTTTCAACACACTACTAACGCAACTCAAACCAGGCCTCACCACGTTATTTTGCATATACCTTGGGCGGAATGATTTAAATGAGTAACATTGAGTTCCCGGAAGAAAACTCTAAGACTACAATCGATGCATTTCAGGAAGTTCAGACACAGTGCGCACTGATATAGAGAATCAATCCCTATGGAGTGACTTTGTCCTTTGTAACTTTTTCATGCTCAAACAGCAACATTGCACACCAAAGAAAGTTGAACGTCAACTCTTCAATGTCCCTAGTCTTCATCAGTATATGACATTTTAGAAAAAATAACTAAGGCAGACACAAAAAAATAACATTAACCATTAATAAGCCTACATTTCACAATTCAATTAAATCCCTATGGATAAAAATAAGCCCCGCCTTTTATTTTTTCTTGTTAAATATTCTGTTGCACAGAGAAATATGTCACACAATTGAAGTAAAATGTATGTTTCATGTTCAAGCTCTAGTTTATTACTTTCAATTCCAGCAGTTCTCCATTGAGCTTTTGTTTGTCAACCGTGAGGAACTGAGTGTCAGAGCTGGATGCGGATTCACATCTCTCCAGGCATGACTGCAGGGCAGACCAATCCTTTTCATATCTGAAATAATCAAAATGAGCAAAAACGATTTCAATAAATAACCCTTATTAAAGGAATATCTACTCGTACAAAGGGATTTATTTGGATTTAAGATGTAAATACATTAGATACCAACAGTGAACATAATCATACTTTTGCCAATGTGACAGAAGGCTCTCCATTTGGTTCTGTTTCTCCTTGGCCTGTTTTAAACACTGCTCATAACTTTGCTGTAGGGCTGCCACGGCTTTCTCTGCCTTCTCCCTCTCGCTGAGCCTACGGGCACCAGCACACAGAGACAGCAGGGTGGCCTTCAGCTTTTCCAGAGACTGGAACATATCCTGAAAACCAAACAAATCACTTATTCAGACGGAAGTGGTGCAAATAAGGGTGTGTTCAACACTTGACAGGTTTGGTTTGAGTAAAATGAATATGTCGTTTGAATAAGTGCCATCCGAACCCTGGTGTGCACCAAACAAGTGGACCGAGACCCACCTTAAAAAAAAAAAAAAACTCTGGTGCGGTTCTACTGAAATTTGAACCAAAGGCATCTAAACGAACCAAAACAGGACGTTAGTCACAAGATGCAATCCTAGAAAAGGACTGAATGCTAAAGCATACCTGGTTTTTCTCATTATAGGAGCTACGTTGCCCATCGGTACAGGCATCAAAACCACCGTCTTCTAGCAGAAGAGCTTCGTTTGAGGGCAACGGAGTAATTCCTGGTACTTTTTTTGTAAACTCCTTTACACATTTAATAAGCTGTCTGGTTCGCAGCTGGCAAAAAACAGCATATGTATGCACATACAACAAGCGCATTAAAGGGTTAGTTCACCCAAAAATGAAAATTCTGTCAGTATTTACTCACCCTCATGTTGTTCCAAACCTCTGTGTGTTTATTTGTTCTGCTGAACACAAAGGAAGATATTTGGAAGAATGTTTTAATCAAACAGATCTCAATCCCCATTGACTACCATAGTAGGAAAAATACATACTATGGTAGTCAATAGGGATTGAGATCTGTTTGATTAAAACATTCTTCCAAATATCTTCCTTTGTGTTCAGCAGAACAAATAAACACATCAAGTTCGGAACAACATAAGATGAATAAATGCTGACAAAATTTTCATTTTTGAGTAAACTATCCCTAAGGCGAGACAATACATGTGAATAGGGTAAAATTTAAATAATATTTATCACCATGAAACTTCTTCAGTTGATTACTTACACAAGTATATAAAAAATGTATTAGACGTTTTTTTTTTTTGTATGTTTGATTATGCAAATTATGCATCATCTGATTAAATATGCACATTTTGCATATATTTTCAGTAGATAGATCTGAACATATGATAAAGCCAGGTGCAAAATTATTTTTTCATTTTGTTTACACACAAGATGAAAAAAAAGTTCAATGGGATTTCAGGATATATGCTTTTATTACCTTTTATAACCGTTTGGTTCCCATTGAAGTCCATTATATGGAGCAAAATCCTGGAATGTTTTATCAAAAACCTTAATTTCTTTTGCGACTGAAGAAAGAAAGACGTGGACATCTTGGATGACATGGGGGTGAGTAAATTATCAGCAAAAGTTTTTTTTAAAGCGAACTACTCCTTTAAGCACACAGATTTGGATGTTTGGTAAGTTCTCGCACAAAACTTACAGTTTTCTATCAGTAGTTACGGTGTTAAAAGCAACAGTGTTAACTGAACTATAAGTACACTGTAAAAAAAAAAATAGGTCCACTATTGAATTTACAGGTAATTGCTTGTATTTTGGTTTTACATCTATTTTACGTTTTTTTTTAAGGAAATTGTCTGTATTTTTACAGGGTTGTGTGTAATTTTACATAACATATTCCGTAATATTTTACAGATTTTTTCTGTTAAATTAGAAAACACAGAAAAGAAGGTAATTTATAACTGCAGAAATCAGCAGTCATTTAACATGTTTTCCTTGAAGATCATTAAGTATGTGGGTGTTAAAGTGAGTTTTAAGGTTAAATAATAGTATTTCCGTACTAAATACCATTAAATTTACAGTTTTTGAAAGTGAAAAAGAACAACTCATTGTATAATTTACAGTGAAAAACCGTAAATTGACATTCCCACAATTCCCTGCATGACACTTCACATTTGATGTGTTTTTGTTGAAATAACTATGTTTCTTCATAGTTTTCTTAGGTTTTTTCGAATCAGTTATGTATATTAGGGTTTTATGTTACATTTAATGTTGTTAAACTAATGTTTAATGCATTTTAAAAATTTCATGTGTTACCATGATGGTGTTTAATGTTTCTGCGAATGAGACTGGGTGCGTTTCCAAAAGCATCGTTAGCCAGCTATGGTCGCAAGTTCCGTCGTTAGGAACTTGCGACCATAGTTGGCTAACGATGCTTTTGGGAAATGCTCCCCTGTGCAGTTTCTATATATTAGTATTAACTCTCTTGTGGAAAAGCTGCTTGTAATGAACTTTGAATGATCATGTGACTCTCATCATCACTGTGGTTGTCAGTGTTACAATGGTACAAAACAGATATTAATACTTCAATAGGTCAGTAAATTAACATTATTATATCAGATAATGAAAGATATTTTTGTGTAGAATAACAGTAATAAACCATAATTATAGAATAAGAAATTACCATTTTTTTACTGTTTTTTACCGTTTTTTTACTGACAGTATTTTTCCGTTTTTTAACAAACATTTTCTGGCGCCCCTGCTGCCAGAAAATTAACCGTTTTTTTACAGGTTTTTTTTTTACAGTGTATGATTTTTTTCTTTTTTTTTTTTTGGGTCCAAGACCAAAAAAACCGAGAGAAACCAAACTACAGTGTGAACACACCCTTAATCAGAAATGTCCACAATGACATGAAGGAATCATACCATGTGACTCTGCAGAGTTTTGTAGGTCTCGGATGAAGACACACACGAGGTGACAGGGCTGTCAAGTTTCTTCTGGATATCTTCAACCTCAGATTGTACCTTTTAAAAGGATGCCAATGTCATTAGACAACATAAGAGTTTAGTACGGACTGAACTAAATAGCATGTTCAAACATACCTGCTGAAGATTTGCATTAAACTTCGCCTGGTGGGAGGAGCTCTCTTCTAACTGTCCATTCAGGTGTTCCACACTCTCCTTAAGCTCCTCCCAGTATCTGCCAATCTGTGTCAGACGGGCTTTGATTCGTGCAGACTCGCCAGAGGACATAAACTGGACCAGCGTTTGAGACTTCTCCTCCAGATTGGACAGAACCTCTGACCTCTCCTGCAGACCTTCTCTGATCGTCTGCCCACCATAAATATGCAATAAAATATATAGAATACAATGAATTCAAATTATTATGTATAAAATGAAGTATAAAAGTTTATCACAGGTCATTTTAAGCGTTTTAAAAGACACTTTGTTCATTTATTTAATGATGTATGTATAATTGCACCTTTATGGTACAGATCTGCTGGTCCAAAGGTGTGCTGGAGCTTTTCAAGGCATCCATTTCTCTTTCTCTCTCTGTTATCCAAGTGGAAAAAGCTTCAAACTCACTCCCGAAAGAATCCCACTGATCTTTCATTCCCTCTAAAGTCTTCACACTGAAAAAATCAGACAGTAATCATGATATTACAGTTTCATTATGCATTGATAGATAACTCTTAACGCATCTGTCTATGAAATTACTTAAAATATAAAATAGAGTAGGGTATTACTCTCGCTTGAGTCCAGTCTCAACTTTGTCCACTTGTTCACTTAGAGCACGTGCTTGATCCAGGAGGAGAGACTGATTTTTGGGGCCCAGTTGGATCTCTGCGGCCCTCTTGAGAAGAGTGTTGACCAGTCTGGCCTCCGTTTCACACTGTTTCAAGAGATCCTACAGGAATAACAGCAACAGATCAAGTGAATACTTCTGAATAGATATATAGAATACACCAAATAATCACAATAAACAATTGTTTTGTTTATTAGGTTATAGTTGAGTACATACTGGCTATGTTACAATGTCCTGTAGTGAGGCTTTTTCAGAAATGTGTTAAAGGGATACTCAACGTTTTTTGGATATAGGCTCATTTTACAACTCCCTCAGAGTTAAACAGTTGAGTTTTACCATTTTCGAATCCATTCAGGCGATTTTCAGATTTTTAGAAGAATATCAGTAACCAGACAGTTTCTGGCTCTCATTGACTTCCATAGTAGGAAAAATATACACTATGGAAGTCAATGGGACCAGAACTAGTCTGGTTACTGATATTCTTCTAAATATCAGAAAATCGCCTGAATGATTTGAAAATGGTAAAACTCAACTGTTTAACTCTGGGAAGTTGTAAAATGAGCATATTTCCAAAAAAAAAGTGGAGTATCCCTTTAACAGAGCATTTTCTAATGAGGATTTGGGTTGTAAAGTCTCTAGCAGCTCTTCTGTGTTGAAACTAAAGATGCTCATGTTTAATTAAAGGTGATTCATTGCACTGAGCCCATGGAGATCAGGTGTTGTT
The DNA here is from genome assembly GCA_030378365.1 of Hybognathus amarus. Classification (NCBI taxonomy): domain Eukaryota; kingdom Metazoa; phylum Chordata; class Actinopteri; order Cypriniformes; family Leuciscidae; genus Hybognathus; species Hybognathus amarus. The sequence continues at coordinate 322,061 of JAQIUQ010003632.1, read as the reverse complement.
CTCACCTTGGTCTGCTCCAGCTCTGTGCTGAGACTGTCTGGACTGCTGAAGTTCATCTCTCTCTCTGTGACTGATCGCACCTTACCCACAAACTCCCTCACTGCTGCCTGCTGACTGTCAAACTCTTGCCAAGCAGCTAAGGTCACCTGACAACACAGAGCGAAATTTGACAACGTTGTTTCAGAGTCACAAAATATTTTGATCTGTTCAATTAAAAAAGTCAAAATGCAACGGCATTAACAACACATTAACTCTGCATGACTGTGCGTTCACATCGCCGGAGGCGAGAGTGGCAAAATTCACTCTTGCTGTCCTGCCCACAACGACGTAGAAAGATTAGTGGACGCTCTCAGCGTAGATCGAATGCTTGGTCTTTTTTTAAACTTTATTTAAAGGGGCCGCAAAGCAAACGAGCATGTTGATCTTTATTTTTTACGCTGACCAAGTAGGGTATACAGTTAACCTCAGTGGAATCTTTTAAATCTGAAAGTAAGAAATTAATCGATGGAAAGAACTTAACAATTATAGTGACATGTTTGCAAACTAAATAAATCAATTAAAAGCCATTTATGTGGTGTCTTTTGTGTTTATGGTTAAGTGCTAATCTAATTTGCATTCCCGCTAAAAAACAAGCATGCTAGCATGAAAATGTTGCCTATAAATAGTGTTGCGCGCCTTCTTATCAAATTCACATGATCAACCTCTCCTCTATTTTGCTTAGAGACTAATGTGGTCTACTAGACTGCGTTCTCTTGAATCTTCTCAAGCGAGAGGTTTCTACATTCTGATTGGTTGCCGCCGAACCGCGTCATAGCTCATTACCATAAATTTTACCTGATTTCAAATTCTCCTTGCCGCTCGCCAGAGCTCTCGCCGGTGACGGTGTGAACACACAGTGAATGTTATTTGATTTTCAATGAAACTGTAGTAATTATTGGGAAATAGTTCATGGAAAACGAATAGATTTTATCTAATTTGTCTTTAACATCCTCATTCAACATTCTATAAAATATATAGAGCATAAAAAAGTAACTTGCATTACTTATTTTAAAAAAGTAAAAGATGTTTTGTTGCATTACTTTACTGGTCAATTGAAACAAGTAATCTGATTACATAACTCACTTTACTTGTAATGCGTTACCCCAACACTGTTTATATACACTCACCTAAAGGATTATTAGGAACACCCTACTAATACTGTGTTTGACCCCTTTCGCCTTCAGAACTGCCTTAATTCTACGTGGCATTGATTCAACAAGGTGCTGAAAGCATTGTTTAGAAATGTTGGCCCATACTGATAGAAAAGCATCTTGCAGTTGATGGAGATTTGTGGGATGCACATCCAGGGCACGAAGCTCTCGTTCCCACCACATCCCAAAGATGCTCTATTGGGTTGAGATCTGGTGACTGTGAGGCCATTTTAGTACAGTGAACATTGTCATGCTAAGAAACCAATTTGAAATGATTCGAGCTTTGTGACATGGTGCATTATCCTGCTGGAAGTAGCCATCAGAGGATGGGTACATGGTGGCCATAAAGGGAAGGACATGGTCAGAAACAATGCTCAGATAGGCCGTGGCATTTAAACGATGCCCAATTGGCACTAAAGGGGCCTAAAGTGTACCGAAAACATCCCCCACACCATTACACCACCACCACCAGCCTGCACAGTGGTAACAAGGCATGATGGATCCATGTTCTCATTCTGTTTACGCCAAATTCTGACTCTACCATCTGAATGTCTCAACAGAAATCTGAGACTCATCAGACCAGGCAACATTTTTCCAGTCTTCAACTGTCCAATTTTGGTGAGCTCTTGCAAATTGTAGCCTCTTTTTCACTATTTGTAGTGGAGATGAGTGGTACCCGGTGGGGTCTTCTGCTGTTGTAGCCCATCGGCCTCAAGGTTGTGCATGTTGAGGCTTCACAAATGCTTTGCTGCATACCTCGGTTGTAGCAAGTGGTTATTTCAGTCAAAGTTGCTCTTCTATCAGCTTGAATCAGTCGGCCCATTCTCCTCTGACCTCTAGCATCAACAAGGCATTTTCACCCACAGGACTGCCGCATACTGGATGTTTTTTCCTTTTCACACCATTCTTTGTAAACCCTAGAAATGGTTGTGTGTGAAAATCCCAGTAACTGAGCACATTGTGAAATACTCAGATTGGCCCGTCTGGCACCAACAACCATGCCACACTCAAAATTGCTTAAATCACCTTTCTTTCCCATTCTGACATTCAGTTTGGAGTTCAGGAGATTGTCTTGACCAGGACCACACCCATAAATGCACTGAAGCAACTGCCATGTGATTGGTTGATTAGATAATTACAAACAGAAATGGAACAGGTGTTCCTAATAATCCTTTAGGTGAGTGTATATTATGTTCTATATATAAATACAATATTATAGTTGCACTTTATTTTACAGTATGTGCACTTAAATGTACTAACCTAAGAAAGTACTGGTAATATAAGGTAACTACATGGGTTAAGGTTAGGTTAAGGGGTAGGTTCAGCGTTAGTAGGTATTACCCAGTTATAATAATTACTATAATAAGTAAATAGAATGCATATTGGGAACCCGACTGCAAAATAAAGTGCTAGCAATATTGTAATATAAAATATATAGGTTATATATATATACATATATATATATTTTTATATATTTATTTATTTTTTGGACTTGAACATCCTCACCTCCAGGTTCTTTTCCTGTGACTCTGTGCTTTGGTTCATTTTGCTCAAGGTGGTCTCTAGTTTCTGCAGATCTTCCTGTAAGCTCTCCTCCAGGCTCTCCTCCATCTGGAGCAGTTTTCCACGATTTATCTGCTCTTGCATTTCCTTCCTCTTCAGTCGCACACGCTTCAGTTGTTGCTGCACATTAGAAAAGGAAATGAAGTTGATGTTAGATATTAATATGATTTTCCGCTTCATTTAATGAGGGTTGTGATTGATTCAGTGAGAGTGTGTACCTGATAAAGCATCAGCAGCTGTTGAGCTTCTCTGACAGACTCAGAGTTCAAAATCTTGCCGATCTCTGACTGCAGATCCTGCTGACCCTGCGTCAACTCCTCCAGTGTGGTTTTCACCTCCTCTCTGAACTGCACACAGTCGCTCACCGCCAGCACGACCTTCTCTGACTATTACAGCACACACATGCAATCATCCATTTTTATTGAAATATTTTAAATGCATCTTTTTCAGTCAGATGTCTTAAAGATACAGTAGCACATAAAACAACTCAATTCAAGCAGGGTGAAATTTTTATGTATTCATTTGTTTTTATATTTCTATTTTATTTCCCTCTGTGATTTAAATTTTAGATCGTTTGTTGGTTGCTGTATTTCTTGGTTTGTATTTCAGTTGCTGCAAAGCACTTTAGAAAACAGTGAATTTCGTGAAATCTGACTGATTGATCAATACCAGCTGATATTTTTTTCTTCTATAGACCTTATGCACCAGAGAAACGTGGGCGCCGTCATCTGCAGAATATTGTCTTTGAACTTCCGGTTTCGCGGTCGCTCTGTATATTTATATGGCATCGCTGTCGAGGAATAATTAGCTGGTGAAGTGGATTTACTTATTGTAGAGTTAACAAAAGTTATCATGAGCATTGTAATGTTTATCATAAGCATTGTAAAGCAGATGTCTTAACAAATGTTCGACCGGATTTTTTTTACGAGCAGTTCATTCATGCCTATGAAAGATCGCTGTGAAAATACAGACCGGAAGGCAAAAGACAACGAGCGCAGCACTGAAAAGGGGCGGGGCTACATAAGGTCTATAGCAGATGATTTTGATCTATGGTTCTGTATTACCTCAGAAAGGGAGGTGAGGAGACCCTTGAAGTCGGTGGAGAGTTTGCTGAGGGCGGCTGCCTGCATCTGGGCGTCACTCTCTGTGCAAACCTCTATCAGAGCGGACAATCGCGTCCTCAACCAGCTCACGTTCCCCTCCTGCAGTTCAGCATCGTTTCTCAGACTCTGCCATTCATGAAGGGACAATTGGTCAACATTTCACACAGCTGTCACACTTTTCTTTCCACTTTAATTTCTTTTCCGTCTTTATTTCTCACCTCAATTGTGGATTTGACCTGTCCGAACTTGCTGGGGTCTCCAGCCCTGTTTCGCAGAAGCTCGGAGTTGACTTTCCTTCGACGTTACCCAAGCAGAGAGTTCAGAGAACCTGCAAACACACAAAAAAGTAATTATTAATAATTAACGATACAAATTAACTATACCATTAATATAGTATAAATTAAAATTAATGTATATCGTTCAGCAGTGATTTGATAAAAAACTGACAGTACAATAGTAGAGTCATGTTTTATTTATACACATACATTATACTTATTATATATATTTAAATAGCACTCTATACAATACACTACAGATTATACAGTTATAGAGGGCCGAAGTGATGATGTCACTTTGTAGGACAACTTGAAAGCTCAGCGGCGCATGGGTTCCCTCAATTAGAAAAGCAACGCATTTTCTCCAGACTTTTGGAAAATCGCAAAAAATAAGATCTGTGTTTAACAAAGAGTTGTGACCCCTACACGTTTTGTGTATCAAGGTAATCTTTACAAGTTAATCCAAAATGTATGGATTTTGAAGCCTATATAAAGTTTTTTTTAAAACACAAGTAGATTATAACTGGTGTGTTCTATGTCATAGATCAAAACGTGAAAATATTTAGAGGCTTTGTTCACCACAGACCTTATTTCAGGCGATTTAGCAAAAACCCATTCAAAAATCCCATGGACTTTAAAGCGAGGGAACCGGGAGTGCTAAAATGCTAACTCACTTTCCGCATTTTGGCCTACAAGAATGACGTCGGTAACTTCGTCACTCTATTCAGCTCATTTTAGTTCAATGTTTTTTCGATTTAGTTCAATGATTGTATCAATGTTGCAAAGTTCAATAAACTGTGACACAGAAAGCTCAAATCTCATGCTTTTAGTATTTGGTTATTTCAATTTTCATTTACATATTTTCTTTATCATTATTGATTTTCGAAAAAAAAATTTAATACTAATGTTAGAATCAGTGTTGGGGAAGCTACTCTGAAACTGTAGTTTGTGAAGCTACAAGCTACTCGTAAGTTAAAGTAGTTTAACTAGTCAAGCTACCCGTTTGGAAAAGTAGTTAGCTACACTACAAGTTACAATTAAAAAGTAGCTAGCTACATTGAAACTACTTTTGCTTTTTGAACAACGTATATTATAAATAACTGAATAAGTGTCTGAGGAAAGTTTTAAGTAAAATATTTAGTGTTTAAAACAAGGCAATACAGTTACGATTTCAAAGTGTATTGTTTTATTACACACAACACTAAAATATCTCTGACTGTTTGTCAAAAGTGCAACAAATAGCCTACAACATTGCAAGAACGAAATATACATCCAACGTAAATTGCATGTAGAACATTTTCTCAAAAATACTGATTGAACTTGGACAAATAAGGCCATGGGTAATTAATGTTAGTTGTTTCTCCATCCTCCAAATCTGCCGTCACGTCTTACTATATAATCATAATATGGTTGTGTCAACCCACTTCTGTACATCAGTGAACCGTTAGCCGCAAGATGCGTGATTAAACAACAGGTGGCGGTAATGGCAAAAAAATGAGTTTGTAATCTAACAAGAATATCCTTGCATCACGCTGATTCGCGCAGGCTCGACAATGTAGCAATGTAGCTTTTGCTCGCGCTACACCGCTACTTGCTGCAAAAAGTAGTTCAGCTACTGGAAAAGCTACACTGTTTAAAAAGCAACTGAGCTACTGCCAAGCTACTGAAAAATGTAGTTAAGTTAGTAGCTACGCTACTTGTAGTTAACTACTCCCCAACAGCTGGTTAGAATCTACAGTATTTGGGGGTCTATTTTTATTTGTTATTTTCAATTCTGGTGTCAATTGCTTGTTCTTGCATGTAAAGCACTTTAAACTGCATAGATTTTTTGAAAACGTGCAATATAAATAAACTTTGATTGATTGATTGATTGATTGATTGATTGAGCTATAAGCAGCTCTACAGAAGGCAATGGTTTCATTATCCAGCTCAATTCAGTTCAAATTTTGTTTCTCATTCGAAAATTACTGAACATTAATTGTCTTTTAAACCAAATAAATGGTATTCATTAGAGAGGACCAAAGATTCACCTGGTTTTAAACTCCTTCCATTTATCAGGGTGCTGCATCAGTTTCTGAAGTGTGCCGTCGATGTCCTCTTTGACCTCCGCAAACGCCGTCCTAGAGTTCTCCAAAGTTTGCAGGGCTTGTTCGCTCTCTGGAAGCTTCATGATAAGTTCCTCCATATGCTGTAACCGCTTCTCACAAAGAGCCTGAGGACCCTTTTCCTTAAAAAACATCTACATAAAAATATCCAACATAAGCATTCCCTATTTCAATGGATAAAACCAATACTTATAGAGGGTTTAATGCAGGTGGCTCTCACCCTGTGCTCTTTGATTAACCTCTCGCTGCCCATGCTGGGCAAACTGCGGTTCTCACGGGCCAGTTCAGCCTGACACTCCTGCAGTGATGTCATCAGACGACTCTTCTCCAGTTCCACCTTCAGGTGCAGCAGGTGATAGGGAATCTCTGTTTGGACATCCTGTAGAAAACATGCATTTTAATATTGTGAGTCCAAATCATTTCAACAAGTTTTTTTTTTCCTTATACTTTCAAGCTATAGTTTTATAGTCATATAGACCACCTAAAAATCCTTATTGATACAAATAAAGCCATTTTGAGTGTTAAATATGACAATTGGTTAACCCCTTTCTGGTGTGAAAAGCCCATAATAGCAATCATATTATCAATATATAGGCCACCAATTCGAAACATTTACTTAAAGGAAAATAACTTAATGTATAAATCCTGCAGATAATGTAATATAATATATATTACACAACGTAAAAAGAATCACAACGTAAAAAGAATCGCAAGGTAAAAAGAAAAAAACTGTAATTTTTTTTTAAATCTAGCATTTCGAGATTAAAGTCAAAATGTTTTGAGATTAAAGTCGAAATGTTTAGAGATTAAAGTTGAAATGTTTCGAGATTAAAGTCGAAAAGTTTGGAGATTAAAGTCGAAAAGTTTGGAGATTAAAGTCGAAAAGTTAGGAGATTAAAGTCGAAAAGTTTGGAGATTAAAGTCGAAAAGTTTGGAGATTAAAGTCGAAAAGTTAGGAGATTAAAGTCGAAAGAAACGTTTCGTGATTAAAGTCTAAACGTTTCGTGATTAAAGTCGAAATGTTTAGAGATTAAAGTCTGAAACGTTTCGTGAGTAAAGTCGAAATGTTTAGAGATTAAAGTCGAAAAGTTTGGAGATTAAAGTCGAAAAGTTAGGAGATTAAAGTCGAAGAAACGTTTCGTGATTAAAGTCTAAACGTTTTGTGATTAAAGTCGAAATGTTTAGAGATTAAAGTCGAAAGTTTCGTGATTAAAGTCGAAAAGTTTCGAAGATTAAAGTCGAAAAGTTTAAAGATTAAAGTTGAAATGTTTTGAGATTAAAGTTGAAAAGTTTCGAGAATTAAATGAAAGAAACGTTTCGAGATTAAAGTCGAAATATTTCGAAATTAAAGTTGAAATGTTTCGAAATTAAAGTCGAAAAGTTTTGAGATTAAAGTTGAAAAGTTTTGAGATTAAAGTCGAAAAGTTTTGAGATTAAAGTTGAAAAACTTAGAAGATTAAAGTCGAAAAGTTTTGAGATTAAAGTTGAAAAGTTTAGAGATTAAAGTTGAAAGAAACATCTCCTGATTGTAGTCTAAACGTTTCGTGATTAAAGTCGAAATATTTCGAGATTAAAATCGAAATGTTTCGAGATTAAAGTCGAAAAGTTTCGAGATTAAAGTCGAAAAGATTCGAGATTAAAGTCGAAAAGTTTCAAGATTAAAGTCGGAATGTTTCAGAGGTTAAAGTTGAAAAGTTTCGAGATTTAAGTCAAAATGTTTTGAGATTAAAGTCGAAATGTTTCAAGATTAAAGTTGAAATCTTTCGAAATGTTTCAAGATTAAAGTCAAAATGTTTCAAGATAAAAGTTGAAACGTTTTGAGATTAGTCAAAACATTCTGATAATACAGTCTTCCATAGAAGTGTGTGCATTCATAACAGTGCGCGGCCACTAACTCAGAGCGCGCGTGTATAAGAAATAGAATGTAAATGTAAATAGACAGACAGACAGACAGACAGACAGACAGACAGACAGACAGACAGATAGATAGATAGACCTTCCACTGTTTGTGCAGTTTCCTGACTGTTTCCTGTAGATTCTGTTGTTCTTGCTCTGGTAGAATATCTGTGAGTTCATCGCAGGCTTTAAGAAACGCATTGAGGACTCTCTGATCCAGCTGCCCAAAGAACTCCTGTAGGACATTCAATAGAAGCATTATGAAATCATGTCAGCTTTAAAACTTCTCCACTCATTTCCTTCTGGAGACCAAATTATGTTCAAACTCTGCTTCCGGCCTATTTGCAGAGCGCTAGAACAGACTGTTGGGATTCATTTCTCACAGTGTGCTTTTTCAGAAGGTCCTCTGGGTTTCCTCTCTCGTTCATGGAGCTGCGAGCTATTTTCAGGACCTTCTCCAGCTCCACACGAGACTCCTCAAATCTCTTCATCAGGCTGCTGTTCGCCTCCACGTGTCGCTTCCATTCTGTGGTTTCTTTTACCATGCCCTTTTTGAGATAAAGCATACAAAAACACACATGTAGGCACAATTGAAACATTGATTGTTTCTCTCAAATGGATGACTTCTGCCTAATTCACTGATCCTCAGATTTTTGTTCAGAATAAAGGAGATCTCAAACTATGCTCAGATTTACCAAGCTACCTAAGTTTGCTATCAAAAGTTATGATTGTGCATAAGACATGATGTTCTTCTTCCTACAGTGGTTCCCACCTGTGAAGAGGCCTGAAGCTCTGTGATTCTCCTCTCCAGCAATGAAGTGTCCAGGTGTTTTAGGTTCTTACTGGTGTCCAATGATTTCAGAATGACCTGATGGTTTTTATCAATCACTGACAGACACTTTTTAGAGCTCTGCTGATAGGTCACCAGCTCCTGATAATTGTATAAACAGAGAAAATACAAAGAGAGACAATTAATGACAAATACATTTTAATATATTAAGTGCTTTAAAAATCAAAATAAGAAGTAGATCACTTTTAAAAAAACTTTTGCTGATAATTTACTCACCCCCATGTCATCCAAGACGTCCATGTCTTTCTTTCTTCAGGTTCGAAAAGAAATTAACGTTTTTGATGAAAACATTCCAGGATTTGTCTCCATATAATGGACTTCAATGGGAACCAAACGGTTCAAGGTCCAAAAGACAGTTTCAGTGCAAACTGTTCAAAGGGCTTTAAACGATTCCAGACGATGAATAAGGGTCTTATCAAGCGAAACGAAAAAAGAAAAAATGCTTGATAAGACCCTTATTCATCGTCTGGAATCATTTAAAGCCCTTTGAACAGTTTGCACTGAAACTGTCTTTTGGACCTTGAACTGTTTGGCTCCCACTGAAGTCCATTATATGGAGAAAAATCCTGGAATATTTTCATCAAAAACCTTAATTTCTTTTCGACTGAAGAAAGAAAGACATGGATCTCTTGGATGACATGGGGTGAGTAAATTATCAGCAAAAGTGTTTTTTAAAAGTGAACTACTCCTTTAATTGTGGATAAGCACAGCATATCCACAATTATTTAAACAACACTATTTAACAGACAATTTTATTCATTTTCTGAAAATGACTTGACTTGAGTCAATGTTGGGCAAAATATTATATTTTTTATTACACAATTTTTTTTACCAGAGTTATTTTTATTCGTTTTTATTAATATATTGAATTATGTTTTTAATTTTCCATTTTAATTTTAAAGTAATTTAATTGTGTTTTTGTCATTTAGTTTTTGTTTTTTTATATGTTTATGTCGTTTTCAATCATTTCTATTTTTATTTGAGTTATTTTAGTACATCAAACTAAACTAAAGGTTTTTTTAATTTTATTTTTTTGGCTAAAGTTTAATTATTTCAAGTAACAAAAATATTTTTAGGGTTTTATTTTTAGGTTAACTATGATAACTGCTACCTTTCAGTATTGAATGATAAAATAAAATCTTGCAATTATTTTTTTATGCAAATAGGCATTTAAGGTGGTGCAAACAGTATTGCAGGGTTTTAAGTTGGTGCAAACAGTATCATGACCCGTGCAACCCATAGGTCTTTAGTCACCTGACACTTCTGCTTGAAGTCTCCTGGAGCCTCAGAGTCCCGGGAGGAAGTGATGCGGCTCGCCTTCTCCAGCGACTGGTAGAACCCAGTGATATGTTTCTCCATCTCCTCTAATGGAGGCAGCATGGCCTGGGAGTCCCTCAGCAGGGGCAGAATACTCTCTCTTATCTGAACCAGACATTGAGGCATAATGTGAGACAGTGTGATTATGGTTTAATGTGGCAGTTCAATGGGAAATACAGGGCAGGCACCTTGCTGAGCTCATCCTTGATGTTTGCCATGTTAGCCAGCATCTGAGCGATCTCCTCCTCTGTGATGTCTTTGGTCAGCTGCTGCGCGTTACGCGTGGCCGACTTGTATGCCGCCTCCATGGACGGCACTTTGTGCTTGATGTCCTATGAGAAATGAGTTAATATTTGTATAAGCTCTAGCTCAAATGATACTGCAGTTAACAGCATTAAAGGAGTAGTTCACTTTTAAAAAAACTTTTGTCATATTATGTCATCTGAGATATCCATGTCATTCTTTCTTCAGTCGAAAAGAAATTAAGGTTTTTGATAAAAACAGCGATCGTTTTGCTTGATAAGACCCTTATTCATCGTCTGGAATCGTTTAAAGCCCTTTGAACAGTTTGCACTGAAACTGTCTTTTGGACCTTGAACCGTTTGGTTCCCATTGAAGTCCATTATATGGAGAGAAATCCTGGAATGTTTTCATCAAAAACCTTAATTTCTTTTCGACTGAAAAAAAGAATGACATGGACATCTTGGATGACATGGGGGTAAGGAAATTATGTATTATGTGCACTAACATTATTCATGTATTATGTGCACTAATATTCAGAATTTGGGCCAGTAACATTTAAAAAAAACTATTTCAGCAAGGATGCATTAAGTGATATTTTTCAATTTTATACTGTTAGAAAACAAAATCTATTTAGCATAAATGCTGTTCTTTTTGAACTTTCTATTTATCAGAGAATCACGGTTTCCAGTAAAATATTAAGCAGCACAACTGTTTTCAACATTGATAATAATAATAATATTTCTTGAGCAGCAAATCATCATATTAGATTGATTTCTGAAGGATCACGTGACACTGAAGACTGGAGTATTGATGCTAAAAATTCAGATTTCATTTTAAAATGTATTAAACTAGAAAACAGATATTTAAAACAGTAATCATCTTTCACAATATTACTATTTTACTGTATTATTGATTAAATAAATGCAGCCTTGGTGAGAAGAAGAGGTTTCTTTAAAATAATATAAAAAAATCTTACCAACCCAAACTTTTGAATAGTATTGTAAATAAGTCAATGTACAGTCAGCTGGTCAAATGTCACACACAAAAAAATGAGATTGTATCACTCTAAAGGGATTTATTCTGTATTTGACCAATCAGAATCAAGTATTTCAGAGAGCCATGTAGTAAGCTTTTATGAACTCTGATTACCTCAACGTCTTGTAGATGTGTCCTTATGTTCAGAAACGAAACTTGAACTGGTGTGTTCATCCTCTCATTGGCCGTGTCAATAAACGCTTTTAAGCGTCAATCCCGTCGTCATAATCCTTCCTCAGTTTGTCCACTTCATCTGCTCTTGCATACTAAGAAAAATATGTTATCAGAATTAAGTTTACACCAACATGAACATCAACATTATTTCTTAAAAGATGCTGTCGCAACAGACAGTCAGTGATGACTGTTAGGAAAACTGGCATGAAACCATTACTTGACGCATATAAATAGACGCTTATGATCAGAAATCCTTAAAGAAGTAGTTCACTTTAAAAAAAACTTTTGCTGAAAATCTACTCACCCCCATGTCATCCAAGATGTCCACGTCTTTCTTTCTTCAGTCAAAAAGAAGTTAAGGTTTTTGATGAAAACATTCCAGGATTTTTCTCTATATAATGGACTTCAATGGGAACCAAACGGTTCAAGGTCCAAATGAGAGTTTCAGTGCAGCTTCAAAGGGCTTTAAACGACTCCAGACGATGAATAAGGGTCTTATCTAGTGAAACGATCAGCCATTTAAAAAATAAATAAAAAAGTTTAAGTTTTATAAGCTCAAATGCTCGCCTCGCTCTGTTCTGTAATGTGCGTCCGTGACTCTCCTGTTCAAACTCGTTCATCAAAATGAACAAATCTTTTTTCGAGTCATGACTCCAAGGGTCCTAGATAAGACCCTTATTCATCGTCTGGTGTCGTTTAAAGCCCTTTGAAGCTGCACTAAAACTCTCATTTGGACCTTGAACCATTTGGTTCCCATTGAAGTCCAGTATATGGAGAAAATCCTGGAATGTTTTCATCAAAAACCTTAATTTCTTTTCGACTGAAGAAAGAAAGACATGGACATCTTGGATGACATGGGCGTGAGGAAATTATCAGCAAAAGTTTTTTTAAAAGTGAACTACTCCTTTAAATGTGATGTCACTTGTCTTACCTGTTTGACTTTGACAAACAGCTCTCTCCATCTGCCGTTGAGAAGGAGCAGCTGCTGTTTGAGTTCTCGGGACACAGTCTCATCACATGTCTCAATCAGGAAGTTTCCAGCATCGTTCATGTCCATGTGTTGCTGAATCCAGTGTGGAAGATTGCGGAAAAACTCCTACAGAAGAATTCACACCGTTCGAATACGCATTAGCTGTTTGACGTTTATCCCAACGCATTTGAAGTCCCAAACTTTGACAACACACCCGCTTGTCGCTCTCTGACCGGTCTGAGCATCTTCTCGGCGTCCTCCAGCCAGGCCTGCAGACTGGCCACTGTGCTGCTGTATTTCTCCCAGTTGCAGATCACTTCCTCCAGCATGCTTCGGACGCTGCGCACCTCCACTGACAGGTTCTTCCACTGCGCTGTTGCATCGCTCAGAAACTTATTCACCCCTTCTACCTCTTCAGCTGAACGAAAATCACATTATCAATCAAAAAATTTCATTAATAATAAAGTTATTATAAAACAAATACACTTTTAAATCGGATTTTTGAGGAACAGAAGAAGTGCAAATCAATCCCTAGAGTCAAGAAGTTGTCATGACAAAGACACTGACAGGTTATGATGTATTGGTTTATGTCAAGATCTCATAACAAAGACATCTTAACCAATGTCATATTTGCATTCAAAATGTCATTATTGAGTGAAAGACACTTAATGACAGTTGTCATAAACATGCATAAAATGCCATCCTTCATATTCAAGACATATGTCATGTCATGGTTATGAAGGTGTCATGTCAGTCTCATGCACACCCCTTCAAGTAAAGTGTTACCAAGACACCTCTCTTGATGATTTTACACCCTAGAATATGAAAATAGTAAGGCCACATTACTACACCAGAAATGATCCGTTTATATTCAAAGTTAATCTATTTTTGAAACCGTCACAAACATATCCATGTCACGCTTTATGCCATTTTCAAAAGATTAAAATGAAGAAAAAAATTTTTGATATGTAAATTTTGATATTGATATAAACTAGGGCTGGAAAAGATTAATTGCGATTAATTGCATCCAAAATAAAAGTTTGTGTTTACATAATATATGTGTGTGTAGTGTGTATAATTATTTTGTATATATAAATACACATATATGCATGTATATATTTAAGAAAAATGAGTTATTAATTTATCAAAATTTATATTTATGTATAATATTAATTTTGTATAAATATATATAAAGTATATACATGCAAATATTTCTTAAATGTTTACATGCATGTGTGTGTATTTATATATATATATAAAATAATTATACACACTACACACACATATATTATGTAAACACAAACTTTTATTTTGGATGCGATTAATCGCGATTACCTTTTCCGGCCCTGAATATAAACATATAATTGTGATTAACCGCATCTAACATAAATGTTTTTTTTAAATATATATTAGTGCTGTCAAATCAATTAATCCCAATTAATCGCATATATATATATATATATATATATATATATATATATATATATATATATATATATATATATATATATATATATATGTATATATATATATCTATATCAATATATCATATATATATTATATATATATATATATACTGTATATTGCATTAAAGTAATGATAATATGACTATTATTTTTGCTAACATTAATAATATATTACGACAATGTTACATTTTAAAGAAATGGAGATATATATACACAGTAGTAAAAAAACCTGTTGCTATATTTTTGCCTTTTTTATGTTTTAATGTTATTTATTTATTTATTTAAAGGGACAATGCATATTAATAAACATATTAGCTTTTCAGCAATGTAAATATGTCAGAATTAGCCCCAGGGCTATTTTACATTTGCAGTCCCCCGTCAGGTCATCACAACATCAAATAACAAGGCTAAACATTTAAATGTAAGTTTTTTTAAATAAATAAATAATTTTTTAAATAAAAAAAGTTTTAATCAACATTTGTCTCAGAAATTCGTCATGTTCTTGATAAATGTATGTCCTAGTTATTAACATGAATACAAAATGTAACATCATATGGCTCTATCACATGAATATAGTCTCCAGTAAGAGGTGTATTTTTTAATACAGGATTATATATATCATTTATAAATAATAATCATTATTATTGGGGAGGGGTTTACCCAAGCCTGTATATCTAAAGGTCCAGGGCGACTAATAGCGACAGATCTGCCAACCAATCAGATGTGATTGATGATTTGATGATGTTATTTGTTTAACCCAATGACTGAGAAGCTTAGTTGGGCTGCTGACGATGCTGCTGCTTATCATATGGTAATAGAGTTGTTAATCCCGCACGGGGCGGAGGTGCGAGCGGGGTGAGAGTGCCTATACGTTTCTGACGATTTTCGGCACAGGCGAATGCGAACACGCGATGCTGAAAACGTCCAATAACTGCTGGAGATTAGTTGGATTCACGGCAGTTTACAGGGACAAAAACCCCACTTTTCATGCAGTGTATGATGCTACACAGTTTAAAGGACACCTTAATATTCAAACAATATATTATAAGAGACACCACCGTTTTCAGACAGGTTACACATACATATACACATAAACGCTGTCAAACGATTAATCGTGATTAATCATATCCAAAATAAAAGTTTGTGTTTACATAATATATGTGGGTGCACTGAGTATAATTATTATATATATATATATATATATATATATATATATATATATATATATATATATATATATATATATATATATATATATAGGGCTGTGAAACGATTAATTCGATTAATCGCATCCAAAATAAAAGTTTGTGTTTACATAATATATGTGTGTGTAGTGTATAATTATTTTGTATATATAAATACACACATATGCATGTGTATATTTAAGAAAAATGTGTTATTAATATATCAAATATTTATATTTATGTATAATATTAATTTTGTATAAATATATATAAAGTATATACATGCAAATATTTCTTAAATGTTTACATGCATGTGTGTGTATTTATATATACAAAAATAATTATACACACTACACACACATATATTATGTAAACACAAACTTTTATTTTGAATGCGATTAATCGTGATTAATCGTATCACAGCCCTAATATATATAAATACACACACATGCTTGTATATATTTAAGAAATATTTTCATGTATATACTGTATATAGATTTATATATAATTTATATTATATATAAATATAAATATTTTATATATGTATAAAATAAATATTTTTTCTTAAATATACATGCATGTGTGTTTATTTATATATATATACAAAATATTTATACACAGTGCACCAACATATATTATGTAAACACAAACTTTTATTTTGGAGGCGATTAATTGCGATTAATCGTTTGACAGCCCTAATAAATGCATTAACCAAGTTTAGTGTTTTGTTCTTCTCTTATTTTAAATATTTAAATTTACCTCAAATTTAGATGGTTTAATCAAATTTGTAGGATCCTTAAAACAAATATCTTCTTTTGGCCACTAATGTATACACACACATACCATTTGTCTCATATGCTTATGCTGAAAATAATGTGACAACGCAAAAATAAAACTGTAATGGGTCTAAAAATAGGCTTTGTTTTCATTATGCAAATTATACCTTTTTTTCACTCTTGATTTTGGGGTGAAATATGACCTGAACATTCATTTGTGACAAATGAGAGTCAAGTGTAATTTTGAGTGAGAAATAATTATTAGTCCAGAGCACTTGTTTGGCCACTGAAATGATGCTTTCAAGGATGCTTGACAGAATGAGGCTGCCAGATCACAAAGCAAGAGGCTCATTTTGCCTGCTAGAGTCCAGAATTGCTGCCAGGAAATGATTATAAAAAGCTGCATGAATCTCCAGCCTCAGGGGAAAACGGATGAAAGTGAGATGCGTCTTACCTGAAGCCCCAGATTTCAAGTAGCTGTCTGCAGCTTGTTTCAGAGTCCGAAACGTGGTCTTCATATTGCTCAAAGAACTTAAGGCCTTCGATTAACACCTGTGAGTAAATGAGGGAATGTGATATGTTAGCTGAATCTTTTTTATAAAGCAGATTTAAAAGAGTTTATTAAGTAAGCTGGAGGGCGTACAATATAATTTTGCAGGAGAAGCTCCACTGAGTCCCGTCGGCCGTATTTAATGATCCAGGATTTGAGCTTTGACTCCGCCAGCGTAAGAAAAGCCATGAGACGATACTTCATCTCCCAGAATTCAAATTTAATCAGATGGACGTGAGATGATGTGGAAACGAAATTAAACCTGTGAAAACATGAAATAGCAGTAAATATATCAGTAATCGATGAGCTTTAAGACCTTAGACCTTAGTATTTAAAGTCAACATGAAACAAAAAATTAAAATTAATTTTTAAATGTTGCTGGTCTTATTGTGCATTATTCATTATTAGTTTGTTGTCCTCAAAATGTGATGACATTCTTCACCCTTGAAAAGACTTTATTTGATTTGAATGTAACCAAAGTTGGTGCGTCATTTTATAAAATTCACTGGCATGCAGCTAGAGTGTTCTTGGTGGTTGCTAGGGTGTTGCTATGTGGTTACTAGATGAACTCTGGGTGGTTGCTAGGGCATTGCTATGTGGTTATTAGAGGTATTCTGGGTGGTTGCTAAAGGATTCTCTGGCTGATGTTTATTGTGGTTGTGAGTAAATTGCTATGTTATTGCTATGTTATTGCCCTGGGTGGTTGCCAGGGTGTTGCTATGTGGTTGCAGAGTTGTTTCACATGTTCTGAGTGGTTATGAGGGCATTGCTATGTGGTTACTAGGGGTACTATGTGGCTACATAGGTGCTCCACATGTTCTGAGTGGTTGTGAGCAAATTGTTATGTGGTTTCTAGGTGTACTATATGGTTTCTAGGGTGTTGCTATGTGGTTACTAGATGAACTCTGGGTGGTTGCTAGGGCATTGCTATGTGGTTATTAGAGGTATTCTGGGTGGTTGCTAAGGATTCTCTGGCTGACGTTTTGTGTGGTTGTGAGCAAATTGCTATGTTATTGCTATGTTATTGCCCTGGGTGGTTGCCAGGGCGTTGCTATGTGGTTGCAGAGTTTTTCCACATGTTCTGAGTGGTTATGAGCGCATTGCTTTGTGGTTACTAGGGGTACTATGTGGCTGCATAGTTGCTCCACATGTTCTGAGTGGTTGTGAGCAAATTGTTATGTACTATGTGGTTACTAGATGAACTCTAGGTTGTTGCTAGGGCATTGCTATGTGGTTATTAGAGGTATTCTGGGTGGTTGCTAAGGATTCTCTGGCTGATGTTCTGTGTGATTGTGAGCAAATTGCTATGTTATTGCTAGGGGTGCCCTGTGTGGTTGCTAGGGCGTTGCTATGTGGTTGCAGAGTTGTTCCACATGTTCTGAGTGGTTATGAGCAAATTGTTATGTACTATGTGGTTTCTAGGGGTACTATATGGTTTCTAGGGTGTTGCTATGTGTCTGCAGAGTTGTTCCAGATGTTCTGAGGGGTTGTAAACACATTGCTATGTGGTTACTAGGAGTACTATGTGGTTTCTAGGGTGTTGCTATGTGACTGCACAGTTACTGAACATGTTCTGGGTGGTTGTGAGCACATTGCTATTTGGTTGCTAGGGATGCTCTAGGTAGTTGCTAAGTTGTTCTAGGATGCGTTTCCAAAAGCATCGTTAGCCAACTATGGTTACAAGTTGCGTCGTTATCAGCATAGTTCAACGAGTCAATGTTTCCCGAAACCATCGTTTCAACGAACAATCGCAAACAGCATTGCAAAGTTGTGTGGTTGAAATGACAGCTCTCGACCTGTGGTTAAAAGCATCGTTTCTAGATTACATGACATGTGGACTTAATAAATCCTTATCTTGAGCAAAATAAGCAAGCTGACATTCAGTACAACCTGTTTCTTTTATTTAGAATACATACAAATGTCATTTACATTTGAGTTTTTTGAGTTTGCTTTGAGTTTGTCAAGAGATTTAAAGCACCGTTTTTGTAGAGTGCGCATGTGCGAACGTGCTCTACTATGTAAGAACGAGCCTATGATTGAATCTGGAAATAAAGCAAAATAACTGAGTAAAATGTTAAATATTTCTCAGATGCCATGTCTGTAATTTATATCAAAACATCTAGCATTAATTCGATCTTAAACAGTTTCATTAAAGTAAGTTATTACTCTGCCACATGCGTGACGTCGTAAACCATATGGTTACTATATGGTTACGACCACTTTGCGACAATACGGTTTCGGGAAACAGTCGTGACTAGCTAGTTGATTCCCTCAACGATGTATCGCACTATGGTAGTGAAGCATTGAGTTACGTCATTGTACGGTAAACGCACCCCTGGGTGGTTGCCAGGTGGTTGCCAAGTCTATTTAATGTTCAGAGCTCTAAATATTGTAAGTTTATGTTTTTTGTCTGTTTGTCATTCATTCATGTATTTAGCACATTGAATGCACTGCAAATGCTGTTTCATGTTGCCTATAAACAGTGAACCCTAAGGTCATCAAAGTTGACCTTTCCGCCATGTCCTGAAGCTGCTCTGGTGGAACCGTGACGCCGTTTACTGATCGGTCTCTGTGAATCTGTTGAAATGTCTGTCTGTGTCCCTCCAAATTCTTCAACACCTCCTATACAGAAAACAGACCAATTCTAATTTTAGAAGCACAGTGATCGGAGCAAGTCCCTCAAGAAATAAAAATAAGTTCTTGCACCTACCTTGTGCTGTTCCAGTTTTCTGTGGAAGATGTTGGCTGTCTCTTCATGGGCCTGTTCGAATCGGGACGTCCTCTCTCAGGGAAAGTTCTGCCCGATGCAGCCAGGCTCCGATCACTCCCAGAGGGCCCGGCAAAGACTTGTCCAGATGGATGTGCCAGTCTAAGAGCTGCACAAACCACAAAAACGCATCGCAAATATCAAAAGGAGAGATCTGTTTGTGAGGACCCTTCAAGCTGTCAAGAGTCTGGCCAGATTTCAGTTTCCACACTAAGGACTTGTTGCTTTGAACAAAACAGTCTCTGTGTGTCTGTCCTCTCCCTCTATAATGAACCCCGCATCCACAATCTACGCTCCCAATTCACACTTAATTACAGTTAATGACAACTAGACAAGTGCAAACTCATTTATTCTCACAACAGCAACAGTTTAGAATTTAAATAAAAACTATTTTCATACATAATCTACATCATAGAGAGTTATGTATACAATCTCCAGCTTAAGTTAAAGCATTCATTTGCCTTTAAAAATGAACTTAAACAGATCTCAATCCCCATTGACTACCATAGTATGTATTTTTTCTGACTATGGTAGTCAATGGGGATTGAGATCTGTTTAATTAAAACATTCTTCCAAATATCTTCCTTTGTGTTCAGCAGAACAAATAAACACATAGAGGTTTGGAACAACATGAGGGTGAGTAAATACTGACAGAATTTTTGGGTCAACTAACCCTTTAAATTACAATTGGCAAAGCACTAACCCTGACAGACACATGATCCCAGGACTGTTTGACCACGGCCTGATCCACTGACAGTTTGCCATCCCTGTGCACCGGCTGCAGGAGAGACTCAATCTGTTTCTTTCTCATCTCATACTGCACACGGAAGCTCTTAAAGGCCTGCAGTCAAAACAAGAAGGATTGGGCAGCGCTAAATACATCTGAACTGACACCAAACTCACAACTCTTTTCAAATGCAAAGAGTTAAAGGGATAGTTCACTTTGAAATTATTTTTTGGTATGTTTTAACGTACCTCAAGGGCATCCAAGATGTAGGTGTCTTTGTTTCCGCAGTAGTTTAAATTTTGATATTTTTAGGTCAAACCGTTTGTGTCTATCAGTCATATAATGGAGGCCTATGGTCACCACCTCAAAGAGCATGCACAGAGAAGTCCAAATTAAACATGATTTAATGACTAGTAAATGTAAGTACACATTAATGGCCTAAGACACGAAACGAGCAGTTTGTGTGAGAAAATGAACAGTATTTATATCATTTTTACCACTTGTAACCACAGCCACGTCCGAATGATCCGAGGGCGCGGGCGCTTCGGTCTGCGCAAGTTTCATGTCAAACCGCTCGCTTCATGTCTTAGGCCATCAATGTGTACTGACATCTATGAGGCATTAAATCAGGTTTAATTTGGACTTCTTTGTGCATGCTCTTTGAGGTGGTGACCATAGACCTCCATTATAAGACTGAAGAACGGTTTGAGCTAAAAATATCAAAATTGAAAATACTGTGGAAACAAAGACACCTACATCTTGGATGCCCTTGAGGTAAGCTAAAACATACCAAAAATTAGTTTTAAAGTGAACTATCCCTTTAAGCCAATCACACTAGATCTTATTTACATGTAGAAGCAGCAAAAACAGCCTATTTAATGCTAAAGATCACAGAAGGAAAACTGTCAGCTTTACCTGATATTTGTCAGTGAGACTCTCTTCAGATCCCTGTGCACGCAGAATATCTCTCTCTAGCTGATCCAGCCAGATCTTCACCTCCCTCAGCACCTTGCGCTCCTCTTTCTGTGCACATCAGATAGAAAGAGACGACGATTATCACTCGTTTAGCAGGTATTCAGCAAGAGACCCACAGCAAGTAACACAGCAGTGTGAAACAGTGAAAAACAGGAGAGAGAGTCCAATCCCAAAGAAGAGGGAAGATCTTTAGCTATTTTGTATTATTTTATAATACAAGGCTATTATGACCCTATTTATTAATAGCACATACCTCAAGCATTAGCTCAATATCTTGTGGATCATACTGTCCAGGAGAGCAAAGGCACATCAAGAGATGCAAACACAACACAGTCAAGACGTTAGCAAGATAAAAGCCAGAGAAAGAGAGGAAACAAGCAGAGAGCATCCATCCACCGCAGAAAGGCCATTCTCAGGAAACAGTGACATCTGTGTGTTGTATGCTTATCAAATTCTTACTAATATAATTAAAATGATACTGAACTCATTTGGGAATTTAATTCTGTTCAGTGTTATATTATACTAGTTCATGTAAGATTATATATCCATATATATATATATATATATATATATATATATATATATATATATATATATATATATATATGAAGAGTTTAGTTCCAAAACGCGATAAATGCCATTTAAAAAAAAAAATGAGTTCCTGCAAAAATCTGACTTTTCAATACCAACCAGATACAAAACAATGTTTAATTTTACGTAAAATGCGCATGATTTGCCGGCGTTATTATGTAATGTTTTCTCCCTTTCATTCCAAACAGCTGACAAACGCCAGTTCTCTGATTTTCTGCAAAATGCGACATATCCGCTTAACCAATCACCAACGCACTATTCCATGCAATGTAAACAGTAACGGCAGCGCTTTAACTACTACAGCTGATCGCCATCAAAAAAGGTCCGCTGCGACGTCCCAAAGTTGAAAACAGCGATATGCAGAAGTAACGTTAGATCATGCTTAATAAATCATAATTCATGATGATGTGCTCATCTTAGTTAATGTTTTAATTAAGGTGTTGTTCATCCATGAAGTCATGAATGAAAAACGTTGAACTGTTAAAAAAACATTGTTAGTTCCTGATGATATTAATGTATGAATGAATGCATAATTCATGCATGTATTCATTTATCCATGAATTCATGATAATTCATGACATGTACCCTTAAAGTGTTATTGAATATTGTTATATTAAAGCAATGGATTTATAGTATGCACAAGAAATTCAATGTGTATAAAATTTTATTTTGATTAATTGCATTTTGGGGAAAAAAACATACTGTTTTTGTAATAAATCTTTGAAAATCAAAACCTGGATTTTATTTTTTTTATTGATTAATTTTAATTTAATTTAATTTTTTTATTTTTTATTTTATTGCTATGTGAAAATTTGAAACAGAAAATAGTGGTTTTCATCTTCCCATTTTCTTGCTGAAGAAAAAACTGTTTTACTCAAATTCATCAAAATGGATTTATAGCGTTTTGGAACTCAAATCTTCATATATATATATATATATATATATATATATATATATATATATATATCAAATTTCAGTATTTTACAAAAAAATCACCAGAATACTGTTAGAATTTTTTTATTATTCAACCCTAAAACTGTTTTAAGAGTGTCAGCAAAAAGCGTGTTTGAGAGACATATCATGAGTTGTTCATTTTATTCCTAGTTTTAATGTGTGATTCATAGCCCTTACAGAATAAAAAACATGAATTTCCCATGTTTCCCATGTGTGATCACGTGGATTTCACATGGGAACTGATCCAAGAACCGCATGTTTCACGTGTGACCACATGTGTTTTTGTACTTGTGAAATTCATGTCGATTTTATGTTGGGGAACGCACACTGTAATGTGATTTTATTTACTCAATTTACTCAATTATCTATTTAAAATGATTTGTATTTAAAGGGATAGTTCACTTTGAAATTAAGTTTTGGTATGTTTTAGCTTACCTCAAGGGCATCCAAGATGTAGGTGTCTTTGTTTCCACAGTAGTTTCAATTTTGATATTTTTAGGTCTAAACCGTTGGTGTCTATCAGTCATATAATGGAGGTCTATGGTCACCACCTCAAAGAGCATGCACAGAGAAGTCCAAATTAAACATGATTTAATGACTCGTAAATGTAAGTACACATTGATGGCCTAAGACACTGAAACGAGCGTTTGTGTGAGAAAACGAACAGTATTTATATAGATTTTACCTCTTGTAACTCACAGGCACGTTTAAGTAATCTGAGGGCGCTTTGTGGCTGTGGTTACAAGAGGTAATGATATAAACACTGTTAGTTTTCTCACACAAACCACTCGTTTCATGTCTTAGACCATCAATGTGTACTTACATTTACGAGTCATTAAATCATGTTTAATCTGGACTTCTCTGTGCATGCTCTTTGAAGGTGGTGACCATAGACCTGCATTATATGACTGACAGACAAGAACGGTTTGACCTTAAAATATCATAATTGAAACTACTGCAGAAACAAAAGACACCTGAACTATCCCTTTAAACTATTGAAATGTAATAACTAATTACGTTTCCTATAATTGTATAGCACATATGGCATCATTTCTTGAGAATGTCCCGTACACTAAATGAACCTCATGCAGGTGAGACGAAATTCGGCTCTTACCTGTAGAGCTGGGATTGAGAGAGCGAATGTAGGAATGGGACGAACCAGCTACAAATGCGCACGGTGAGTGACACAGACAGAGAGACAGAGTGAGCACACGGAGCAATGCATTATGGGTGTGATGCGAGAGTCAAAGCTCCTTGAATGGATTCCACATTGTGATTGACTACAGTAAATGGTTAGTGACTAATGAGCAAGCACTACAACAGTGACTGCATTAAATAACAACAGCAAGCGGCTGGTGTATTTTTAGCTTGTGCATAAGCACTAAATCGTACCTCCTCTTGCTGTCCATCTGTCTCGGACTGGTGGGGATCTGGGTAGTGCTTCAGGAACTGAGCTACATATGTCATTATGGATTTCTCATCAGGCTTGTCCACATCCACATCTGCAAGAAAAACAAACACAAAGTTGGAGGTTTGAACCCCACAAGGGGAAATGCTTGCGGTATTACCATTGTGTTAATTCATTTATCCACATGCATGCACATAGTTTTAGTTTTACTGTGCATTACTGGCACTTAAAATGGAAATTTGTATTGATTGGTATTCTTACAGGATTTAACCCTTGTGCATCCTTATGGACATTTTTGTCCTTTTCAGTTTTGTTTTTTTGATCACTTTGCCTGTGTTAAAGCTAACTGCAAAAAAATTGGCACAGGTGTGTATTTTTATTGGAATTTTACTATTTTACTGTCATTTTCTTAAAAAAATATTTTTTGCATTAGGTGCAAAAAAATGTTTCCCTCTCAGCACCTTTTAGACAAAAATGTCCCCATTGAAACCCATCACATTTTTTTGACAATTTTTAATCCCCTGTTCAGTTAACTATAAAATTAAGCAATCTCTGTTAAGAGGCTTTCATTCTGTTGGCAAGGCTTCAAGTTTGTATTTTTTTTACTATTTTTATCAGATGGTGCCATTTTTTTAAAGTTTGGCCTATAAAACAAATATCGCTTTATTCCTGTTTTCTGCTTCGGCATATTATAGAGTCAACTGGATAAATTATGCAACAATATTTGTGTGGGTGTGTTGGTATGGATGTCAGAGTGTGGTTGGTATGTGTGTTATAAAAAAATATGTGTGTGTGTGTGCGCATGTGTGTGTGTTTGTAATACTGAGAGAGAAAAACTGCAAATAACAAATCCAATAACTGTGAGCACCAGTGGGGTTTTGCTGGCACCCAATGGGGAAAATATGTTACTACGCCCAAACAAACTGTTACCGAAAGCTCAATTTTTGAGATATCATCCTCAAATTTGGAACACAACCTATTTAGAGCTTATGGCTTTGATTTTATTGCAGTTTTGAGTTGAACCTGATTTACAAAATTATATTTTATATAAAATATTTTTTATAAATACTTTTCATAAACTTATACCTATATAACTTTTTTTGGATTTACTTATTATTATTTTTTTACTTCAGCAATAATCTGCAAAGGGTCTTCTTTAAAATGATACCAAACTTAAGTCTGTGCTCCGAAGCAGTCACATTTTTATGACAGTTTTTTGACATGGACATTTTTGTCCTTGATGTACTTTTTGTGTAACTTTTTTAATTGATGCACAAGGGTTAAAGCTTACGAAACTCAAAAATAGTAAACCAATGTACATAAGTTGAGGAAAATATCAAAACAAAAAAATATACACATTATCGTTCAATAGAATTGGGTTTTTTTTTTAAAGAAAATAATTAATATATTTACCAAGGATGCATTAAATTGATCAAAAGTGACAGTAAATACATTTACAATGGTAGAAATATTTATATTTTAAATCAATGCTGTTCTTTTGAACTTTATACAGTGCTCATCAAAATACATGACAGCTTAAATGATTTCTGAAGGATTATGTGACACTAAAGATTGGAATTCAGCTTTAACACAGAAAAAAAACATTTTAAAATGTATTACAACAGAAAACAGTTATTTTAAATTGATTTAATATTTTACAATTTTACTGTTTTTACTGTATTTTTAATCAAATAAATGCAGCCGTGTTGAGCAGAAGAGACAAATCTTACCAACCCCAAACTTTTGATGAAAGTACACAGCAAAATCCCCAGTGTTAAATTAACACTGAGAAGTGTAAATTATATAAACTCTGAGCAGAGTGTTAAATGAAAACTGAAGCAGTGTTAAAGTTAATGAGATAATTAAGTGAATAATTGAGTGATGGTTGAGCATTATAGAAGACACCTGATGTTAACAAGCAGAATCTCTGAAGGAGAAAACCAGATTTTTTAAGTCACCATTATTGTGATCAGTGTTTGCTTTAGTTGGGCTCTTGACCCTTAATTCATTATAGATTTTAGTTTGGCTGCTGTACACGAGTTAGAACAGCCAGATGAACAAATGAAAAGGTGATCTGATGGTGATGGTTGTGTTTTAACATAATCAGTATTTCACAATTACTTGACCTGAATCACTGAATTCATATAGAGCCTAATTTCTGAGTAAGGTTTACTTTATTAATTATAGCAGCATTGACCTTGTACAGCATAATATTTTTAAAGGTGCCATCTGGGATTATTGAGGTAAAAATATACAGAAAATGAGCTACACGCATCAAAAGAATAAGAAGAAATAAGTGCAATGATGTCATTAAAAAACTGAAAAGTTATATTGCTGCCGAGATATAAGCCTAAATTAGCATGCTAAATTACTAGCCCCGGCCCGTCAGGTGTCGTAATACCAGTTTCGGCCATGGGAGGCGGTATGCGGGCGGGCAACATAAACACCAGCCGCACACTGCAGTACACAAGTAAGTCGCGCGTCTTATGTTTGTACTTTGAACCTGAAGTCAGTTCGTGTGGAAATACAGCCGATTACTACATTTCAGTTCAAGGAAGAGTTCGAAAAAATGATTGGTCGACATGCATGAGGAATACATTTTGGTAAGTTGTAGCATACTGTATTTTTCAACAGTGTTCATGTTCTTTTCCATTAGCTAGAGATGATCGGGTTC
Source organism: Hybognathus amarus (assembly GCA_030378365.1). Lineage (NCBI taxonomy): Eukaryota > Metazoa > Chordata > Actinopteri > Cypriniformes > Leuciscidae > Hybognathus > Hybognathus amarus. The sequence goes on along the minus strand of JAQIUQ010003632.1, from coordinate 295,268 downwards.
ACGTGAGCTAGAGATCTGTGGTGTAACATGTACAAGCGCCAAAACGGTATTTATTGTTTGAATTACGTAATAAAATTGACAGAATCTGAGAGCTTAAATAACCTGCTTGCTAAGTGTCAATTGCGTGTGTCTCATGGTGAATTCGTGAGAGTTGGCAGCTCTGAATGACGCTAGCTTGATCAACATCAGCCAATGCTGTCTGTCAAATTAATTCAAACTAACAATAAAAGTGTAATATGAACAAAACGAATACCGTAAACTTAAAATAATTGCCCAGGCTTTTATTTTCCCATATCGTGGAAATGCACCAGCTTGTTTTTGAGACAGGCGTCTATGAGACGGTCTTCATCATTTAGTGTTGAGATGTTGTTCATTGAGTCTCTGATCTCTAAAAATATCCAAATGCTCCACGTGAAACTGCGGTCTTCCAACCTTTTACTATCGTGTCAAATGATTTGAATAATATGCGTGAGAAAAAGAGTGTAAGAGTGCGGCCGTGTTACAACTCAATTTCTGGAGGTATACTGCCCCCATCTGTTATGGAAAATTTAATATTTTTTTATTTAGAATTCCAGATGGTACCTTTAACGTTTACAATGTATTCAAAATAATTTCTAAAAAGTTTCACTTACACAATTTTTTACTTACATTTTTTTAGATCCACAGACATCAATAATTAGCCAGTGAATCTCAACAATGGTGATAATTATAAATAATGTTGCAGTGGCTCCCATCATGCATTGCTGCATGAATAAATAATGAGCTTATGTTCAGAGGTGATCTGTTTGTTACCATTGCTGAGATTAATACGCTAATTCTTGATGTCTGTGTGTGCCTACATTAAAAAAAATGGGATTTGTTTTATTTGATCGTATAGATTTCATTGAAAAAGCTAAAAATGGTATGTTCTAAAATGACTGTGCTGCTAAAAGGTATAAGGTAAATTTAATTCATGCTCTTGATGAGTTCAGCGATTCAGGTCAATTAATGATTATGTTAAAACACAACCATCACCATCAGATCACCTTTCTATTTGTTAATCTGGCTGTTATAATTAACATACAGCAGCCAGTTAATGAAGTTGATAAATTAAGGGTCAGGAGCCCAACTAAAGCAAACACTGATCACCATGATGGTGAAATTCCAGTTTTCTCCTTCAGAGATTCTGCTTATTAACATCAGGTGTCTTCTATAATGCTCAATCATCACTCAATTATTCACAAAATTATCTCGTTAACTTTAACACTGCTTCAGTGTTCATTTAACACTCTGCTCAGAGTTTATATAATTCTCACTTCTCAGTGTTAATTTAACATTGGGGATTTTGCTGTGTATGTGACAAATAGTAAAAATAATAATAGTAAATTAGTTCTCAATTAATTCTCAAAACGAAACCGCCCAGAATGAGGGTTACTAGGGCATTGCAAGAATCAGAAAACCATAGCAATGGCTTAGTAATGGAAGACTCGTTCAAACATCAAATCTGCTCAAGTATTCAAACTACAAACTGCACAAGACTTTTTAAGCTGCTTTAATCTTTCAGAAAATGCTTTCCTCAAGCTAACATTCAACATATTCAGACGATCCATTGACCTGAAGAGCCAAATGAGGCTTTTTATAGCCTCTTCAAAGGCATTCTGCCATGATGTCATGCTATTCGGCATCTGATCAGGCCTGATGTAATGCTTGAATAAGCAGCATGACCTATATAAGAAACTATAACAGCGTCTGTCTGTAATAAGGCCTGATGATGACGAATCCCAGTATAATTATGCACACCAGAGTCCGAAATTCGCATCCGAAATTTTCGCACGTTAAAAGAAAATTCGACCTCACTTTATGTCAATCATGCTTGTACACCGCCTCTGAAACTTTCGTCCGTCATCAAAATTAATCGGATCGGGTTCGATTTTCTGCGTTTTCCGCATCCAGAGCCAGCATTTTGAGAGGTCTTTTGACAATTCAGGCCGGGGGAGCTCGTCCTCAAATCATTGCACATTTGCGCCGTGCTTTCAGTTTCGGTTTTCAGTTCCATCCGTTTATGTTCTCTTCTCTATATTGGATTATGAAATTAATAAACCTCCCCTTTCAATCAGATTGAAATTTAGGATCGAATAAGATGTGATTGAGCAGCCAATTCGATAACTAATTTATTATTTGGGCACAATATCACAGCCTAGTTGTTTTGTATGCCCAGCGCTTCAGAACCGGGCCGCATGCGGGTGTGTGTGTCCATACCTTAGACATACTGCCAGATCTCCGTTCAGAATCTGAATTGGTTCACGGAAATTGGTGGTCTTGTTTTTAATATGTGGCTCCAGAATCGCTAGCAAAGCATCAAACTGTCCCACTGACATTCTGAAGTAAATTTTGAATCGCAAGGGATAAATTCGCAACTCTCCTTCCTCTCGGCGCAATATCAGGATTGGATGAGACGTAATATTTTCTCTTTCTTCTCTTTTCAATAAGAGAGAGGGCAACAAAATCATCCTCACTGCTTGACGAATCCATTTGGTATTTTTGCGTTTTTTCCCGTAAATGTTTAATAAATACGCATCGGACTCGGTGTGCAAGGTTTCTATGCGTGACGAATTTTTAGGCTGACGAACACGAAAAACGCATCCGAAAATTTCGTACTCAGTGTGCAATGGCCTTTAGTGTAAATAGCCTCAGCCAACAAGGCGGGTTATTTGCACTTAGTGTAAATAGACACTCCATAACTATAATAACCCTGTATATATCATAGTAATTACTGATTCCCATATTAATATGTCATGGTATTTGCATTGTGCTCCAACGTAATTTAAAGGAGCATAACGCAAGTCTCAGAGTTTTTGCAGAACTACGCCCCCTCTGGCGATAAACGAAACTGCGTGCGCGCTCATGGAATACACGCATACACGCACATTTGCACGAGCTGTTCATAACCAAAGACTGGAGCATCAGCCGCACACTGTGCGGCACACATCTTTTGTTACGGTCATAATGAGGTAATATAGTTATAAATCTGCAAGCCATTTAAAATATATGAAAGGAAAGGCATTTGAGTAAATTACACACTTATGTAGGCCTATGTGTGTGTGAGGGGAAAACAGGGGTAACGTTAGTAGAAAACTTAGGCTTTTCTTTCCATCGATCTCCATGTTGAACTGTTTTATGTGCTTACTGTATCCACTTATGATTGTATTATTATGGAAACACGTTCATGAACACGTTTGAGCCCTAGAGCAGACCGCCGAGATCTCTCCGTTTGTTGAAAGCCTTCCCGATGTTGACTCTAGTCTTATTCCGACGCCTGGCACTGGACAGACAGAAGTTGTATTTTCTTTGTCTTACGTGGAGTTTGCGTTGGGGTTTGTAATGAACTACAAGCCGGTCTCTTTGGGGCTGTTTTTACACCTGGCCACAATGCGTTTTCTCAGATCTATCTGATTTATCAAAACGATTCCATTACACCTGGTCACATAAATGTGTTTTTGCAAAACGGATATTAATCTGATATTCAATTCCCGCGTTATATACAGATTTCATGAAGTGCACGTCACCGAAAGCAACAGATGAGCTGCATTTATTGATCAGCGGCTTCGGCTATTTCAAAATTAGCAAAGACAGCAATAAGAGAGAGCGGCAAAAGCTCTGGTATGAGATCATTTCATTTCTTAAGGCTACTTTTAATGAAGATAGTGGAGGTAGAAGGTAACTTAGTGATAATCGTATGCGTCTTACTTTCACTTTCATTTGCGATAGATTGCGGCGCGCTGGTTTGATGAATACACTCGCCTGCTCAGGTGATGCACGTCATCATATATGACTAAAACAACATGAAAAAGCCTGTTTTCAACAACCAGATGCATTTACACTTGTCCAGTTTCGTCTGGAATACGGCCCAGACCACATCCTCAAGTGGTTTGAGCTATCGGATTCAAATCCGTCTGGATTCAACCTGGTCTTTTCACGATCGAATAAGTTATCCGATCACAGAAAACACATGAAGTGACCAGATGTAGGCTAAACAGCCCCTTTGAATCCATCTTCTACTTTTGGGAAAGTTGACTAAAGTTGCGTCGCTCGAGTTGTCTTCTCTGATACGGAGAACGCGGCGAATACACTAACCTGCAAAGCATAGGCACATAGCCAGGCGAGCGTGAACGCGCATGACGTCACGCCCAGGCTCAGATTCGGAGCCCGAATCCCTCTTATTTATTTCACTGTACAGGATTATAGAGGCGATCGCAGTGATCAGAGAAGGGCTCATTCAGCCCATCAGACGATTGTTTCAGCATGTATGGGTTAGAAAACGGCTATTTTTAACATAAAATGTTGCGCAATGCACCTTTAAAGAAAGGTCTTATAAATCATCTAGAAAACATGGTGTTCCCATGTCCAAAAACCATGGTGCAAGAGATGGACATTGTCTATCTGAAAAGAAATTGGAGAATTTGGAGAAAAATAAGTTGTCTCTGTACCTTCAGGATCTAGTAAACGTGGTATTCCCAGCTCGTTCTCCGCAATACTAAACGCCTCTTCCAGATTCTCACGATTACTTCTCTTTCTCACAACGTCGATGTCCACGAGCTCTGGTCGGATGGCATAAATAACAGAATGGAAGGCCACACCACTGCGCCAACTAGGACCGAAGTCTTTAACTTCAATCCCAAGACGCCTTGCAAGAAGAAATAACAACTTATTAGGGGCCTCATTAACAATTAGACCTATTTTTATACACTGTTCTCGTTGGTTGCATTACAAATGGTCAGTTTGCTTTGTATTTATTCCTTCAATTGATGAAAAATGGCATACTTGGTCGCTGTGTTTTGAACCCATCTGAGCATGGCTTTTTTGGCGTTGCCTTGAAACTTGGTGACCACCTTGCGTTTCATGGGTGGGCTGCCCGTCTCTGAGCTTGCCATGCTGTCCACCGAAGACGCACTGCTGGATAAAGCCTGAAGGACTTGAAGATTACTGGTCAACTCCTCAATCTGCAAAAGTTTGTGAAGAAAAACCCTTAAAATACAGATATACATAGACGCCTGACAATTTTCCAGATCCTACGACCATAATTGGCAAACATTACCTGGAAATAGAGGATAATGGTCCATATCAGCCCCAAGACAATGGATGGGCGTCCATCAGCGATGTCAGTGGCATTTATATTGACTAGTTTGATCTGTAAAATAAGTATTTATCAGGTTAGAAACTAAGATCATTTAAAGATACAAATGCAACATATACACATAATCCACAGATCTGAGGTCAGGCAAACAAGCCAGTCTAAACCAGCACTACCTGCTGATGAATCGATGCAGGATAAAACCAGGAACGTGCATTAAGAATAGTAAATAGGCTGCATTTTGATATTGACTTTAATAAAATCAAGCAGTCAGACTTATTCCCTTCTTGAGGAATAAGCCAATGTGAATGCACAGCGAATATGAGGAACATGTGAGGGAATACAGAAAACTGCAATTTGCTCATGGTCAGCCAGTCATGGACATCATAAGAGATGCTGTAGAAAAACAAAAAACAAGCTTTCTAAAAATAATAGCAGCTCTTTCAGCCAGTAGAGATCGCTACATAATGAAGCTGCTCACTGCATACGGTACGCATCATCAAATGCAGGTATGCGTAACAAGAGCAGGTGTTTGTGAGAACTGTGACTAAGGAGAAGTACTGACCGGAGACCCTCGGTACACAGACTGAGACGGGATATGATAAGAGAGAGGACACAGATAGGAAAACACTATGATGATATATACCGGACTGGGACATATGGACATATTTAATGATGAGATATGACTGAGGATTAGGCTGGATTGACCATTCAACAGTACGAATTTTAAAAAAAAATTTATACTACAGCCTCCATAAATCAATCAAAATTAACCATAAAGACATTTAAAAATCTATTTCAAATAAATGCTGTTCTTTTGAACTTTTTATCCATAAAAAATATATCACGGTTTCACCCAAATATGAACTGTTTAGAACATTGATAACAATAAGAAATCTTTCCTGAGCACTAATTCATACATTTTTCTTCAATGTCATGTCTTTTATAAAAATCCCTTTTATCAGAAAAAGCCTTAATTACATGGAAGTGACAATCTGCAGTATTGTTAAAGGAGTAGTTCACTTTAAAAAAAAAAAAAAACATTTGCTGATCATTTACTCACCTCCATATCATCCAAGATGTTCATGTCTTTCTTCAGTCAAAAAGAAATAAAGGTTTTGGATGAAAACATTCCAGGATTTTCTCCATATAATAGACTTCATTGGACACTAACATTGGGCACTCTCCTGTTCGAACTCGTTCATCAAACTGAACGAATCTTTTTTGAGTCATTTCGCTCATTTTGTTCATTGAATGAACCAAATGACTCGAAAAAAGATTTGTTCATTTTGATGAACGAGTTCGAACAGGAGAGTCACTGACGCGCATCACAGAGGTGAGCATTTGAGCTCATAAAACATAAACTTTGTTATTTATTTTTTAAATGAGCGATTGTTTCGCTTGATAAGACCCTTATTCATCGTCTGGTGTCAGTTTAAAGCCCTTTGAAGCTTGCACTGAAACTCTCATTTGGACCTTGAACCGTTTGGTTCCCATTGAAGTCCATTATATGGAGAAAATCCTGGAATGTTTTCATCAAAAACCTTAATTTCTTTCGACTGAAGAAAGAAAGACATGGACATCTTGGATAATAATAATAATAATAATTTCATTACATTTATATAGCGCTTTTCTAGACACTCAAAGCGCTTTACATAGAAGGGGGAATCTCCTCAACCACCACCAATGTGCAGCATCCACTTGGATGATGCGACGGCAGCCATATTGCGCCAGAACGCTCACCACACACCAGCTTACTGGTGGAGAGGAGACAGTGATGAAGCCAATCAGTATATATGGGGATGATTAGGTGGCCATGATGGACAGAGGCCAAGGGGCAAATTTGGCCAGGATGCCGGGGTAACACCCCTACTCTTTCGAAAGACATTCTGGGATATTTTTGTGACCACGAGAGAGTCAGGCCTCGGTTTACACCATGCGTTCACACCGCTGCCAGGGCGAGCGTCAAAGTGGCCGGAAGTCATTCATTTTCAATGAGAGCCGGCGGCGAGCTCCGGCGAGGGCGGCGCGGCGCGTCTTGGACGGTGAGAGCGGCGAGGAAAGTTGAAATCAGTTCAACTTTATGGTAATGAGCAATGACGCGGTTCGGCGGCAACCAGCGGCAACCAATCGGAATGTAGAAGTGTTCCGTTTGAGAGAATTCCAGAGAACGCAGTCCTGTAAACTTTGGTTCCGGCCACATTAGTTCCCAAGCAAAATAGAGGAGGTTGATCATTTGAATTTGATAAGAGGGCGCGCAGCACTATTTATAGGCAAGATTTTCGTGCTAGAACACTTTTTCAGCGGTAATGCAAATTATAATAGCACTTAACCATGAACACAAAAGCCACACCACACACATATGGCTTTTCATTTGTTTATTTCATTAGCAAACATGTCACTATAATTTTAAAGTTATTTCCATCGATCAATTTTCTGCAAAAATAACGACCGACATGCTTGTTTGCTTTGTGGCCCTTTTAAATACCGTTTTAAAAAAAGTCACGCATTCGATCTACGTCAGAAGCATCAGAAGCGTCCACGAATCTTTCCACGGCGTCGTTGACAGAGCGGCAAGAGCGAATTTTGCCGCTCTCGCCGCGGCGGTGTGACGTACGGTAACGTCTACATGCGAAGGACGGATCGTTAAACCGAGGATGACATGGGCGTGAGTAAATTATCAGCAAAAGTTTTTTTTAAAGTGAACTATTACCTGTAATGGATTTGAATGGATTCTGAGATGTTTTGTGGTGTTAGTAAAGCCCCTTCCACACAGATGATCCCATAAAATTGTCATAAATTGTCAGTGCTAGAGTGGCTTCACGCAAACATGGGGACCTGAGTATCATTGCCGGAATCAAGACCAATGCCATACGGGGTGTGCCAAAAGATGAGAGTCGTTCGCCAGCTTCAGTGGAACAATACGTGATGCGCTAATTTACCATCGAATACAAAAAAAGCATGTGGTTTCCCAGATCTTAAGCAAACTAAAGATGCTGCGGAGACATAACATGTCACATCCTGAACCAAAATCAAACATTACCAATGTGTAAAAGGGGCTTAAAACATTTCCCGTGATTGATCAAATTACACAAATCAGTTTGATATAAACATTTCAATAGATTCTGTCAATTCCTCACCCAGCCATAACTAACTTTAGCTCTTTATTAAAATCCTTTTCAATGATTGTCCTTTCCTGATTTTGACCAGAGCCTATTTCTGGTATATCATTTTATAGTAATTCTTCTTTAAATGAATCCACAAGCAAATTAATTTTTAAAGGGATACTCCACTTTTTTTGGAAATAGGCTCATTTTACAGCTCCCCAGAGTTAAACAGTTGAGTTTTACCATTTTTGAATCCATTCAGCCGATTTTCTGAATATTTAGATGAATATCAGTAACCAGACAGTTTCTGGTCTCATTGACTTCCATAGTAGGAAAAATATATACTATGGAAGTCAATGAGACCAGAAACTGTCTGGTTACTGATATTCTTCTAAATATCAGAAAATCGGCTGAATGGATTCAAATATGGTAAAACTCAACTGTTTAACTCTGGGGGAGTTGTAAAATGAGAAATGTAAAAGTGGAGTATCCCTTTAAAAGACAGAGTTTGAAAGGTGCAGCAGAACAGGACTGACTCGGCTAGGAGTGTTACACAGAGTGTCACCATTTAATGAAGACAGATGAGATCACCGGTGTTCATAGGGTCACCTACCTTCCTTCCCTCCAGGAACTTAAGAGCTGTCCCGATGTTGGACACCCAGTGGATCCTTTTGAGTTGGCGGCCTTGTTCGCATGGCTGCAGGGAAATAAGAGGTTTATCAGGAGCAGGAATGAGCCCATCATCTCGGCATTAAACAGACATTGACACGCGCCAGCTGCTCCTGTGCTGAATGCAGAGGTTTCACAAAGGGATAATCTGCAGATATTGCATCACTTACTAATCTCTGTCCAGACAGCACCTCTAACAGAGCCAGCAGTTTCACCCCATCCTTGATGTCCTCAAAGAGGTCGTTGACTTCAAATGGAGGTTTGTGCTGGAAAAGGACAAAAAGAAGAGGGGAAAAAAGATGAATGCAAATGTGTTGGACGCTTTATGCCATTGTGCTATGGTGTTCTCGCTATAATTTATTCTACTTTTTATTCTTTTTCTACTTTAAAAGTCGGTTTATCATCTGCTGAATAAATACATATGAATGCTTTTAGGTCAGTCCCTCTTCAAGGGATAGTTCACTTTGAAATACATTTTTGGTATGTTTTAGCTTACCTCAAGGGCATCCAAGATGTAGGTGTCTTTGTTTCGCAGTAGTTTCAATTTTGATATGTTTAGGTCAAACCGTTCTTGTCTGTCAGTCATATAATGGAGGTCTATGGTCACCACCTCAAAGAGCATGCACAGAGAAGTCCAAATGAAACATGATTTAATGACTCGTAAATGTAAGTACACACTGATGGCCTAAGACATGAAACGAGCAGTTTGTGTGAGAAAACGAACAGTATTTATATCGTTTTTACCTCTTGTAACCACAGCCACGTCCAAGTGATCTGAGGGCGCGGGCGCTTTGTGGCTGTGGTAACGAGGTAAAAACCATATCCGTTCGTTTTCTCACACAAAACACTCATTTCGTGTCTTAGGCAATCAATGTGTACTTACATTTACGAGTCATTGAATCATGTTTAATTTGGACTTCTCTGTGCATGCTCTTTGAGGTGGTGACCATAGACCTTCATTACATGACTGACAGACAAGAACGGTTTGACCTAAAAACATAAAAATGGAAACTACTGCGTAAACAAAGACACCTACATCTTGGATGCCCTTGAGGTAAGCTAAAACATACCAAAAATATATTTCATAGTGAACTATCCCTTTCATTCCCAGAGGAATTAAAGTTTATTGCTCAGAAGATACTATTTCATACAGTAGCTCAGCATACACAAAGTTGTCACAGATTTTTCTCAAAAAAATTACTTGGGGGAAATTAAAATAGATGCGATTGAATGAATTATTGGTAGCAGTAGAAATAGAAAAAAGCGGATAGCTGCTCAGATTTATTGAAGAAATGTAAGGTTTATATTGAGATGTTCAAACAAGAGTTGGTAAAGTGTCAGTTTCTGAGGGGTCTTTATCTCTTCAGTGAATACTGAAACACACTCTTTTATTTTTCCCTCTCATATCACGCTTTAACCAAACTTGTCATGCATCCAAACTGAAACTACAAGCTGTGCAGGCAGATGAAACCACACACATACAAATAAACTTAAAAAAAGAAGCACATCAAATGTATTTTTCAGTATCATATACATACAGCACCGTTCAAACATTTGCGGTCAGTAAGATTTTTGGTTACACTTTATTTCAAGGGGTCCGTGTTACAGTGTAATTATACATTTAAGTACTGAGTAATAATAATTAGCTACATGTACTTACTATAGGGTTAGGGTTAGGATTAGGGTGTGGTTTAGGTTAGATGTATGTAATTAAACACAATTTATAGTAATTACTATAGTAACTACATGTAACGTGTGTAACAAAGACACTGTCAAATAAAGTGTTTTTTTATAAATTGATACGTTTATTCAGGAAAGACACACTAAATTGATCAAACAAATATTTATAATGTCACTAAAGATTTCTATTTCAAATAAATGCTGTTCTTTTGAACAGCATAACTGTCCATACTAAAATTGATAATAATATCATGTCACAATATCAATAAAATCATGTGACATAAGACTGGAGTAATGATGCAGAAAATTCAGCTTTGCATCATGGAGATTAAATTAAATTTTTTATATATATTCAAATAGAAATCAGTTACTCCCAAATGTACAAATATTCAACAATATTGCTGTATTTATTGTTCAAATAAATGCAGTCTTGGCGAGCAGAAGAGGTTAAAACATTAACAACAATCTAACCAACCCCAAACTCAGTGTGCAAATGTAGTATTACTCTAATATCCACATCATCATATTGCTACTGTACCATATTTGTAAGAGCAAGCATATTGTGAAAGTATATAGACATGATTCAGAAAAGGAGTTTAGATTTAAAATTCCTAATCAGCTGCTCCTGTACAAAAATCATAAAAAGTGCAGATCTGCTTTAAAATATTAAAAGGAAATGGACACAATAGGAAAGGATAACAGAGAAGTCAGAGGTCAAACAAAAATAGACAAAACTTTCCATCATGAATGCAATGTGCCAACACATTTGCTTTGGTCATGCTGACTAATGAGAAAATAAAGGAAGCAAGTATGAAAATGTAAATCTAGTTTTATTTTTGTTGAACAAATGCAAAAAATATTAAATAAAACATTACAAAAAAAAATAGCTGGACAGACAGGCCAACAAGCAGACGCACAGAGAGTGATGTGAATCTGTATTGCAGGCATGAAGCATTACATAGCATATTCTGCAGCTTAGTTAGTATGCACTTAGTGTGTGCTTTCTGCACAGCAGTGGACCCACTCGCTGCACACATTACTGGGACTCTTCAAGCTCTTCATAACCGTGCTTTGAACTGTTGTGCAGCAGATTGTGAGGAACAAAAGGCCCCTCAGTGCAATCTGCACTGACTGGAATACTTAAACCCACCATTTGTGTCAGATTATCCTCTCTTTGTGTGCTGCAAAATGCCACGTCACCAAAGCAACTAATCACGCATAATGAGGAGAGAGAGAGAGAGGGAGGGGCATCTCACAACAGCTCCGCTTTTACTTTCTAAGATGTGGGTCGTTATACAAAACCATGTGACTTCAACAATGGATTGCTGATGTCATCATGTACTACGTGCAATGAAAGCCATTTCTGCGACCACATCAACAAAAATATAGTAACTTCCTTTTATTAGCAAATGTATTTTAATGAGGATGCCTTTATTTGTTTAAATGTCAACTTAATCTGTAAAATGGTTATCCTCAATATTTCTCCGAAGAATCATTTTAACGCAATATATTATGCATTATATCATGTTAATGGACCCAAAAATAATTCACATTATTATGGAAGCTTGTTTCCGCCACAGAATTAAAAATTAAAAAGGTCATTGAGATGTTTTATCTCACAATTCTGACTTTTTTTTTACAATTGCGAGTTTACATCTCGCAATTCTGACATTATTTCTCAGAATTGTGAGATATAAAGTCCGAATTTTGATATAAAGGCGCAAAATTGTGTTATAAAGTCAGAATTGCGTGATATAAAGTCCCAATTGCATGTTATAAAGTCAGAATTGCACTGATATAAATTCGAAATTGCGTGTTGTAAAGTCAGAATTGCGAAATATAAACTTCTGAGGAGGAAAAAGTTAGTCTTGTTTTTCCTTCAAGAATTGGCCTGATAACTTGCAATTGCGATTTTAGTATCTCACAATTCTGCGAAAAGATGTCAGAATTGTGAGATAAAAAGTTGCAATTCTGTCTTTTTCACAATTACGACTTTATTTTCTCATAATTGCAACTTTATATCTCGCAATCGCGAACTATTTCTACAGAATTGCGAGTTTATATCTCGCAATTACGACTTTATTTCTCAGAATTGTGAGTTTTATCTCGCAATTGCGACTTTATTTCTCCGAAATTGCGACTTTATATCTCGTGATTGCGACTTTATTTCTCAGAAATTGCGTGTTATAAAGTCAGAATTACGAATATAAAATCAGAATTGATTGATATAAAGTCACAATTGCGTGTTGTAAAGTCAGAATTACGAGATATAAACTTTTCTGAGGAGGAAAATGTTAGTCTTGTTTTTCCTTACAGGACTGATAACTCGCAAAAAGATGTCAGAATTTCGAGATATAAACTAGCAATTATGTGTTATAAAGTCAGAATTGCAAGATGTAAACTGAGCAATTCATTGTGAAAAAAAAGTTAGAATTGTGAGATAAAAAGTTGCAATTCTGTCTTTTTTTCACAATTACGTCTTTATTTCTCAGAATTGCGACTTTATCTCACAATTGCGACTATTTCTCATAATTACAACTTCATATCTCGCAATTGCGACTTATTTCTCAGAATCGCAGTTTATATCTCCCAATTGCGACTAGTTCTCAGAATTGTGAGTTTATATCTCGCAATTGCGACTTTATTTCTCAGAATTGCGAGTTTATATTCTCGCAATTGCGACTATTTCTCAGAATTGCGACTTTATATCTCACAATTGTGACTTTATTTCTCAGAATTGCGAGTTTATATCTCACAATTGCGACTATTTCTCAGAATTGCGACTTTATATCTCACAATTGCGTCTTTATTTCTCAGAATTGCGACTTTATATTCTTCGCAATTGTCTAATCCTTTATTTTCTCATCAACTTCCTGACTTAATATCTCGCAATTGTGAGATAAAAACTTGCAGTTATTACTATTTTTTTTTCATTGGCGGAATCAAGCTTCCATACATAATGGCAGTTAATTGGGTGGCAAATGCATTGCATGTTAACTTTAAAGAAATCAGTTGTCTGACAGAATCTATAATCTTCTAAAAATCAGAAATTAACAACTTTTTCAAATTAATCACTTTCTCAAAATGTAAAATCCCACCATCTGAAATCACCGGGCACACGTGTCAAAGACCTCAGGAGCGAAGCATGCTTCCTCCCACTGAGAAATGTTCCAGCCCCTCTCAACGACCATCTGCACATACCTACAGTGTCCAAGACTTCCCAGAAACACACTTGTCTCTATACGTAAATTCAATCCACATTGCCACATAACAAAAGTTAAGTTCAGGGGAAATATCTCAACAATGTTGAATGTAACAAAGTACGATAGAGTGTCTCTGTCCAGTTAAAACGCTGTCTGTCCCATGCCAATACCTTAACAAGACAAGAGACACAACATGTCAACACAGATTATCGGACTTGTATTCAGAGGAAGTGGACTCTGACAAAATGTAGCAAATAAACAAAAAGACCTGCATCCTCCCTAAAGTGGTCATATATTTTTTAATTTCATTTAATTTTGTCCCTGAGATCAAAATATTTCATATATTTTGAATATACATACATATGAAATCATAAATTTATGCTAAATCATATATAAATCTGATAAAGTCAGACTTATAACATAAAAACTGTATTATTATACATCATATATCTGTGACTTATAATTATGACTTTTAAAATCTCATAATTATGACTTTCTATTAGAGCCAGACCGATATATCGGCAGGCCGATATTATCGGCCGATATTAGGCATTTTCTAAAATATCGGTATCGGCAGTTATAATGGCCGATAAATGAATATTTCAAAAATGAAATAAAAATGGACGAATCACGCTTCAACCATGTCATGAGTGTTGTCAAAAAGTGCAGGTAAAGGGATAAGCAAGCTGACATTGTAATTATAAGGTAGATTATATAACTATAAGGCAATGTAGGGATTAATTATTATTTATATATCAGAACTTTAATATATTTTGATGTTCCTCTGTTCTGTTGTGAAACAAGTTTCTTTTTAAAATGCATTATCATATTATTTTAGTTAAAACTCATAAACAACTAACTAATGGTAGAGAAATCTGTTAATATTTTGTTGCGCGTTTCTGAAATAAAAATAATAATATCGGCCGATATATCGGAATATCGGATTTAAAACCAACAAATATTTGTATCGGTATCGGCCTTCAAAAAATGTCTTCAAAAAATGTCTTTTATGTCATATAGTTATGACTTTACTTTTCAAATAGAGCTATTCAAGTCATCTGGTGAGATGTTTTATATTGTATATCTTTTTTACATCATAATTTTGACTTTTAGGCTCGAACTATTTAGGGTGACATAATGTCAATTTCATATTTTGTTGTCATAACTATGCCATTTTAAGCATTGCTATAAATATGATTTACCAAAGCATGTTTTTTCTGTGGGAGGAAAAGGGCTTCGATAAGCATAATGATCAACTATATGTCAGTATTTCATAAATTCAGAGCAGTTTTTCCAAGTCTTTAATGCTCAGGGTACTAACACAAGATCACCCACTCGTCTTGGCCATGGCAGTTGGACGACGCCATCACAACACAGCATTCATCCTCAAAGCACACAGCACAAACAGCGCCCTTCATGATTTTTATTAGAGTATTACAGCATTACGCCCCCTCACTCACTGTTTACTGTCCAGACAATGAACAGCCTTTAATCATCTGAGCTTTACTCAGTTACACAGACATTTGCCCTTTAGAGTCATTATGACATTAGGCTAAAACTAATCACATGGACCATTCTCGCTGTTCAAGGATGATGGGTCAGGAAGACAGGAGGATGGTAACACAGCCATCACTGCTTAAGATGCTGGTTTGTTCCCTCTCAGCATCAGCTGTCTAGCATTACATACTCAGTTAGTGACTGTCGGACTACACGATGTTGGGAAAAAACGGACATTGTGATATTGCAACATGAAAACAATTTCATCAGGGGCCTCATGTAAAAAACTTGATCCTAAAAGTGTGTCCACACAAAATCTAGATTTTTTTTACAGATTTATATGCCAGAACGTACGCAAAATTCCCTTTAGAAAACCCAGTCAGCGGAAGATTGTGCGTACATGCATCTCCACCCCGTCTCCTTTCCGAAATAAACACATATAGCGCTTACAAAGCCTAGTTTTACTATGCATAATGTTTGCATTTCATTTCCATGGATATACCCATCTATGTGATACTTGTTTAATGATACAAGACATGCATGAATATGAGATATGCAAAGACATACACAGATACACACAGACGGCAGCGGGTTTAATAAGCTGCTGTCACTTTAAGAGCTAATGTATGGAAGCTTATGTGTAGCATTATTCAATTTGAAATGTAATATGCAAAATGACAATGCAATATGTAAAATGGCATTGCATTTTGTATTTAAATGTACATTTTACATTACCATTCTAGCAACGTTTGGTGCAAAATGAAATTTCATAATTTATATTTGCCATTTCATACACTAGTTTGAATATGCATATTGAAACGCTTTATAAGTGGCAAAATTAAAATGAAAATACATTACAGAAATGATTCGAATATATGTAACATGTTCAAGCAAAAACTGTGGCAAAATGATCCTTCAAATGCTATTTTTATTAATTGCATTTAGACTTACAGTCAAGACACTCGCGATTGCATTTTCATGCAATGCCCCGCAATGGATGTAGCAAAATTCATGTGCAGTTTGGAAATGCATTCCGAGCCGATCACGCCCCCTCCTGGCCTGTCAATCACTGCATCAAGGCGGGGCTCGGCAACAACAGGTAAACATAGCAAATGGCTGTTACGTGTTTTGAGCTGTTGGCATTGCATGAAAATGCAATCGCGAGTGTCTTGACTGTGAGTGTAAATGCAATTAATAAAAATAGCATTTGAAGGATCATTTTGCCACGGTTTTTGCTCATGTTACACATATCTAATAATTTCTGTAATGCATTTTCATTTTAATTTTGCCACTTATAAAGCGTTTCAATATGCATATTAAAACTAGTGTAAGAAATGGCAAATATAAATTATGAATTTTCATTTTGCACCAAACGTTGCTAGAATGCAAAATGTAAAATGTAAATTGAAATACAAAATGCAATGCCATTTTATATATTGCATTGTCATTTTGCATATTACATTACAAATTGAATAATGCTACACATAAGCTTCCATACTAATGCACGAATTCAATATAATGATGCGCATCGGGAATTCAGTGTTCGCGTGGTCTGCTCAGCTCTGTGTGTGCGCGCAGAAAACAGTGTGCGAGATCCGAATTGAGGTCTCTTTTGCATCTTCTTGCACTCAAAGGGTTTAAATTTGCTTGAATGTTTAAACTCATAGGACCTAAAACACGTGCAAATGATACATTTTTACTCTATGATGGTTGGAATTTTGCAATAAATCCAAGAATCACGAGCGTTTCGAACTGTGGGGACTGGTCCGTACGGATCAACTATATGGATCGTACTATAGTGGATATCGTACATCCTGCAATATCAATGCTAAAACGATATATCGTGCAGTCTATCATGATATATACCAGCAAAAATAGACACTTAAACTTGCTGACCAATGCTGCATTTAAATGACATAAAAATTCAATAACAATTGTGAAACATTATTGTAATTTAAAATAACTGTTGTCGATTTCAATATATTTTAAAATATAATTTATTCATGTGATGGAAAAGCTGAATTTTCAGTATCGCTACTCCAGTTTTCGGCTCAATAAATGTTGATTAATTTAACGCATCCTAGCTAAATAAAAGGATTAATTTGTTTCTATGATATAACTGACCATAAACTTTTGAACAGTAGTGGAACTACTTTTCAAAATAAAGATTTTTTTGTCAATCTGAGGAAAGAAGTCACAGATCTACTAAAAATGATTGCACCAGGATTAAAACTGTATGCACATGCATGCATGCAGGTAAAATAACATATCATCCCTATCTGGAGATTTAATAACATGTAAGACTGATCTGATCCAAACCTGTATGAATATTTATTAATTATGATATGCAAATTCCCCCAGAGTCTTTACAAAACTCACTGCATTTTTAATGTGCCAAAGTCACTGTTGTATTGTAATCCAGTGTATATAGTACTGGAAGCAAAACATTGGGGCATTCCGATTAAAAAGATTGCAAAACATCTTACCTTGGCCAAGTGTGAGTTAATCCACTTTGTAAAAGTTCTTTTCTGCACCGACTCCTGTTCATCTGCAGATGAGAGAGACACAATAACAACATAAGTGATAAGTTTTACTGTTCAAACCGTTCAAACAACAGATTCCAGTCTTCTTCATTCTGCTCACAACCATCATGACTCACCTGGCTATTTTGTTATATTTGTGAGAAATAAATGCATTCAAAGGATTTAATATTGGATATTGTAGTTTCATTAAGCCAGATTCAAAGCGAGAGAGGAGATTTTTACCAGCACAGGAGAGCAGAGAGTCCACATGTGGCATGGGCAAAAACATTGACATGATTTCAGAAAAAATGGGCCAATATTCCTATTAGATCTAGGGCCAGATTTACCAAACAGGGAAAATTAGCATTAGCATTAGCATTAGAGCGCAATCCCATAAAAGTGCAAATGGGAGTGGATAATTCTGTGTGATCTACTGATCGACACGCAAATTAAAGAACATAGACGCAGCCGGATCATTTCCATAATGACCAATGCAATCTACCAAATTAGCGTCTGGTTTAAAACATGCTTTTTTAGGGTGTTAAATAATGGCACAAATACAAGCAAATAGACTAGTGCAAACCTTAGTAAATCACCTGATAAATTTAAAATAGTCTCCTCCCATAAATTTTTGCATACAAATGCAAATGCGTATGCAATAAGATCAGCCGCAAAAATAACCCTGTCCAGGCCTTTTCAGCGCTAACTTTTCACTGCGTGTCTTTAGTAAATCCTGAGAGTATGTTTTTATACACCAAAGAGAGGGTTTGTGCTAGTGCAAGCTATTAGTAAATCTGGCCCATAGTATATACTCAACATTAACAACATACATTTATATTTAAAAAGGTAACAAAGATATGCTCCTTATGTTGCAAAGTTCTCAAGAAGACTTCGTTTAACTAGATTTTTACATTTCCCGAAAGAAAATGTGAATAGCTCTTGCCTGTGCATAAGTCATCGCCTTAGTGCTGTGGTGTTATGGGATGGTTGCTAGTGCATTGCTATGCAGTTGCTAGGATGTTCTGAGTGGTTGCCAGGTTGTTGTTATGCAATTTATTAGTGTGTTCTGGGCAGCAGCCAGCTTTTTGCTATGTAGTTGCAAAGGTATTCTGCGTTGTTGCCAGACCATTGCTATGCAGCCATAAAGATGTTCTGAACAGTTGTCAGGGTATTGTCAAACAGTTGTTAGGATGTTTTGTGTTGTTACCAGGGTATTGTAAAGTAACTGTGGTTGTCAAGACACTGCTATCGAGTAGTTAAGATATTCTGGGGGTTGCCAGGGTGTTGCTAAGCGTCTGCTACAAAGTGTCTATGCAGCGATGAAGATGTTCTGAGTGGTTGCTAGGATGTTCTGGGTGGTTGCCAGGGCATTGCTATGAAGTTACTACAGTATAATGATCTAAGCGGCTGCCAGGGTGTTGCTATCCATTTGCAAAGGAGTTCTGAGTGGTTGCCAGGACATTGCTATGCAGCCATAAAGATGTTCTGAGTGGTTGTCAGGGTGTTGTCAAGCAATTGTTAGGATGCTCTGTGTAGTTTGTAGTTACCAGTCCATTGCAAAGTGACTGCAAATGTGTTCTGGTGGTTCCCATGCTATTGCTATGCAGCCTGGCATTTCTGAGTGGCTGTCAGGGCACTGCTAAGGAGTTGTTAAGATGTTCTGAGTGGTTACCAGGGTGTTGCTAAGCAGCTGCTAGAAATGTTCTATGCAGTCATGAAGATGTTATGAGTGGTTGCTAGGATGTTCTGGGTAGTTACAAGGCCATTGCTATGAAGTTGTTTCAGTAGGATGATCTGGGCGGTTGCCAGGGTGTTGTTATGCGTTTGCAAAGGTGTTCTGATTGGTTGCCAGGCCATTGCTATGCAGCCATAAAGATGTTCTGAGTGGTTTTCAGGGTGTTGTCAAGCAATTGTTAGGATGCTTTGTGAAGTTTGTAGTTACCAGTCCATTAAAAAGTGACTGCAGATGTGTTCTGGTGGTTCCCAGGCTGTTGCTATGCAGCCTGGCATTTCTGAGTGGCTGTCAGGGCACTGCTAAGGAGTTGTTAAGATGTACTGAGTGGTTACCAGGGTGTTGCTAAGCAGCTGCTAGAAATTTTCTATGCAGTCATGAAGATGTTATGAGTGGTTGCTAGGATGTTCTGGGTAGTTACAAGGGCATTGCTATGAAGTTGTTTCAGTAGGATGAACTGGGTGGTTGCCAGGGTGTTGCTATGCGTTTGCAAATGAGTTTTGAGTGGTTTCTAGGGCGTTGCTATGCCGCCATAAAGATGTTCTGAGGGGGTTGCTAGGATGTTCTGGGTGGTTGCCAGGGCATTGCTATGAATTTACTACAGTATAATGATCTGAACGGCTGCCAGGGTGTTGCTATCCATTTGCAAAATAGTTCTGAGTGGTTGCCAGGCCATTGCTATGCAGCCATAAAGATGTTCTGAACAATTGCCAGGGTATTGTCAAACAGTTGCTAGGATGTTTTGTGTGGTTACCAGGGTATTGTAAAGTGACTGCAAAGGTAGTTGCCAGGTTGTTGCTATGCAGCTAAAAAGACTTTGAGTGGCTGTCAGGACACTGCTATCGAGTAGTTAAGATATTCTGGGGGGTTGCCAGGGTGTTGCTAAGCGTCTGCTACAAAGTGTCTATGCAGCCATGAAGATGTTCTGAGTGGTTGCTAGGCTGTTCTGGGTGGTTGTCAGGGCATTGCTATGAAGTTAATACAGTATAATGAACTGAGCGTCTGCCAGGGTGTTGCTATGCATTTGCAAAGGAGTTCTGAGTGATTGCCAGGCCATTGCTATGCAGCCATAAAGATGTTCTGAGTGGTTGTCAGGGCATTGCTATGCAGCCATAAAGATGTTCTGAGCCATTGCCAGGGTGTTGTCAAGCAATTGCTAGGATGTTCTGTGTAGTTGCCAGTGCATTGCAAAGTGACTGCAAATGTGTTCTGGTGGTTACCAGGCTGTTGCCATGCAGCCTGGCATTTCTGAGTGGCTGTCAGGGCACTGCTAAGGAGTTGTTAAGATGTTCTGAGTGGTTAACAGGGTGTTGCTAAGCAGCTGCTAATACATTTTTTGTGCAGTCATGAAGATGTTATGAGTGGTTGCTAGGATGTTCTGGGTAGTTACAAGGGCATTGCTATAAAGTTGTTTCAGTAGGATGATCTGGGCGGTTGCCAGGGTGTTGCTATGCATTTGCAAAGGAGTTCTGAAGGGTTGTCAGGGCATTGCTATGCAGTTGCTTTGATGTTTTAAGTGGTTGCCAAATGCCAAGGCAAGTGGTTTCAAGGATGTTGCTATGAGGTTGCTATGCAGGTATACAAATGTTCTGGGTGTTACCTAGAGTGTTCAAGGTGTTGCTGTTATTTTTTTATCACTTGCCAGGTGGAAAAAGTTTAATACTGCAACTATTTGCTACTACTCAGATCATTAACCCTAAATATGAGCAATAGCATTAGGGATGTTTGACTTCACAAAACAGCAATAATGGAAGTGTGTGACATCTGCTTACACAATATACACATCTTGCAGAGCATTTCGAGATACAGAAAAGCTCATCCAGGTCACCAACAAACACCCACCAGACATATTTATGCATGATGGGCTCAGACGGACCAACGATATTCACAAGAGACAACATCCTATGTTTGCATGCATGTTCTAATGCAATGCACAGAGCATGTTTAAGAAGCATCCATGTACTGTAGCACACATGGCATGCCACAGCCATTATAATCCAACATGCGCAGCTGTAAAGAGGTTAACATCAGCACTCGTGTGCAGCCGTGACCCGTGCCGAACACGGTGATTACCTCTCCCGAGGAGGAAGACGAGGAAGACCTCAGCTGCCCAATAATGTCTAGTGAGCCATATGAGACGTGTCACTGCATATCTGGATCATGCATCTGTTTCACCTACATTCAGTGAAGCACAGACTACATGTGAATCTGAGCTAGTGGCTCCCAAACTCCTGAAATATCCAGTCAGATGAGAGGAGACATCGATGTCCCACTTACCGCGGAGATACTGAAAGAATCCCGTCACCAGATTCAGAGAGCGTGGTCTTTTTCACAGCTATGTCCTTAAAGTGAGCCATCGTGCACCCTGCATTCCCTCCGTTTCTTTGTGTCCTCCTTCATGTGTGCGTGTCACTCAGGGAGGGAAGCCAGATCAGCTATCCTTTATTTCCTCCGGGAAGCAGGAGCTTTCCGTGTGAAAACACAGTGCGACTGAGTGCTGGAGGATGGAACCTCCCTCCTCCTGTTGTCTCCCTCTCTCTCCTCCTCCGCCGTAGATAGGCTGATAATCGGGGGCAGTTTTTATGAGCCAGGCGACTTCCTGTTGTTAGCGGAGCTAGGGAGTCGTGCTGGTGTGTGGATGCTCCGTTCAGGTCTGTTCTCAGTTCTAGCAGCATCCCACAGCTGCAGCCATACTAACCGGCTATGGCACTGATCCTCCAATCAGCACGCGGGGGGCTGTGATGTCACTGGGCAGCTGGTGTTATCCTGATTTCTATGGGTGGGTGGGGGTCAGTACTCGCGCTACACAGCTTGAACTCCACTACAAGCACTGCAGACACCCTAATGCAAGAATGGCTTAGCAAATAATCAGATTCATTGCAGTCCAGAATGCTGTTCAACCAGGGACTTATTAGGTATATAATATAATTACTGTGAGTGTGTATGAGTTTGCATGTGTGAGATGCAAAGAACATCATTTTTTTGTCTTTACAATGAGAAATCAAAATTGTACGTAATTTATTAATTTATTAATTAAATATTATTTTAGTGTTTGATGACACAACTATTATGGTACTTTTATGATTCAACAAACTGCTAATACTAAGTATTAAACTTTGGCAAGTAATTTATCCTACAACAGTTGTACTACATACATGCATTATACTTCAAACAGGGTTCCTGCACACTTTTTAAAGTCAAATTTAAGGCTTTTTAAGACCTTTTTAAGACCTGAAGAAATCAAAATGAATACCATACATTAGGGGTGTGCAATATTGACAAAAATCAATATTCTCTCGATATTTTAAACTTTTTGTTGATAATAATTAGATGATATTTTACTGATTGTGTTTTTGTGCTGGTGCCATGGCTGGTTTAGGCCTGTTGTTGACAGCAGACTCGGAAAGATATTTATATTTTTCATATTCTATGCAGTGGTCAGTTCACAGCAGTGACAGAAATGACAATATTTGCCACCTTAAATTGATTTCCAGGGGCATTTTCACCTATATATGGAGATTTTTTTCTAATCTTAGAGTTATGCATCACGTTTTATGTCAAATACTAACATTCAAATTAAATTATACAGTAATTATCCTTATTTATACAATAACACTTAATTACACAATAATTACATAGTAGGCCTACCACTGTTAGCAGTCAAATTAAATAATTCAATCAAAAATCCATCTTTGCAGTGCAGAGGTGACACACTCCATTTACAATTGCATAAATAAAGCTATACGTTTTTTTAAATCAATATTCAATATTTAAATATGAAATGATTTCTAATTTTAACGTTTTACTTTTAATATTAAACTAAAACCGCCAGTAGGTGGCGGTAAATCACTGTCTTAATAAGCGAGTTGAGGGAGTCGTTCATTCAACCGATTCGTTCAAACGGCTGGTTCATTCGGGAAAGAAGCAAATAATTGAATCGTTAAAGTGATTCGTTCAAAACGCGGATTTCATTCAAAAAATCATCGCTGTCTGTTTCATTTCATTGAGACTCTGCTACGGTTTCATTTTGAAATTCTAGTCGGCGAAATAAAGGGAAAACAGACAATATTGATAATGTTATGTCTAAAAACTAACTCACAATGTCAATTTATTTTTAATTTAACTATTGTATAACAAATATCACACTTGTGCACGGGAAAACGAAACTCTTACTGATGTGATATTCTAATATAAGAACATAATATGAAATAAATATAAGACAAAAACTAATTTGGGGACATACCTATAACCATAGACATAATAAATGCATGTCTGTAACTTCACACATCACGCGGTGAAAGCACGAGGAGACAACTGCGATATCACCTCAAACTCCCAGTGCCTCATACATCGTTAAAACAATAGAATATCATAATAGACAATACACATCGCACACCTACGCACATAAAGAATGAACTTACGACTGAACTGACCAACCGTCTTCTCTCCTCTCTAGCGTACAGGAGACGGACGTTATTCTGCCGCGAATGTGATGTGACGCGATTTGTCACGTGAAACAACAAGGCCAATAAAAAAATAATACGGACGCAAATTATATGGTTTTAATTTAGAAAACATTTAGATATTACTAAGTCGAAGTGTCATCTAAAAATTTAAGACCTTTCATTAGTAAAAAATAAGACTTTTTAAGACTTTTAAGGGCCTTAAATTTTAAAAATCTAATTTAAGACTTTTTAAGGATCCGGGAACCCTGTTCAAATCACGTGTCATGTACAGGAGGAATAAAGAGACCTCAAAGTGGACTATTTTGACTTGGACAATAATTAAGTAACCACCTAGCAACACCCTGGCAACCACCCAAAAAACCTCTGTAACAATCCTAAAAAATATATATATAATGGTTTCCACAAATATATTAAGCACCACAACTATTTTCAAAATGTATAATAAAAAGAAATCAAATCAGCATATTAGAGTGACATAATCATGTGACAGGAGTGATAGACTGGAGTAATAACTGTGTTACATTTATAAATAAATTCAAATACAAAACACTTATTTTAAATTGTAACAATTTTTCAATATTTCTGATCACATAAATGCAGCTTTGGTTGACCATAAGATGAACATTAAACTTTTGAATCTTTAATCTTTTGAATCTTTAATCTTTTTGAATCTTTGTATATCAGTAAAATAAAGTCCCAATGGATAACTGTTTTCTCATGTAATATTCTATTTCACTCATGTTCATTTTAAAGGAGTAGTTCACTTTTAAAAAAACTTTTGCTGATAATTTACTCACCCCCATGTCATCCAAGATGTCCATGTCATTCTTTCTTCAGTTGAAAAGAAATTAAGGTTTTTGATGAAAACATTCCAGGATTTTTCTCCATATAATGGACTTCAATGGGAACCAAACGGTTAAAGGTCCAAAAGACAGTTTCAGTGCAAACTGTTCAAAGGGCTTTAAACGATTCCAGATGATGAATAAGGGTCTTATCAAGCGAAACGATCGCTCATTTGTAAAAAAAACAAAAAACAAAGTTTAAGTTTTATACGTTTAAATGGTCGCCTTGCTCTGTTAGGGTTTGGGTTCAGGGTGTGATGCGTTCGTTACTCTCCTATTCGAACACGTTCATCAAAAATGAACCAATCTTTTCCAGATTCAACTCGTTCATTTCGTTTGTTGAATGAACCAAATGACACAAAAAAAGATTTGTTCATTTTGATGAATGAGTTCGAACAGGAGAGTCATGCGCGTGCATCACAGAACAGAGCAAGGCGACCATTTGAGCTTATAAAACTTAAACTTTGTTTTTGTTTTTTTTAAAATGAGTGATCATTTAGCTTGATAAGACCCTTATTTATCGTCTGGAATCATTTAAAGCCCTTTGAACAGTTTGCACTGAAACTGTCTTTTGGACCTTGAACCATTTGGTTCCCATTGAAGTCCATTATATGGAAAAAATCCTGGAATGTTTTCATCAACAACAAAGACCTTAATTTCTTTCGACTGAAGAAAGAATGACATGACATAGGGGTGAGTAAATTATCAGCAAAAGTTGTTTTTTTTTAAGTGAACTACTCCTTTAAATCCTTTAAGTCTTATTGATTCTGTACGTGTCTATGGCAAAAATCATTCATGACATGAATTTAATCATGCTAAATAATACATGCATTATTTGCAAATGGCTATAAGGCAACTGGGAACCAACTGCACTCAAAGTATTGAATCATTTATGTCACAGCCAGAGCAAATGCATCTGCCACCTGCTAAGTCACTCTATTATTCCTGACCATCAGCCACACAAACCCAATCCACCTGACAACATATTTATTTGTGTCCGAAAATATATGTCATTGTGCAATTATAAGACCATCTTATAACCATAAATGGACATCCCCGATGTTAAGTCTTCCAGGCATGCATTTCTTTGTATTGTGTCTTGTTTAATAAAACACCCTTTATTAAATTACTTAATTCAATCTCATGTCTTGGTGCATTGAAATGTAAGTGCACTTAAATATAAGTGTTCCTTCACAAATCCACTTAAAGGGAAACATCCATTCTTCGCTCACTCACAGTAGAATAGCTCAGGTATTTATATCTCAAGTATTTATATCTCAAAAAGCCTTTTGTGTTAAAGATTGAGGAATGTACCTCAAACTGTGTCAGTCACAGAAGATAAAAGTGAAAGTGCAATCACAAGACACAAGCTCATTTAATGAGTCACAAACAATTTGACTCAATTAGTTAACAGAGTTAAAGACAGTGTTCTTTAAAACAGATTAAAAAGATCTGGCAGTGTGCGGACTAGAATAAGGTAAGAAAAGGCAACTTATTTATTATATCTATACTCACATACATGTACACACACACACACACACACACACACACACACACACACACATATATATATATATATATATATATATATACAGTATATATATATATATACTGTATATATATACACATATATACACTACCGGTCAAAAGTTTAAGGTCGGTAAGATTTATTATGTTTTTAAAATAAGTCTCTTCTGCTCACCAAGGCTGCAATTTTTTGATAAAAAATACACAAAAAAAACAGTAATATTGTGAAATATTATGACAATTTAAAATGACTTTTTTATGTTAATGTATATTGAAATGAATTAGAATCTTTTCTAACATTATACATGTCTTTACTGTAACTTTTGATCAATGTAACTCATCCTTGATGAATAGAAGTATTGATTTCTTATTTATTTCCCCCCAAAAATAAAATACAAATTCTTACTGACCCCAAACTTTTTAAAGGGTAGTGTTTAATGTAACAAAAGCTTTCCATTTCAGATAAAAGCTGTTCTTTTGAACTTTCTATTCATCAAAGAATCCTGAAATAAAAATATAAAAAACATGGATAATAATCATACATATTTTTGGAGCATAAAATCATCATATTAGAGTAATTTGTGAAGGATCATGTGACACTGAAGACTGGAGTAATGATGCTGAAAATTCAGCATTTTTTCAGAGGAATAAATTATATTTTAATATATATTAACATAAAAAAGTCATTTTAAATTGTCATAATATTTCACAATATTACTGTGTTTTTTGTGTATTTTTTATCAAAAAAAAACTGCAGCCTTGGAGAGCAGAAGAGACTTCTTTAAAAACATAAAACAAATCTTACCGACCTTAAACTTTTGAACCGGTAGTGTATATATATATATATATATATATATATATATATATATATATATATATATATATATATATATATATATATATATATATATATATATAATCAATTAGTTGCCAATTACATTTTCAACAATGTAAATGGATTACTGTTATAATTAGCTCTCTAAATACTTTCTAAATTACACATCAACCTCAGCCAGTTAAACAAAGGATAGTCATGAAACTGCTCTTTTAATAAAAAAATTATAATTTTAAATTCTTAATAAATAATATGATAAATTTTGAGATTTCAATCCACTATTGTTTTGAATACATAGAATTAAAGAATTGTTCTATAATCTATACAATATATGATGCAATTACATTAGAAGTAACTGTAATTACAGAAAAATTAAGAGTAATCCACAGTGGTGGGTTTATTTTCAATTAAAGTAATTAATGACTTAATAATGCATTACACCCAACACTGTATCCATGTATTTTATAGAGCTGTCCAGTCCTGAAATGTGAGCTCAGGATATTGTAAACCTTTTCAGGATACAATATTGAGTTTAAAAAAGATCGAACAAATTTATACTATAAATGCAAATATAATTTGCAAAAGCCATCAGCAATCAATAGATGATCATTAGTGTTTTACAGTCAAAGCTAGGGGTGTAACGATTTTCGAACCGAACCGAAAAACCGCGATACTGAACTCACGATTCGAATCGCGATACTGTCATTGCGTACCGAACACGCCCCGCCCCGCCCCCTGCTACCCCGGCCACGCCCAGCCCGGCTCAATGGACCTCGTGTCTTATGTAAACAGTACACAATGAATTCAGTTTTGTAGCCTAACCACCATTAACACCAAATAACAAGCTCCGTGTTTTGTTACTTTCGATAATAAGCAAGGTGTAATCTTTCAGATTCTGTCTATTTGATCACGAAATTCAAACAATAAATGGCGTTTTGGCGCTCTTTGATGTGACGTGACAGATCGCTTACTAGGCTCCTCATTTCAAGCGGCAGCCGCGCGCGCGAGTAAACGCGATCATCTCTTCCTCAGTTACAGAAAAGACACCTGAAGGTATGTTGAAAGATACAGTATACTTACTGAAAGGCATCATAACTCGTGTAATCGCTCAATCAGTGTTTCAGCACCGGAAAGACGTCAATAAAACAGCAAAGCTTTAGCTTGTTGTCACTAGCATTATATTTACCTCAGCAGGCAAGTGATTCAGTGTCCACAACTTCTGAACCTTTGCACTAAATAAATGCACTATGTTAGCCTGTATATTATATTTTACTTAACCTGTTAATGATATCTTGATTATTTAATTTTATATTTAAAATATCTTTCATGAAAATGACAACTGTGTAAATTATTACATTAACACAAGTTAATGTAAAAACTGTCTTATGTTCAGTTTACATGTTTTCATACAATGTGTTGTGTGTTGATTATTATATCTAAAAAATAAATGGCATCTGAATTTAGGTTAAAAGTCTAGGCTACAACATTTAATGCTATAGTAATGTGCAGCCTTCAATATAGTTCACAGCATTAGCAGATTTTTTTAATCCTTGTGAAATGTTTAATTGTAACTGAATTAATTTAAAGACAGACCTTTTTTTTCATTAAACCACTGTTTAAAAAAAAGGCATTTTAGCTTTCTAAACCGAACCGAAACGAACCGAACCGAGACGTCAAAACCGTGGGAAAACCGAACCGTCAGTTTTGTGTATCGTTTACACCCCTAGTCAAAGCTAGTGCTGCAACACGACAAACTGGAGCATCCCCACTATACTCAAAAAGTGTGCAGTGTGCACATTATCAATTCAGATTTATTTATTGATTATAATTGTCTTCTAATGTCTAGTGTTGTTTACGGTGGCGTATTGCATTCACTTGAAGAAAAAAAAACTGCTCTGTTTTTCTGAATTAACGAGTTAATTTTTCATGAGAAATTTTTTTTGCTCTGTTTTTCTGAATTAACGAGTTAATTTTTTTCATGAGAAAATTTTTTTTTGCTCTGTTTTTCTGAATTAAATCAGTTAATTTTTCATGAGAAATTTTTTTGCTCTGTTTTTCTGAATTAAACTGAGTTAATTTTTCATGAGAACAATTTTTTTGCTCTGTTTTTCTGAATTAATCGAGTTAATTTTTCATGAGAAAAAATTTTTTTGCTCTGTTTTTCTGAATTAACGAGTTAATTTTTCATGAGAACTAATTTTTTTTGCTCTAGTTTTTCAGAATTAATCAGTTAATTTTTCATTAGAAAAAAAGTTTTTGCTCTGTTTTCTCATGAAATTAATGAGTTAATTCATTTCTGAATGAAAATTTTTTCTCTAAGAAAAATTAAGTCAGTTTAATTCAAGAAAAACAGAGCAAAAACTTTTTTCTCATGAAAAATTAAAGTCGTTAATTCAGAAAAACAGAGCAAAAACTTTTTCTCATGAAAAATTAACTCGTTAATTCAGAAAAACAGAGCAAAAAAAAAATTTCTCATGAAAAATTAACTCATTAATTCATAAAAACAGAGCAAAAAAATTTCTCATGAAAAATTAACTGTTAATTCAGAAAAACAGAGCAAAAAAAATTTCTCATGAAAAATTAACTCATTAATTCATAAAAACAGAGCAAAAAAAATTTTCTCATGAAAAATTAACTCGTTAATTCAGAAAAACAGAGTAGATTTTTTTTTCTTCAAGTGAATGCAATATGCCACCGTACGCCACCGCAGTTGTTCACTTGCACTTAGCATTAAAAATTACAGTTAATTAAAGTATTAATGAACATACAGTCACTTTCAGTCTACACAGAAATAAGAGAAACGAGTGTGTGGAGCATCTGAGTGTTCAACACAAACTCGGGACAGATGATATCATGGGAAACAGGTCGGATGTTGCCGTTCATCTGCTGAATGGTGAAAGTCTTTAACACTCTTCACATCACTGCTGCAGTTTCGACTGACCGCTAGGGGAAATGCAAACGCTGATTTCATGTTTTAGGCAAAAAAAATAAGGATGATTTTTAAATCATTTAAATATTTAGAAAAAAATATTGAACACTGAAATACCGCCCTCTAGTGTCCTTTAAAAACAGTCTATATCCGCATTACATGGCCTACATACTGTATATATAGTGCAATACAGTATACTGTAACAATGTATTTTGTTCAATGTGATGATAGCAATGTCTTTAATTAGAAAGAGCATCATATAAGAGCACAAACATGTGATCACGTTTCTCATTGTTCCAACACCAATAGATTTACAATTCCATCAAGACAACAACCTTCTTATACAAACTTTCTCAAGTTCTTGGTCGGAGAGTTTTCATCTGGCATGACTAAAGGAAAATGACAACTGCATAAAGACCTGCGTGCCAATGAAGGGAAGATGGCACATGCCTTTACCACACACTCTGAACAGGCATGCGCCAGTCACCAGTGAGGGGAAACCAAAAGAAGTTACTCTGAAAACAGAAACCACAGACCTTCTGTCACATAAACCACACATCGCCTTATTCTCTGTTGATGTGCCACTGGTAACGAGCACACACCTCCTCTGATGCAAAATACATTTAACCACATGGCAATGCCAGCATGAACATAATTCAACTGAATTCGCCAAAAATGCTGGTGTGCCAACAAAATGTACAGCCTACATAAAATCGAAAACTTAACATGCACTATAAATAATTTTTTACCTTTTTAAAATACATGTAAATGATGTTTGTCAATGCAAGATTTATCGTCATGTTGCTAGGGTTTTTCGGATGGTTGCTAGGGTGTTGCTATGTAGCTAAAGTGGGTTTATATGCGAGTGGGTACAAAAAAAGACCATCGTTTATTCTAAACTCAGACTTCCTGCATTCTTCCTGCACAAATAAATATGTGACTTTAGAAATTTTGGCGGTAAAAACAGAAGTGCCAGTTATCGCGCATATGCAACTTCCTTCCTGGAGTGTTTAAATAAGTTCCTCTCTGCAGCTTGATTCACGCTTCTTGTTTCGCCCTGAAGAGTATGACTATGAGCATGTAAGCATTGCCATGGTGATCAGCAATAAACATAAATCCACTACATAGAAGTTGCACAATATCTTCTAGGTTACATAGGAAATGCATTAGAGGCTTTGAAAAGGCACATGCACCACACACTTTCATCCCTGAGCGTCTTTAACTATTCATGAAGAGTGTTTTTTATGAACTTTATGAGTTGTTCAGAACATGATTATGAGTTTGAGTAGGCCACTGTGAAAAATAAAACCACAAATGGTAATAAACAGATAAAACCTTAATGTCAACCTGACAAGTTAGAACTTAAAGGGATAGTTCACTTTGAAATACATTTTTGGTATGTTTTAGCTTACCTCAAGGGCATCCAGGATGTAGGTGTCTTTGTTTCCACAGTAGTTTAAATTTTGATATTTTAGGTCAAACCGTTCTTGTCTGTCAGTCATATAATGGAGGTCTATGGTCACCACCTCAAAGAGCATGCACAGAGAAGTCCAAATTAATCATGATTTAATGACTCGTAAATGTAAGTACACATTGTTGGTCTAAGATACGAAACGAGTGGTTCGTGTGAGAAAACGAACAGTATTTATATCGTTTTTACCTCTTGTAACCACAGCCACGTCCAAGTGATCTGAGGGCGCGGGCGCTTTGTGGCTGTGGTTACAAGAGGTAAAAACGATATAAATACTGTTCATTTTCTCACACAAACCACTCGTTTCGTGTCTTACACCATAAATGTGAACTTACAGTCCTTTAATTTGGACTTCTCTGTGCATGCTCTTTGAGGTGGTGACCATAGACTTCCATTATATGACTGAGAGACACGAACGGTTTGACCTAAAAATATCAAAATTGAAACTACTGCGGAAACAAAGACACCTACATCTTGGATGCCCTTGAGGTAAGCTAAAACATACCAAAAATTTATTTCAAAGTGAACTATCCCTTCAACACTTATGCTTGTATTATCGCTCTTTCCATATACTCCTGCTCTTCTTATTGTCATAAGAGTTGTTGAAATCATTCTTAAATCAATTATTGAGCAGAAAATTGTACAGCCTGATCCCGTAATAAGCTACTCTTCCATGAAAGCCCACAGCGAAACATCTGCTCTTCACTTAGTCATGCGATTAACGGTCTCAAAGGTCTCGCTGTACTTGACCAGCGGGTTGCCATCAAATGTAGATGGGCACAGAACTAAATACAGCTAATTTGTCATTTTTATAGACTTGCCCCTGTCCACTGCCAACACTGAGTGACGGCCATCAGTCAATAAGTAGGGGCACACACAACGCCAGAGAGTCCAAATATCGATCTGTTCCATCTTCCAAGGACAGAACATCTTCCAAAGAGGTGTCAGGTTCTACCTGTTCCCACACACACCACCTACTCCTCTAGAGTCCCTGTCCAACTCTTACACAAAAACACTGAACAATATATGGGTATCCAGGGTGTTTTATTATAATCTAGAGTTTTAACCTTTCTTGGGTTTGTTCAAACTACAAGCAAAGGTTACAGTGATGCAAGCTAAAGGGTTAGCTCACCCAAAATTTTAAATTAAGTCATTAATTACTCACCCCATGCTGTACCAACCCCGTAAGACCTTCGTTCGTCTTCGGAACACAAATGAAGATATTTTTGATTAAATCTGAGAGCTGGATCACTCCTCCATAGACTGCCTAAGGGACTGGCTCTTGACGGCCCATAAAGTCATTAAAGAAAAGGTTTAAATATTCCCTGTGCCTACAGTGGCTCTCAATTATAAGTTTATCAAGCGACTACTTTTTGTGTGAAAAAAAACATATATAACGACTTTATTCGACTATTCCATTACTTCCTTATGGGCGCATGCGCGAGAACTGAGATGACGACGTTCTTCTTCAACTACTTCTTGTTACCGGCTGCTCATCGCTTAGGAGTATTACCGCCACCTACCGTATAAGATGATGATCCATATATAAGGCGCTCCGGATTTTAAGGCACACTGTCGTTTTTTGAGAAGATTAAAGGCATTTAAATGCGCCTTATAGTGCGGAAAATACGGTAATTGAAAAGCGTATGTACAGCGCGTGTCTTCCTCTGCTTATAAACAGAAAGTTTTGCGCTTCCGGCTATATCAGCACATCATCTTATACGGTAGGTGGCGGTAATACTCCTAAGCAGTGAGCAGCCGGTAACAAGAAGTAGTCGAAGAAGAACGTCCTCATCTCAGTTCTCGCGCATGCGCCCATAAGGAAGTAATGGAATAGTCGAATAAAGTCGTTATTTATGGTTTTTTTTCGCACAAAAAGTAGTCTCGTCGCTTGATAAACTTATAATTGAGCCACTGTAGGCACATGGAATATTTAAACATTTTCTTTAATGACTTTATGGGCCGTCAAGAGCCAGTCCCTTAGGCAGTCTATGGAGGAGTGATCCAGCTCTCAGATTTCAATCAAAAATATCTTCATTTGTGTTCCGAAGATGAACAAAGGTCTTACGGGTTGGAACAGCATGGGGGTGAGCAATTAATGACTAAATTTTCATTATTGGGTGAACTAACCCTTTAAAGGTGCAGTAAGTGATTTCTGTGAAACGCTGTTGAGAGTGGATCGGACCGAGCAGCACAACACACTTGTAGCCAATCAGCAAATGGGGGCGTGTCTCATAATGGGGGAGGAGAGAGAGTGAGCAAGAGGGAGATTTGAAGAAAGACTGTAGAAAGAGAGATGACTGAGAGACATTACAAAAGAGGAATATCAGTGAAAAAGAAGGGTTATGATCAGGCAAGAGCTTTAGGACCAGCGTTTATATTAGAAAAGCTTTCCAGCGCTGGAGAGACCTAAGCAGGAAGGCCTCAAAAAAGCCGCCGATGAGTTGTTTCTGTTCTGTATGCGAGTAACACAGGTTTTGATTCATTTCACAGAACCAATACTATTGTTGTAATGAGGAGTAGTTCACTTTTAAAAATACTTTTGCTGATATTTACTCACCCCCATGTCATCCAAGATATCTTTCTGTCTTCAGTCGAAAAGAAATTTGATGAAAACATTCCAGGAGTTTCTCCATATAATGGCATGGAAACCAACGAGGTCATTTCAAAAATAAATAACAACGTTTAAGTTTTATAAGCACAAATGCCGCCTGCTCTGTTCTGTGATGTGCATTCGTGACTCTCCTGTTCGAACTCATTCATCAAAATGAACAAATCTTTTTTCGAGTCATTTGGTACCAAAATTTTTCAGCATTTGTGCTTACAAACGTAAACTTTTTTAGTTATTTTTGAAATGACCGAATCGTTTTCGCTAGATAAGACCCTTATTCATCGTGTGGTATCGTTTAAAGCCCTTTGAAGCTGCACTGAAACTCTCATTTGGACTCTCAAGTTCTTCATATACGATTTATAATGTATTCCATTTAAACTTTATAACAATTTTATTTAACACTAACAGCACTGTCATAGAAGATTAATAAAAAATAAAAGATCATAGATTAGGAATGACATGGGGAGGGTGAACTATCCCTTTAATCATGTGGATTTGGTGATGAATAATATTTTAGCTCCACAGCAAAACCGATGGATTATAGAAAAATTGGTAACACTTTACAATACGTGTGCACTAATATGCGTTAATTCATCCTTAACTAATGCACAGATAATCATGAGTTAATGTGTAACTCATAAAGAATTAAACCATTTATTAATGATTACTTCATAAGCAACTAATAAAGAGTCTATATGATTATATTATATGATTATACTATATTAATTCAATGTGTTGTTGTGTAATAATTCCTTAATAACATTTTATTAACTAATAGTGTAAATTAATGTGTTAATTACCACAATTAGTCAAAGCTATGCACTTCAACTTCCAGTTGTCTGCTTTAATTAATCAAGCTAATGATTTGCAAAGGTATCATTATGTTATGACTTTAATTGTTGGGGCACATCATTATTAACTAGTCATTTAGTAATTATAATAATTTGCACATGAATTTGCACTAACAATTAAGTAATTAATGATGTATTAATGCATATTAGTGTACTTGTAATATTATCTGGAAGTAGAAATACAAGGCTTTGGCTCATTCTGGTAATTAACATATTAATTAGCACTATTAGTTAAAAAATGAGTTATTATGGAATTAATCCACAATTACATATTTAATTAATTACAATTCATGTATGAACTACATGTGCTAATCATTAATGAATAGCTTAAATAATCATTAGTTACACATTAATTCAGTATTATCTGTGCATTAGTTAAGCATAATGCTTATTAGTGCACACGTATTGTAAAGTGTTACCGAAAAATTTTCCTACCAGCATGAACCTATGCATCCCAACGTCATCACTTGCTCCCAGAACAGCAATCATCGCTTCTATGTTTTTCTTTAGGGTGGTTTTATATTTTGCCTTCCTCCAAAAATGACTGCAAAACCTTTCCTGCCACCTACAAAGCCATACTCATTATGTTGGCATGCACCATACTGGCAGAAATGTGTGATATGACATGAAATAGCACTCCAGTAAACTAAAACAACCTTATCATAAAGAATGCTCAAGCAAGAAAGGTCAAACAAAACCATTCTCTCCATGGCAGCAACACAAGTTTTTGATAAGGGCCTTTTGTCAAGGCCAACTTCCTGTAAGAAAAAGACAATGATGACATTCATGGGCTAAACTTATTTTAAACACAAATCTAATCCCAATGGATTTCCCCAAATGCTCAATATTTTTTATCACTTTTCTTTGTGGGGAAAAAAACCCATGACTAGGGCAATTTAACAATACAGCTCTTTGTAGTTAGATTACATGCCATCTATGTGATTTAAATGAAATTTCCAATTTATGTCAGCACCAAGCAGACACAATGATGTCCAAAAATACACAGAAGACACAAATAGATCCTCTATTTGAAAACCGCAAGTACTGCAGCACAAAACCAGTCCATTCAAACTCTCAGCTGATAAAACGAGGCATCCGTAAACCATAATAATGCATAGTGTGTGATTCCCTTGGGACAGTTCAAATGCACAAACATCTCTGTTTGCAACACTGCCATAAGCTCTATTTGATGACAACATTAGTTTAAAGATAAATGGATGGACACACATAGCCATTATGTAAAGCACGAATATTGATTTCTCAAGTGGGTGAGTTCCTATGCTATCAAATATGGTGCATTTGTGCAACAAGAGGCATCTGGCAAACTCTCTGTGTGTGAAGGCACTGAATCAGCAAATTTCCTCCTGACTCATAGAGCCAGAGGACGGTCATGGGAGCTGGGAGAACAGAAATAGAGCATCACCTACCTTGCAGCCTCTGCATTACATTCATAATGTCCTTGGTGGACCGTCCGAAAGGGCTTAGGGAAGCCATGGTCCCTCTCTACAGTCCTGTGCTCCTCTGACACCGGATCACTCATGCAGTCGGCACATTAGACAGCAGATACTGCACTACTTTCTTAGGGGGCATCCCCATCTGCCCCTCCTACAACTCTCTTTCCTCCTCTTGCTCTCGCTCTCTCTCTTTCTCACTCTGATGCAGAAACTCCAGGAACTTGATACGATCCAATAGAAAGCAGGTTTCATTTAGGTGCCCAACCAGGTAGTCGACCAATCACAAGTCCTCTTCTATCTAGTCAGTGAACCAAGAAGAAAAATTAACAGAATGGGTGTAAAATGGTTTAGATGAGGTAACATATAGTGTAACTTATGTTTGAAATCATTTTAATTATATTCTTTCTTTATATTATATTATTATATTATAATTACAGTTTTTTTTATTCGCTTTGGTACTATTTTCACAAGTAAGGTGTACATTTTCAAAACTCTTAGTGCTAATATCACAACAGATCATCAAAAGTGCACTTTTTTCAAACATTTCATCATGTTTTCAACTGTGTTAGTACAATCACACAATCACAAAGTATCCTTTTCACAACACAAAATAAGTGTTTCATCTACATTATTGTTTCATTCACAGTAACTGCCTTTCATAAAGCTCTTCCTATCAAACTTTTGATTTGCATCTCTTTTTGTTCAGTTTAATACTTTTGTCTATTATTTAATCCAACAGATCGTAATGGTTAATCAATTAATCATTTGGTAAACCTATAGATTTTCATTTCAGCAATATACAGTGTATGGATTTTGAGAACTACAGAAATAAAATGTGTGTTTGTATGAATATTTAAATTACATGTAACCACACATGATGAATACTCGTTATAGCTAATTGATTTTGCATAGTGGTAACCACAATTGGCCACTATATACAGTAACATTCATTGTGATGTGGACGAGAATCTATGGCCAAATGCTCAGGACAGGCTTGATCCAAATTACTGTAATTTAATGTGTGCAGCTGTGCATTAAATGTTATGTTTTGTTCTCATTTAGTTACATTTCATTATAGAAAGTATAACTATGTTATATCTAAAAAAAAATAAAAACTATAATTTGCCTAAATGATTGTACAAGGATATCTTCATTGATCCTTCACTTGATTACATATATGATGGATATTTGGAAATTATAGATTATGTAAATGTTTGAGTACTGTAAGTGTATTGCCTAATGTTACAGTAAAACTGTCTTTTTTAGTACTGTAGCATATTCATTTCAGCACTTCTAAGGCCGATTTGAAACATGTATCTTGCATTGTTTGCTGTTGGATGAACTGATTGTTAAAAGTACTAAACTGAAAGAAGATCATATTATTGTGTTTTCAGTGATTAAACTAAATGTTCTCATTACATATTACAATAATCTTGTGTTTGAAATAATGATTATGTGGACTGAAAACATGTGCAACTGACTGAAAGCATTACATCAGGTTTTGAAAGAATGACTAGCTGCATTACAAGTCTGATCAGTTTGGATTTTTGTACTAAGAGTTTTGAAAATGTACACCTTACTTGTGAAAATAGTACCAAAGCAAATAAAAAAACTGTATTATTTTAATTATATTATTTTCGTATTTTAATTATGAATATCAGTACAATCAATACAATTTAGTATATAAGGTTCCACATGCAACAGTTATTTTTAATATCAGGTAAAACTGCATATTTCCAGTGCAATTGTACTGTACAGTGTGCACACTTATTTCATTTTTATCAGTTTGATAATAGTAAATAATAATAATCTATGGACTTATTGACTACTTTCTATTATATGTAAAAGAGCTTTATTTATAGAGCTCGTCCATTATTTTGAGTATTTGCCCACCAGGGATAACTTTTCATTGTACATGTTTATTGCACATGAAACGCATCATGAACTTTGCATGCATTATGCATATCAGACAAAGTTATGCAAGTAACTAAGTGAAGACAACAGAAACTCGTCAACACAAGTTAAATATCAGCACAAAAAGCTTGTCGGAAGTCTGAAAAGCAGTAAAGCACTTTGAGATTAAACAGGAAATATTATTACGCAAATCGCCAAGAACACCATTTCTAAATCATCAGAATACATTAGTTTCATTTATATAGTAGTGTGTGTATTACCGTGAGCAGAAAACGCTTCCTTCCCCTCAGGGCTCAGTCTCATGTGATGATAATGAAGATCTGTTAGACGGGTTGCTTGGAAACCTTTAAAACAATGTTGCAAGGCCGCGTTACTTTATGTGACATTTACCGCCACCTATCGGTGTTATGGGAACAATAAGGGGGCGTTTTACACAGGGCGCGTTCTTGCGTTCAAAAACCACAGTCAAAAACAGATAGATAGATAGATAGATAGATCAATCGATAGATAGATAGATAGATAGATAGATAGATAGATAGTCAATAAATAGATAGATAGATAGATCAATCGATAGATAGATAGATAGATAGATAGATAGATAAATCAGATAGATAGATAGATAGATAGATAGATAGATAGATCAGATCGATAGATAAATAGATAGATAGATAGATACAATAAATAGATAGATAGATAGATAAATAGATAGATAGATAGATAGATAGATAGATAGATAGATAGATAGATAGATAGATAGATAGATAGATAGATAGATAGATAGATAGATATAGATAGATAAATAAATAAATAAATAGATAGATAGATAGATAGATAGATAGATAGATAGATAGAATAGATCAATAAATCAGATAGATAGATAGATAGATCAATAAATAGATAGATAGATAGATAGATAGATAGATAGATAGATAGATAGATAGATAGAATAGATAGATCTAACACACCCGTCAAGAACAGCGTTGTTCAATAATGACATCTGCTGGCCATTCCTGTTTTTGACAGCCATTCCATTCCAGGCTGTCCTGCCATTGTTTTCAAAAAGTTTCCTTCTCTGCAATATTTGTAAAAGCCAGTACACCAAGAGGTAACAGAGACTGGGAATTCGGTTGAATCCATATCATCTTCCTTTTTATTCCGAGAGGATTTAGACACTTGGCAAAAATTATATAGTTACTACTTTTCGGTGGGTGTTTTTAAGAGTATTATTATTTGGTTCTATGATCATGAAAACACAGTGATAGGCCAAAAGGCACAGATAGTAAGGCTGTAAGGAAATCCCCTCTGACAACTGAGACCTTATCACCTGCATGGGCGTTTTCATTTTCCTATGGGAACCGTGTCAAATAAGAAGAATCTCCATGATGCATTGCTCAGTTTTTATTTTTCGTTTTTACTCAAGCATTTTCCTTTTATCCTCACTCAATCTCAAAACAACTGTACTGCAAAAGTAGGAAATTTAAAGTGCTGAAAGGTCTACAAAAAGGTGTAAGTTGGTCAATTATAATATAATGGGGTGAAGAAGCCATTGTATTGTATCCACTGAAACGAAGGAAATGATGCAAGAGGAAACTGCTCTGTTCCCATGGATTTCTGTCCTGAACAGATAAGCCGAACACTTGCTAATTTTACAAGGAAAGAGGCAGGAAGAATGACGACAATGTTTCCCTTTATGCAAGCTTCCCTTTTATTCCCTGAGAAATACAGTGAACAGTCCTTATGGGCTTGGATTCAGTTTGGCTGCATGTTGACATGGCTTCAAATGAAACTAATGCAATTTGGGAGATACTGAAACCAATTGATTTTGGTAAGAATTGCAGTGCATTTTGTTTTGCTATCATTGTAACCTGGCTTATACTTGTATATCAATTTAAACTGTCAATATGAAAATACTCTATTGCAAACCCTTGTTTCAAAATGATTTTTGATAATATACTCAAAATTCGATAACCTTTCCACTCAGAGGAGATCATCCTGGCGTTCTGCTTGTCAATTCTGATGGGTCTGCTCATCGGGATCTTGATTTTCCTCCTCCTTACATGGATGTCAAGACGGAGGAGAGCTTCGGTCAGGATCACCAGACGTCAAGAGTCATCAGAATCTAAAGGCTCACGTAATCAACGCTGCCACCTCAGACACTACAAGAGTCACGGTTTTGACAAGAACAGTGAATATGCGGGAAGAACGAACTTTAAACCTCCACAGGCAGACCTCCGTAGACCCCAATGAGCTGTTGGGCAGAAGCCCCAGCTTTCTGAACTCCACTTTTCGGCCACCACCAAAAAAGACTAACAAGACTAGTGATGAAACAGAGGATGATAACCAAGCTGCGTTGATTCCTAACATCACAGATCCATTTAGTACAGAACCAGCAGAGTCTTTCTGGCTGGGGAAGGGCAGTCTAAGAGGATTTCTACCCAGACAGACTCCACCACCTGCATATGACAGCGTCATTCACATCTTTCAAGAGACCCGTCCCTGAGTGCACTGTGACAAAACACTGTACATAAATCCCAAAACATGAACTCAAGGCTTGTTCTGATTTGAGAAGAGATCTGATTTATACTATACTGACCCTCATTTGACTTATTATCTTCATGAGAACAGAAACACTTTACGATAAGGTCCTATTAGTTCATGCAGTCTCAGAAGCAATGTAGGGCGGGACTTCATTTTGTCATGGGTAATTGATTGGATGGATGTGGTTTGCTATTGGTCGATCTCATGTGAGTGACCGGTTGTCCCGCCTTCAGGCCAGTAAACGCATCATCAGAGAAGAGTTTTTGATGCAAGAAGGAGGGGAAGTCATTTTGATTCGGAATTAACGAGGGAACATGTATTTAAAAATAATTATGTATATCATGTATAATAATGCAATTTTCGATTAAAAACAAACTGTCTATATTGGTTTCATGGTGACTTTAATGTTAGAGAAAGTAACCTGTAAAGTGTGACCCTTTCATGCAGTGGTGTAAAATGTTGAACTGAATTGTTTTTAGGTTATGGCAATTAAAAATAACAGTGCTTTAGTGCATGTGAAGCTTTACATTCTCTAGCCAATGTTGGTGTTTGTGAATATTGTATGTGAGTGAGTGTCACCCAGTATTCAAGTCTTGGTCAATGTGAAACATAGCTGTCTAAAACAACCTGATCTCACGGGAATTCGTACGAATTTTACGAGGTGGCTAATTCGTAACAATTCATACGACCTCACTCGTACAAATTAAGTACGATTTTGCTAAATCGTACATATTTTACGAATTGGCCAATTCGTATGAATTCGTATGAATGACCTACCCCTAACCCCGCCCCTAAACTTAACCGTCACGTGGGTTTAGACAAATCGTACGAATTTGTACGAGCTGAGGTCGTACGAATTAGTACGAATTAGCCACTTTTTTAATCACTCGTAATAATTGTACAATTGGTTGATGAGATAGGGTAGGTCTAAAACTATGTGTACTTTGACATAGACTACTGAATGATTCCTGTTTTCAAATACTATATGGTAGGCCTACTCCAAAAAACATCTATACAGAAGTGAAGTAACATTGTATGCTTATTTTTGTCTACTAAAGTAAACCGAGCAGCAGAAACAGCAGAGCTCCTGGGAATCTCTTCAATATGGTATTGTTCTGTCTTTCCTGAGACGAAAGTGAAGTGTCTCTCTTGAGTCCTAAGCCTTGTTGCAGACTGCCTGAGTAAAGGAAATAAGTGCTAGTGAAATTACTTTTCACTAATAGAAAATAGAACCAGTACATGCACAACAGATAGGTTTCAGAAGAAAAGGTTTTAAGAATGTTTTGGTAGGTTATCACAAAAAAAGTTTCAGGACAAGCTTATTATGAACTCTGAGGTAAATAGTCTTTGCTACCACTGGCTTACAAAGTCTGTAAAAGATGTCTAAACACCCATATTTCATTGTCATCTGTTAGGTTGTAGTGAATTTTTATGCATGGATATAGCAAAAAAACAAACAAAAAAAACATTACCAAAACTTACCATGCGTTTTGAGGTATCTGTGCTAACATTTGCTTACAAAGTCTGTAAAAGACATCTGAACACCTATATTTCATTGTCATCTGTCAGGTTGTAGGGACTTATGCATGTTAGAGCAAAAATTAGAACCTTTAAGTACACAGTCTTGTATTTGTAGAACACTTGACTCGTAGTATGAGCTGGTTAGTTTGGTTCAACGCTTGGTGTTTTGAATTAATCTTTTAAGTGAACCATGAGTGAAGTCATCTACTGCTTTCGGCCTTTAAGACTGACTGTTTTAGGACTCAATAGCCTTCGATAGCAGGCAGTGAAGGAGAATTTCCTTGGTTGGACTAATAAACCGATACGCCCCTTTCAAAGAATCTGTTTTGTAGTTTTGATCCTGTACATTTCACTCGTGAACCAACTAAACATTATCTCATTTAGGCAATTGTTGTGTTTTTACACAACATCTTGATGAAAGTCATGTCCAGAATTGGAGAATAGCCCATTGATGGAGTTCTGTTTAATAGCTAATTTGTAGGTAAAACGGGTGTTTTGGTTGTGAAAACTGTTGATGTTTTAACGAGTCATTTGAGTGATTGATTCAATGACTCCTTTAAAACACTTGTCTGTTGCCACCTTTTGGAATAAAATGAACAAAAACACTGAACAAACTGGTGAGCAGTAGCCTAAGGATAGCAACTTTATTAAAGAGTTTTTAAAAAAAATATGTTTAGAAAATGTCTGAGAAAACTATGGAAGCTTGTTTCCGCCACTGAATAAAAACAATTTAAAAAATAATTGTGACTTTTTATCTCACAATTCTGACTTTTTTTCTCACAATTTGCAAGTTTATATATCGCAATTCTGAGTTTATTTCTCAGATAAAATGTCGCAATTGCGAGTTATAAAGTCAGAATTGCGAGATATAAAGTCAGAATTGCGTGATATAAAGTCGCAATTGCATGATATAAAGTCAGAATTGCGAGATTTAAAGTCAGGAATTGCGTGATATAAAGTCAGAATTGCGAGATATTAAGTCAGAATTGGGGATATAAAGTCGCAATTCTGAGAAAAAAAGACAGAAGTGCGACTTTTTATCTCACAATTCTGACTTTTTTTCTCACAATTGCGAGTTTACATCTTGCAATTCTGACTTTATATCACACAATTCTGACTTTATATCTCGCAATTCTGACATCTTTTCTCAGAATTGTGAGATAAAAACTCGCAATTGCGAGTTGCGACTTATCAGTTAAAAATAACTTTTGTCCCCCTCAGAATAGAATAGTTTAAATTTCACAATTCTGACTTTATATCACGCAATTGCGACTTTATATCGAGCAATTCTGACTTCATAACTCACAACTCTGAGTAGGCCTATATATCACGCAATTCTGACTTTATATCTCGCAATTCTGAGAAATAATTTTAGAATTGCGAGAAGTAAACTCGCAATTGTGAGAAAAAAGTAGGAATTGTGAGATAAAATAACTTAAAAGTTATTTGGACGCTGAAAGGAAAGGCAGCGTTTTGAATCGTTTTGTAGCCTAGATTTAGGTCTAATTGAAAATTAATTTCTTTGAAATTTGTGCTTTATTTTCTCAGTGAAGCTAAATATTATTGGCAAATTCCTGAATCTTAAGACATATGACAACATCAAAATGAAGATTGGTGATTTATATCAGACTGGTTTTAATATCAGACCGCATTTGTTGGCTACTATCTGGATGGGGTTGGCAGTCATGTGATCAAAGCACCATTCCGTCAGAGCGCGGGTTGCCTTCGCACGTCGAAAAATCCCTCATTCAAGGATTCTTTTGCGCCAATGAACTGCGTCTCACTGCATGACTTTAACGTGCTTTGGGGTAAAATCCAGCATGAGCATCTGGCAAGCATTTAGACGCATTGAGAGCGAGTTGGTAGAGGTGAGTTTGC
This sequence comes from Hybognathus amarus, assembly GCA_030378365.1. Taxonomy (NCBI): domain Eukaryota; kingdom Metazoa; phylum Chordata; class Actinopteri; order Cypriniformes; family Leuciscidae; genus Hybognathus; species Hybognathus amarus. The sequence continues at coordinate 250,911 of JAQIUQ010003632.1, read as the reverse complement.
TGGTTGAAATGAATGCACAATTCTTATTTTATTACTCGACTGAATTGTATTCTTTTTGGTTCATATTGGTTCATATCTTATTTGATATATTTGGAATGTCACAATAATAGTCATTGATGTATCCTTGATCGTTGTGTAGGCTAATTATATCACGAGTGTAGGTGGCAACCATATAGTTGATGGATTTATTTTAAACTGCATCCAGCTTAATTACCTGACACAATTCTTATTTAATCAGACGTGTGAAACTGAGCCAGTTATGATCTGGAAGCCCTTAGTGGCTATTTTTATGTTGATTCTATAGCAATTCAAATTGAGATTATGTTGTAAACGAAATTTCATATATCTTTATCAGCCTGGGAGAAACGCATTCTATAAATGAATATTTCTATTTGAAATGAGAATAAATGCAGTTATGAAGTCTTAGGCTGGGTGTCATTAAAATTCAACCATCATCACATCCCTGTTGCCATGACGCCTGCGAGCTGTCTCATCCTTAGTTGTGCATGATTTTTCTGTATGCTTTTTTGCGCGTTTGCTCGCCTTTTTTGGGCTTCAATGCATCATTTCTGTTGCGTTATTCTTAGTATAAACCTGAATTGCAGGGGCTTTAAACATGCCCGTGACGTAATGAGGGACCAATGTCAACTCAAGTGTGGGTGCAGATAGAAGAAATGAAATGTCTTTAAATGATTCTGTATGCAGCGCTTGTCTCATATGTGGCTTGGTCTTGCTCTTCAATCTGCAAAAATATATTCTGTTTCAGTGTTAGCGTCATATGCTTTATTCTCTCTTAATACATTTGTGTGTGTGTGTTTTCTCTTTGCATAGAAACCTGGAATACCAAAGGCTGAAACTGGTTTTGTATAATGAAGATAAACTGCAAATGACTTGATGTAGATCAAATTTACATCCCTTTATTGAACAGAAATAGAATGAATTTGATTCCTCATGATGAGCATTAGTCACGGACTATAATGGCCTGATTTCAGTCACACTCTTTCTTTAAGACACATCTGCAGTTAAGCATTCTCAGGTTGTACTATACATTTTTTTTAATAAGCAAGCAAAATGGAGCACTCCTTCAAAGACGGAATTCGGACTAATAATGTCCAGGGACTATGAAGAGGTGAGTACTTCCAGAAAAAATACGATTTTCATGCATTCCATGATAATATTTTCTACTGCATGAACAAAATATAATGTTCTTTAATACAGTTGTAGTTTATTTTAGACACATAGGCCTAATGTCAAACATGGTAGTCAGTTGTTACATTATCAAGGCACAGTCCACTTGAAACTATATAAACAACATTTTTATAAATCTTTATGGTTATTATGCACATGTTTAGGCAGTTTTATTGTATTAATTGAGAAATAACAAGGAATGTTTGTACCTTTAAAAATGTATAAAATGTATTTGTCCCACCACATGGTTATTTAAAGGTACAGTGTGTGATTAACCACTAGTATAACTAATGTGAATTGAAAAAAAAATGAATATAAGTATCAAAATGGCTGATCATTTTCAAATCGACCTATTAATTTCTTACATTTCTCTTTGCATGTTGAGTGAACTGCAAAAACCTGAAGACCTATTTACATTGTTGACCAGTTACAGCATTTCCCCTATTTTAACCTATATATATATACAAGTGCAAAATATCAAGTATAGCGTCAGTTCTGGCAGGTAACCTTAAGTCAAGCTCGCATCAGCTGACTCTCAGCTGATCCACGTCTACCTATAGGAATATCGACGCCTATCACTGTATCTACGTATAATGGTGCTTTCACATGCTATGGAAAATATTATATTTTCCACTTGTGAACTGGTATTTACCAGTGTGTTGCGTTTTTGATTATTTACCATCAAAACTCGATTGGTAAATAATATGCAGTATTGAGAATGAGGAGTTGATGTCATTGTACAAAGCCCCTCCCCTCTCTGCCATGTTGGTTGGATTCCACAGGCAGAATACGTATTGTTTACGTGTGTTTTTAGCTTGGTAGTAGAGGAGATTCTCGCAATTCCGCACTGTTTTACCATGCCTGGAAGTTACCGCTGCGTTAAAACTCCTCCAGTAACTCACACGAGACATATGGAAAACATAGGAACAATGGAATACAGTTTTTTAGGTTATCGATTTCGAAATGGACTCCGGGGAGAGGGGTCAGGGAGAGTATCTGACGAGGAGACGCTGGATTGCACGGTTGGCTGATGCCTCTAGTATAGGCCCATACTATGTTATACTATATTACTATATTAAAAATAGGCCCATACTATGATTACTCATTGCATCTGATCATACTTTGTTATACATCGCTGTCTTTTGGATGTCCCGCTCAGCGACTAGTGATGGAACGCCCACTAGCGACCTCATCGCCAGCGATTGGCGACTTGCAGCGACAAAGTCGCATGTAGTGTGAACGGGGCTTTAGACTAGAGTCAGCCGCCTCACACACAGCTCGCGTGATTATATCGCTTTAACGGACTGAAACACGCAAAATTATGTTAAATTTCGGTCTTGGTAAGTATCCTCTAAACACAATTGGTTATTTTGGTTATAAGCATTAGCGTTTTTGATATTCTGCTGTCAGTATCTTAACCTTGAGCATCTCAATCAATTGTTGTTTCTGCATAAAGATCTGAAAATGTAATCATTTAAAATGATTTCAACATAGAAGAAATGACTTTGTTTGGTGCACATTTGAACACTTAAGACCAAATTGCTGAATACTAGGTGTTGAGAAAACTATGTTAAATTTAAGTTGTTACTGTTTTTGCTTTTATGGAATGATTTAAGTTGTTTAGTCATTGAGCAGTGTAGACATGCTTCAGTGTCACTATAATTGTCATTTCAGATATTGAGGCAGACTTTAAGGAAGAGCCATTATCAGCATTTTTATTTAACTAATTTTTTTATGACAAAAAAATAAATGTTTTTCATTTATCACAACTGTTGTAGCACTGTTACTAAACTCAGCTCAAAATAAATTCCAAATCTGATCTGTATCGTGTATACGTATCGTATCGTGGCTTTAGTATCGTGATGCGTATCGTATCATGACATTGTTGGTGATACACAGCCCTAGAAATTACTGTATTTTTTTCTTTTACACACATTAGCCGACCTCTTGAGAATCTAGTCTGTAGTTATATGATATGTAGCCAGGTCTAGTAAATGTTTTTTGGAAGATAATAGGTTAATTGCAGCGATAGCTTACGTGACCAACACTTTACTAACGTTGTTAGCTAACTTATGGTAAAATATTATAATATTATATTATTAAAAATGGTTTAGGGTTATGCATATGTGTTTGGATAATGCATAGGCATACATAAATTCACATGCATTCATATATATATATATATATATATATACATATATATATATATATATATACTGAATTGAATCCCAACAGTTATGGATCGTATTTAGGAAGTTAATTCACTCATTAACTCATTATCATCATCGTCATATCTTTATTCAGGACATGCCATAGCACTATACAAAATAAAATACATTCAAAACATAGAAATAGTAAAAATGACTACACAGTCAAAATTCAATCTCTATAATAAGAAAAATATTTACCAAAATTTACCGAACATTGCTGTAAATATAGTAGTTGCTACGTTATGGGAGCAGTCTATTTCCCTCCTAAATCATTCATTTGTAAATACACAGCGTAATTATTTATATTTTATGTTGGTTGTCATGTTTGTAATCCTGAACGGGCCACCACGCAGTCCTCTTTGCGTCATTAAAGCATGTCGCAACTCTCTGAATACATGACTCTGGTACATATGTTTACCATTCACGACTCTTGCGTTGCTCTCCACCATTTTGAAAAGGTCAAAAGTTATTTCATCTCGGCAACTCGTGCATCCAAATATTCTATGAGTTTCCCAGTGGAAAAACCACATGAGGGAGTCTTCATGTGCATTTTCCACGTCAGCTTTTGGTATTTACCATAATTACCATAGCACATGAACGCACAAAGCTCCTTCAGTATTATCAGTAGCTATCACGTTTCTCGGGAGCTAATAACCCTCCTCCATCCCCAGCTCCTCCTCTCGTCAGTCAGGATTTGGCGTTCTGATTCCCCTCGAATCAGATACAATTTTTGGATTATGTTGTACTTTAAAATCTTGAATTAATGATATCATGTTGGTTCTGTTACCCTAAGTGGGGTTATTGCTGCTCATATCCATGTTAGGCTGCATGGATGCGCAGGGAGTTCTCTCCCAGAACAGAAACATACCGCAAATCCACACTGTATGCTACACTCACCGGCCACTTTATTAGGTACCCCATGCTAGTAACGGGTTGGACCCCCTTTTGCCTTCAGAACTGCCTCAATTCTTCGTGGCATAGATTCAACAAGGTGCTGGAAGCATTCCTCAGGGAGTTTGGTCCATATTGACATGATGGCATCACACAGTTGCCGCAGATTTGTCAGCTGCACATCCATGATGCGAATCTCCCGTTCCACCACATCCCAAAGATGCTCTATTGGATTGAGATCTGGTGACTGTGGAGGCCATTTGAGTACAGCGAACTCATTGTCATGTTCAAGAAACCAGTCTGAGATGATTCCAGCTTTATGACATGGCGCATTATCCTGCTGAAAGTAGCCATCAGAAGTTGGGTACATTGTGGTCATAAGGGGATGGACATGGTCAGCAACAATACTCAGGTAGGCTGTGGCGTTGCAACAATGCTCAATTGGTACCAAGGGGCCCAAAGAGTGCCAAGAAAATATTCCCCACACCATGACACCACCACCACCAGCCTGAACCGTTGATACAAGGCAGGATGGATCCATGCTTTCATGTTGTAGACGCCAAATTCTGACCCTACCATCCGAATGTCGCAGCAGAAATTCGAGACTCATCAGACCAGGCAACGTTTTTCCAATCTTCTATTGTCCAATTTCGATGAGCTTGTGCAAATTGTAGCCTCAGTTTCCTGTTCTTAGCTGAAAGGAGTGGCACCCGGTGTGGTCTTCTGCTGCTGTAGCCCATCTGCCTCAAAGTTCGACGTACTCTGCGTTCAGAGATGCTCTTCTGCCCACCTTGGTTGTAACGGGTGGTTATTTCTGAGTCACTGTTGCCCTTCTATCAGCTCGAACCAGTCTGGCCATTCTCCTCTGACCTCTGGCATCAACAAGGCATTTCCGCCCACAGAACTGCCGCTCACTGGATGTTTTTTCTTTTCGGACCATTCTCTGTAAACCCTAGAGATGGTTGTGCGTGAAAATCCCAGTAGATTAGCAGTTTCTGAAATACTCAGACCAGCCCTTCTGGCACCAACAATCAGGTGTACCTGATAAAGTGGCCGGTGAGTGTAATTGTCAACCATATTTGACGATAGTGGTCCTGACAGAAATATAAAAAAATATAGAACTCTGCAAAAGTCTTAGTCTTAGGCACGTTACATTTCAGTGGTTTTAAGCGGTTTCAGTGGTTTTTATCCTTTGGTGTGTGTCAGGAAATATCAGTTTAGATTTCCAAACATTATTTATTGTAATAATCCAGTAAGTTTTTGTATGCGCAAGGAGTCTGACAGCAGCCGGTATGATCTGATCTCACCATCATGGAGTCCGTCTGTGATTACATGAAAAAACGGAGAGAGACTAAATCCAGAAGAACTGTGACAACGTCTCCAAGACTCTTGAAGAAACCTGCCTTCAAAGCGACATTACTGTGAAAGACTTTAGACACTTGTGTAAAAAATAGATTTTATTAATCAAACCAATATTTGGTGTGACCACCCTTTGCGTTTAAAACCAATTTCATCCAGGTACACTTTCACAAAGTTTTACAAGTAGGTTTCTACAGGCGTCTTGGAGACATTGTTCTTCTGTATTTAATAATTTTTTTATGTAGTTTAGTATTAGTGACCATTAAAAATGACATTGCCGATTATGCAAGTGTAAATATTAACTGCCTCTCCCTCTACACCTGTAGCCTTGTCAGTCTGTAGGGATGTTGGCTGCGGTGGAACATGGTCCGGTCCTCTGCAGTGACTCCAACATCCTCTGCCTCTCATGGAAAGGGCGAGTTCCCAAGAGTGAGAAGGAGAAGCCGGTGTGCAGGAGACGCTACTATGAGGAGGGCTGGCTGGCCACTGGGAACGCCAGGGGTGTTGTGGGCGTCACGTTCACGTCTAGTCACTGTAGAAGGGACAGAAATACCCCACAAAGAATCAACTTCAATTTACGGGGTCATAACAGTGAGGTGGGTGTTCCCCTCTCTTTCAGTTTTTTTTGCCAACAACTGCTCTCTTTAGGTTTAAATGTTTGAATTGCGAGCTTTAAAGGTGTATTAAGTAATGTTTTACACTTTAAACCCAAGCAAATATATATATATAAATAAAATAATTAAAGCAGCAACTGCACTGTAAAAGAATATTGTTGGATTTAACTTAAAAAATTAAGTAACCTGGTTGCCTTAAAATTTTAAGTTGATTGAACTGGAAAAAGTGAGTTAATACAATGAAGGAGATTGATTTAATCATCAGAAACTCAAAATAATAAGTTATCTGAACTAAATAAATTATTTAAGTTGATTTGACAAAAGAAAAAATATTATTTAAAATAGAAAATATTTTTTTACAGTGTGTGATTACCAGAACGTTACCTTATTTTAAATTTTAACTTTAATTTTTTACCATAAATTGATATTTAATTAAATGAAATAATATATCAAATTACTAAAAATCTGTTTTTACCCTTGACAACTACCTAAAAAGCCACATGATGAGTCAAAGTTCATCACAAGTAGTTTTTCCACAAGCTGAGGTAAATACTATGGAAAGTGCACACTGTGTCATGCACACAAATACAAAACACTATCATGTTAACACTAAAATGATGCCATAAATATTAATTTAACAACATGAGATAAACTTTTAACACGAAAAAATATCAATGTGTGCTGTCACACAGATAATTCTGGGAATGTCCATTTATGTTTCTTTTTTTACTGTAAATTATAAGACGACTTGTTCTTTTTCACTTCCAAAAACTGTACACTTTACAGTAGTTTATTGAAAAGTCCCATTAGATGTATTGTAGCTTTTTAATGCATGGAGAAAGGTACTGTTAACCAATTAGTAGGTAGCATTTTTAGTCTTTTACCCTCAAAATTATGATAATTTACAGTGTATGTTTTAATAAATCTGATTAAAATTATGTACACTCATATTAGAGCCAGTAAAACTGTGGATGTAAACTGAGCTCACTTGACCATCCGAATACTACTTAATTAATCCCATTATCTCTTTAACTACCATGCAGTTTATTCAGAAAGAATTATTTTCATAAATCAAAAAAGGCTAGTTTTGAATTTTCCATCCTATGCACGAGTATCATGCACTCTTTCTCCTAGCATTTCCTTCCCATAATGCTGTTCTTCTACAGGTTGTCCTTGTTAGGTGGAATGAACCGTTTCAGAAGCTTGCAACGTGTGACATGGAGGGAGGGATATTTGTGTGGATCCAGTATGAAGGAAGATGGTCTGTAGAGCTGGTGAATGACAGAGGTGCTCAGGTATGTATATTTACTGCTTATTTTTCATCTGTGTGCAGGAAGCAAATGCGTTTTTTATGATACGTCAAGATTGATTAACTTACTAATATGATTTTATTAAAAGTGCATCATTATACCCACACAAAAAAGCCAACTAAGTAAGACGATGTAAATAAAGTATGGTATAATAATTCAATTAATTGCTATTATTTTCCTTTTTCCCATGACATTTTATCATGCCGTTCATCATTGGGGTGCAGATGTCCATAATTACTCATTGTTAGAAAAACAGAAAAATCTCCAAAAAAATCAAGTTATTTAGTAAATGCATAAATGGGGCTTATTTTAACGATCTTAAGCATATGGTGTAAAGCGCCTGCCGCAAGTCCACTTAGTCTTTTGCTGGTTTAACGACGGGAAAATGGTCTAAAAGGGTTGTCCCTATTCTCTTAATGAGTAATGGCTGTGTTTTGGGCGTAACGTGCAATAAACCAATCAGAGTCTCATCTCCCATTCCTTTTAAAAGCCAGTTGTGCTCATGCCATGGTGGATTGGCTATTTACATGACGTAATTTGCAAGCGGAAAATCGAAACGCTTCTCTAGCGAGGAAATCGGATCTGCTCGTGCGCGAGGTTAAAGGGCTAGTTCACCCAAAAATGAAAATAATGTCATTAATGATTCACCCTCATGTCGTTCCAAGCCCGTAAGACCTCCGTACATCTTCAGAACACAGTTTAAGATATTTTAGATTTAGTCTGAGAGTTTTCTGTCCTTCCATTGAAAATGTATACACGGTATACTGTCCTTGTCCAGAAAGGAAATAAAGGAAATTAAAAAAAATACAAATAAAGGAAATTTCATCAAAGTAGTCCATGTGACACCAGTGAGTTAGCATCGAAGCATCGAAAATACATTTTGCTCCAAAAATAACAAAAACTACGACTTTATTCAGCATTGTACTCTCTTCCGGTTCTGTTGTCAATCCGCGTTTGCGAGTCCGCAGTGACGCTGATGAGGTAAGACGCTGCTGACGTGTTATCTGGTGCGCCCGAGCTTCATTTACAGTCTGAGGGACACGCTGTAAACAAAACAATCTTCGTAAACATGTCTAAGGATTTCGACAGAGAGGAAGACTTGAATTTTTTTGCCCAGCCATATTAAAGGATTAGTTCACTTTTGAAAAAACTTTTGCTGATAATTTACTCACCCCATGTCATCCAAGATGTCCATGTCTTTCTTTCCTCAGTCGAAAGAAATTAAGGTTTTTGATGAATACATTCCAGGATTTTTCTCCATATAATGGACTTCCATGGGAACCAGACGTCCCAAGGTCCAAAAGACAGTTAATAACAGTTTCAGATCCAGCTTCAAATGTCTTTAAACGACATCAGACGATGAATAAGGGTCTTATCATGCGAAACGATGGGTTATTTCAAAACTTATTCCAAAAATGTAACTTTTCTAAGGACAAATGCTAGCCTAGCTCTAATGTGAGGCGCGTTGTAACGTCACGTAATACGTAATTACGTTCAAAAGGTCACGGGCGACGTAGCCGGAAGTACAGAATCAAAATCGTCTCGACATCGTTATTTTACCTTTTAATTCCTTTTTTTTTTTTTAAACAGCGTTCGAGTTCGTTTGCACGTTCAACCAATGCGTTCAACTTACTGACTCTGTACTTCCAGCTACGTCGCCTGTGACCTTTTGAACGTAATTACGTATTACGTGACGTTACAACGCGCCTCACAGAATAGAGCAAGTCTAACATTTGTCCTTAGAAAAGTTACATTTTTGGAATAAGTTTTGAAATAACCCATCGTTTCGCATGATAAGACCCTTATTCATCGTCTGGTGTCGTTTAAAGACATTTGAAGCTGCATCTGAAACTGTTATTAACAGTTGGGACGTCTGGTTCCCATGGAAGTCCATTATATGGAGGAAAATCCTGGAATGTTTTCATCAAAAACCTTAATTTATTTTCGACTGAGGACAGAAAGACATGGACATCTTGGATGACATGGGGGTGAGTAAATTATCAACAAAAGTTTTTTTCAAAAGTGAACTAATCCTTTAAACCCGAATACTCGGATGCACCAGATGACACGTCAGCAGTATCTTACGTCAGCAGCTTCACTGCGGACTCAAACGCATTGTATTTTTTTTGTATTTTCGATGCTTCGAATGCTAACTAACCCACTGATGTCGCATGGACTACTTTGATTATGTCTTTATTTCCTTTCTGGACAAGGACAGTATATTGTGTATACATTTTCAATGGAGGGACAGAAAACTCTTGGACTAAATTGGACTAAATCTAAAATATCTTAAACTGTGTTCAGAAGATAAACGGAGGTCTTACAGGCTTGGAACAACATAAGGGTGAGGCATTAATGACATCATTTAAAGGAGCTGTATGCAAGAAATTTATTTCAATTAGTCATACATTTTCCCTGATATGTCTCTAGACATTAAGAAATCATGTTCATTTCAAAAACTTATATCACTGACAACAGTAGTCCGGCCAGGATTTTGTCATTTAAAAAGTGAAGTTGCAGCCCTTGACTGATGTTGATGTTGTTATGTTGTGTTTTGTTCTGATGCGTCACCTTCCACCGAATCTACCAATCACGGAGTCAGTAGTGTTGCGGCATTCGGGTTGCCAGCTCTTCTCTACTTACCACAGCTGCAGATACAAACGTGCCGGAATCGGATAAAGAATTCTAACGTTGCGAAACCCCGAAAAACTCAATATGAATCCGAAATACTTTGTTACAAAGTCCGAAAATTAATAATCAGAGGTGAGACCAAGTCATTATTTTGCAAGTCACAAGTAAGTCTCGAGTCTTTGCATTCAAGTTCCAAGTCAAGTCTCGAGTCAAGACAGACAAGTCCAAGTCAAGTTGCAAGTCTTCGAGTTTAAGTTTCAAGTCTTAAACAAGTCATTAGTGCTTTTTGCACAAATTACTGTCTCAGTGTTAATTACTAGCCTATAGTAAATGAAATGTATACTAAATTATATTAGAAAGGCTTTTAAAATATGATATAATGTATAATATTATCATATTTATTCAAACTTAGTGGATTGGTTGGTTGTCTTGGTTGAATGTAAAGAGTGGCAATGCAGATTTAAAAATAAAAAAATAAAAGTAACTGGTCATTGGGAAAATTAATCATGATTTGCTACACATTAAGTTTAAAATATTGAGTCCCTGGTTAAATTATTTTGTTAACGCGACAGTAATTGTACTAGAACATTCCTATTTCCATGGCGACGTATCAAGCGTCACTTGACACTTTTTGGGGCTACGTGTCTGTCATTTACAAAACGTAATGTAAATCCTGCATCCATTTCTCCCGAAAGACATGAAAGTGAGTGGCTGGTGAACAGGGAGAAGACTTTATAGTTACCTATAGGCTAAACTGTGCGTTAGTTGTGGGGGAAATATAACGTCTTAAAATTACATTTGAAAGGTTTATTATTTCCGCTTACTTAGACATCAGTGTTTTTTTTGTTTTGTTTTTCTCAAATTATAAATGGTTGGCTAGTACTTGTGTATTTAAATGCCTGAAAAAGAAAAAAAGAAAACATTATTTGGTTGAAAACTGTCTGAACGTGTGATAATAAATGACAACTGACGCGCTGCTGAACGCACTCGATCACGCGCTCTCTGGCTCAGTGCCAAATGTGCGAAAGCAGCGCTAATCAGCGCTGTGATCATACGTCAATGATACAGTGCTATACTACAGTCAGTGATTATTACAACTCTGATCTGTGGTTTTAGAAAGTAGGTCAAGTCTTTCCAAGTCACAGGGCTCAAGTCCGAGTCAAGTCGCGAGTCATTGTTGTCAAAGTCTAAGTCTGAGTCCCAAGTCATCTTTGAATATGTCAAGTCGAGTCGCAAGTCATCAAATTTGGGACTCGAGTCCAAGTCAAGTCCGAGTCATGCCCACAACCCTATTAATAATTAACAGAAATAAACTCACTGTGTAGTACTCGTCACTTGCCATTGGAAGCTTCTTGTAGCAGCCTACATTCCTGCTGGAACCTGCAGCATATCTGGCAACCTCGAGTCAAGGGGGTAAGGGGGGGACACCCTAAATTTGAAAGTGATTGCAGTACCAGTTTTGGCCACAATCTTGCATACAGCTCCTTTAAATTTGGGGGTGAACTGACCATTTAAGGCATGCAAGATGAACATCTATGGGACAATGGGTACTCGCGTTATGGACCCGCCTATAGGTGCACATTACTAACGCGCTCTTTAAATAAAAAAAATATATATATATTGCGCCATTGACTTTAGACCAGGTTTTTCTTGGTCAATGGTGCAGTCTATTACAGTTGCCTCAAAATAGCAAGGCACCAAAAATGTGCCTGAACACACCTCATTTTCAGACCAGCACACCCATGGGTGCACAAATGGGCACAATTGCATTTGCTATTTAAACAACGTGGCGCAGGACGTGAAAAAAGATAACTGCGTCGGGCTGAACCTAGCAAAAATCACTTGCGTTGCACCTGGCGCTGCATTGTACCAGGTGAATGTGATGGCCCATTATGTTTCAAAAGTGATTATTATATTTTGTGTCTTTTAATGCAATTCCTGCTAATTTAAAATCCTACATATTTTGCAATAGGAAAAAACAGCTATTATTCTGACATGAACTGCTTAATGAACTAGTGGTTTGTTGTCTAGGTGAGTGACTTCACCTGGTCACATGATGGTACACAGGCCTTAATCGCCTACAGGGATGGTTTTGTCCTGGTGGGATCAGTCAGTGGGCAGAGACACTGGTCATCTGAGATCAATTTGGAGAGCCAGATCACCTGTGGAATCTGGACCCCTGATGACCAGCAGGTAACATTTTGGTTTGGCATCATCGAATTGAAGGAAACGGTTTGAAAGGCATTGTTGTCAACACATGACTTGGACCGATTCCCTTGGACTGATGCCCGATTTCCCTAATTTGGTGTTTGCATTCGTTTATTCTCCCTAGGTGCTTTTTGGAACAGCAGACGGGCAAGTCATAGTGATGGACTGCCACGGCCGTATGCTTGCCCATGTTCTGCTGCATGAGTCAGATGGCATAGTCAGCATGTCCTGGAACTGCCCGAACTTCCTGGTGGAGGACAGCACTGAGAGTGATACAGACTCTGATGACTCTACTCCAGCTCAAGGTACATTAAACTATTAAGGATAGTTCACTCAAAAATCAATATTCTGTCATTATTTACTCACCTTCATGTTTTTCCAAACCCCTAAGACCTTTGTTCAACTTCAAGATATTTTTAATGAAATCTGAGAGCTTTCTGATCCCTCTTTTGACAGCAACTTCATTGCAACTTTCAAGGCCCAGAAAGGTAGTAAAGACATTGTTAAAATTGTCCATGTGACTATAGTGGTTCAAATGTAATGTTATGAAGCGACGGGAATTATTTTGTGCAAAAACAAAACAAAAAAACAACTTTATTCAACAATTTCTTCTCTTCTGTGTCAGATCTCCTACGGCTATTTCGTGTAGTGTAAATAGTGTTCCTGGTTCTACGTAGGAATGCCGCCTCACTATTGGCCGACGCTGGTCACATGAGCACCACGACACATGCGTGTGATGCTGACACAGGAGCTAGCCAATAACGAGCCACACAAAACGTACTCTCGTCGCTTCATAACATTACATAAAGGGCCCTATCTTGCACCCAGCGCAAATGTCTTCGTACACTGACGCATGTATCATTGGTATTTTGCACCCGCGCAAAGCGGGCTTTTACCTCCACCGACGCACGCCGGCAAACTAGGGAATGAACTTGCGCTCCCTGGGCGGTTCAGCACAGAAAAGGAGGCGCAAACATTCCCTGGTGCTATTTTGTACTTCCATAAAACAATTGCGCCACTGACCAGAAAAAACCTGGTCTAAAGTCAGTGGCGCATTGCACGTACATTCAGATGCAATTTTAAGCGCGCATGCTTGGCCATAACACAGAGTGTGAACAACGCACATACACTGTAGATGATTCTCTCATCTACACAGATGCATTTTACTTTTTGCAACTGATACATTATTATAAGGAAAAATATAAAACACGAGGGAAATCATTGTTGTGTCCATGATGATGGGAAAAATAGGCATAAAGCTTACACATTTACCCGAAATATTATATGCATGTTTAACCAAAGCTAATTTGGATGGGTTTGTCCCATCCCCAATGTCCATTTTCTTTCTTTTACGGCCCTGACGAGAACATCGATCTCCTCGGCTGTGAACCGATTGTGAAGCGCACCTGGTAAATGCGCCATTATAAAAGTATTGCTCCATAGAACAAGCGCACCTCGTTCATCACGCTCTTAAAGGGAATGTGATATGATGCTCTTATTGGTTTGTTTCCGTTACGCCCAAACCACACTATGAATAATGAAGCTACTTAAGACCAACCCCTTTTAGTTCTGCGCCAGGCGCAAGAGGCATTTATCCCGCCGGGAAAATAGCAACAGCGCCCAAGACACCGCGCACAAAGTTACTTGCGCTTTGAGCTTTGACCCTTGCTCTTCAGATCGTTAAAATAGGGCCCTTAAACTACTTAGTCACATGGACAATTTTAAAGGTGCAATACCTAAGATTTTTGCATTAAAATATCCCAAAATCACAAGGCCAGTGTTATATATATAGTTAAGATGATCATTTGTCTTGATATTCCAAATGTTTCAAGCAATGTTTAAATCGAGAGAAAATTGTGATTTTAACCAAGGAAACGGGGCGTGTGAGCAGGGATGAGCTGGGAGTCGCCAGTCAATCGCGTCATATCCGCGTTACCTCGGTTTCCGCTCATACTACGTGTAGTCCTGGATAAATGCAGAAGTTGTAGTTGTGCGTTTGCATCTATCAAGCAACAAACGTCAGCTTGTTTCGCGCATTTGTAATGGAATGGTGCACATTCTGGTGCATTATTCTTTTCAATTATTCTCGGAATGTGAACTGTTGGCTGTAAAGGGGGTCGCACACTGGACGAGAAGAGCCGCGCCACGTCTAGGACAAAGTCCATTATCGCACACCGGACGAGAGCCGCGCCACGTCTAGGACAAAGTCCAGTATCGCACACCGGACGGAAGAGCCGCGCCACGTCTAGGACAAAGTCCATTATCGCACACCGGACGGAGCCGCGCCACATCTAGGACAAAGTCCAGTTTCGCACACCGGACGAGAAGAGCCGCGCCACGTCTAGGACAAAGTCCAGTATCGCACACCGGACACGCACTTTCTCATCAGTATATGGCCAGCAATATTGTTATGTTTAATGACATGAAAGGAAGATAATGTCTGTTCTATGTTATGATTGTACTGCACAATTAAATACAATCGTTGCTGAGTCTGCAGTTTGATTTTAACTTACCTCAGAACATCCGTTAACTGAATGAATTGAGAATATCACCTGAAAAATCTAATAACATCAGTAATTGTCATTCAAGCAGCTGATTTCTGTAAATGAATGCAAAACTAAATGCATATTGCAGCATAGGGCGAAGTCAGGATCCATTAGCAACGATTTGACTTCAAACCCTCTCCCACCATAGCTTCGTCCCAGTGACTCGTACAGTAATGTCACAGGTCGGGGCGGGGCCAACTGACCTGCACCCGCCCCTCTTGCTCTGCGTCACCACCGCGGGGAGCCGACACCACAGGCACACGACAGAGGACACCGGAGACAGGGATAAGTTTCAAAGGAGTAACAATCTTTATTAAACAATATAGCGAGGGGCGCCAATTGAATCAGCTTCACTGTCCTCTAGGCCCTTCTACCACGGTTCGGACGTGGATGAACCGTCCCGTGTCTCCCGGATGGCGATTTGGGACTCCGTTCACCAGTAATGCGGCAGACTTCCAGCTTTTCCCCAGCGGTGCTGCAGGTTTCACCCGGAACTGCAGTGGCGTGTCACACACAATCCGTTCCCCTAGGAAACTTGCGACTCTCAGGAGGGTTCCGAGTCAAGCCGATTTTGTCACCCGTGACAGTAACATCTGTGACAACTAATTTACTTTTAAACCTGACTTTTCTTGCGGCTATTTCAGTTTAATGAAAAACAAGTATGTCATTAAACGCAACATTTATAGAAATCGAACTTTACCTCATCCGTGACAACTAATTTTCGAATTCCCGTCTGACTGATTTATCCACGGTGGAGTTGAAAACAACAGTTCCCATCATTCCAGCGTTCCTCCACGTGATTCATCAAGCAAAGCCGTTGTTGTTGTTTTGAATGTAGCGCCCTCTAGCGACATGCCAATCTTAGGTATTGCAGCTTTAACAATTTTTTTACTACCTTTCTTTGGCCTTGAAAGTTGCAATGATGTTGCTATCTACAGAGGGATCAGAAATCTTAATATCTCACAGATGAACAAAGGTTTTACGGGTTTGGAATGAAAAACCCTTTAAAGAAAGCTTCTTTAATGGTTCTAAGATGGTAAAGCTTATTATATGTTATCAAAAAATCATTAATTACTGTATAGGGTTCTTGAGTTTCTTGGAGATTTTAAACTCTATGAGATTACATTATAGGTTTTGAAGATTTGTGTATTGCATACATCATTCATTAATGAAAGAAATTAAGGGCCTTCCTGGGTTTTTCCAAGCACCGGTACATAGACTGTTTTCTAAATGGTCAGAAATAAAACAAAACTACTTCAAAACTTTTAAAGGTATAGAACATTGTATACATTTTTAAGGATGATTCTAAGGCAGTAATGTGTATTTGACTTTATTTTTCAATGTTATTAACGGTAAAACTATGTTTCCTTTCAAGTGCAAAATCTCAAACCACTGCTCACGGTCAGCTTCATATTGGGAGACATTAGTCTAATGAACAACTATGATGACCTTTCACCTAACATCATACGCTTCAGGACTGAAAGGTAAAACCCTGCTGTTCTTGCAATAAATTAATTGCTAATAGGGAATAAATTAGGGAATTTGGGGGGTCCTGATATACCCAATCATAAAAGTAAGTATTCATATGGGTTTCCCATAGCCAGAAAAGGTAAAATAGACATCAAGTTTGTATTTGTATCTCATCTGGCTCAAAAGCTATAGTCGAATCCCTTTCAGGCGGCGGCCATATTGGATTTGGCCGCCATCTTGGTCTCAGGGACCATTGGCTTGGGCGCCCTGGCTAAATCATTTCACTATGCCCTAAGCTACATCTGTGCCAAATTTGGTGCTTGTAGATGAATTTGCGCAAACAATGGGATGTAAGGCCCCATTCTACAGCCCAAACTGCTGTTTTTGGACAGCGGCCATTTTGGAATTAAAGGATCAAGGGGTCCAGATATACTGGGTCATAAATATAAACATTTCCATGCGTTTCCCATGATCAATTAAGCTGAAAAACATATCAAGTTTGTATTTGTAACTCATGTGGTTCAAAAGTTATAGCCGGAACCCTTTCGGGCAGCGGCCATATTGGATTTGGCCGCCATCTTGGCCCCGAGGGTCGCTGGCTCCGGCGCCCTAGCTAAATCATTTCTGTATGACCTGAGCTACATCTGTGCCAAATTTGGCGCTTTTAGATGAATTTGCACGAAAATGTGCTTAAGGCCCCCAACTAAATTCTGTGTTTTATTACTTCCACTGGATTATTAGTAACAACAGCATATTAAAGTTATTTTCAACATCTACTGTATGGCATGCTGTTGATTACCTAGACAATATTGTCTATTAACATTTACAGTAAATTTACCTATAATGGAGGTTTAGCAGCAGGCTGGACATATATTAAATGTTTGCAATACTAAAAATCCGTAAATGGTCATTTTGGTTGAGGAACAGTAAAAAATAACCCAAAAATGGTCCTTTCAACCATTTAATGACACATCATAAATGTTGATTCCTTTTGACAGAGCTGACTGGACAGACTTTTGTTTTTCAGATGTGGAGGTACAGTGGTGCTCTCAGGGTGACTTGCTGGCAGTGGCCGGGATGGAGAGACACGGTCTACCCGCTGACTCAGCCTGTGCCTCCTTAATGAGGAACGCCCTTGTCAAGTTTTACAATGTCCAAGGGGAACATATATACACCTTAGAAACTCCAGCCCAAGTGAGCTGTGACCAGTCATCAGACCAATCATCATTTATCTGAACATATAATACACACAAGATTTTTTTAAACAGTTTTTTAAAGAGGTCTCTTATGCTCACAGAGGCTGTATTTATTTGATCAAATATACAGTAAAAACAGTAATATTGTAAAATATTTCTAATAGGGCAGTCAAACGATTAATCACGATTAATCGCATTCCAAAATAAAAGTTTGTGTTTAGATAATATATGTGGGTGCACTGTGTATAATTATTATATATAAATAAATACCCACACATGCGTATATATATTTAAGAAATATTTTCATGTATATACTGTATATAGATTTATATATAATTTATATTATATATAAATATAAATAATTTATATTTAAATATTTTTTTTCTTCAATATACATGCCTGTGTGTTTTAATAAATATACAAAATAATTATACACAGTGCACCCACATATATTATGTAAACACAAACTTTTATTTTAGATGCGATTAATCGTTTGACAGACCTAATTTCTAATTTATTCCCGTGATGCAAAGCTGAATTTTCAGCATCATTACTCCCGCTCTCCAGTGTCACATGATCCTTCAGAAATCATTCTAATAGGCTGATTTGCTGCTCATTTATTATCAGTTGCTATTGGTATTACATTTTATTTATAATATTTATAAATAGTACATTAATTATATATTATTAAAATATTTTGTTATATTGTAAACGTCTTTAATATCAGTCTTGTTTACCCAAACTTTTGAAGGTAGTTCATCAAGGTTTCCACCTTTTCCACCAAGGTTTCCAACATCGATATAAAACAAAATGTTTATTGAGCAGAATGATTTCTGAAGGTTCGTGTGACACTGAAGACTAGAGTAATGATGCTGAAAATTCAGCTTTACCATCACAGGAATAAATTATATTTTTAAAATGAAGTATTTTATATAAACATGCATATTTACTATTTGTATAAACCTTTTTTATGTGTAAATTTGTATGTATAAACAGTATGGCAAATGTATAGAAAACTGGTTCTTATCAGCTGCTTTTGCTTCAAGTATATACAACACAATATACAAATTTATTATTAATCACATACTGATGTTTGCATAAACTATGCATAAACTGTATATAATCGAAATATCGTTTGGTTTTAGAGGCCCATCACCACTATTTGCTGGGGTCACAGAGACTCGCGGCTGTTTCTGGCCTGTGGACCAGCCCTGTATGTAGTGCGTGTGGAGCACCGTGTGGCCAGCCTGCAGCTTCTCTGTCAGCAGGGCATTGCCAGCGCTCTTAAAGAGGAGAGAGATGTGGGAAAACTCAACATGCCTTCACTCCTCTGTTCCTACGTCACCACTG
Source organism: Hybognathus amarus (assembly GCA_030378365.1). Lineage (NCBI taxonomy): Eukaryota > Metazoa > Chordata > Actinopteri > Cypriniformes > Leuciscidae > Hybognathus > Hybognathus amarus. Next base: position 231,938 of record JAQIUQ010003632.1, on the reverse strand, counting down.
CATTCATTCCAACGATCAAGGTACCGAAGCAGCAAGAGAAGTATTCAAAGTTTGATGTATGCTAATATATGCATTAATGCATAATCTTTTTCATATCACAAGCCCCCAATCCCTGATCCGAACAACATTAGAGATTTTGTGAGCTATCCCACAGCAGGGAATGAACGGCTCCACTGCACTATGAAACGTGCCGAGGAGAAACCCAGAGGCAGGAGGCCCCTGTTACACCCTCTATCTGGAACACCTGGGAGGTCTGGTGCCTATTCTCAAGGGCCGCCGCATTAGTAAACTGCGACCAGAGTTTGTCATTATGGACCCAAAAATGGATGGTAAAGCAGGTATTTATGCACTATTGCTGATCATGACTCTTTAAAGTGCTCATATTAATTTTATTACATTTTCTTGATTTAAAGTAAAAAAATACATTATTTTTCTCATACTGTACATTTCTGCAGCATCTCTTTTTCACCCTCTGCCTGAAACTCTTACTGCGTCTCAATTCGCATACTATTCGTCCTTAATAGTATGCGAAATTAGAATTAGTGGGTCTCATTCATGAAACACGAGCAGAACGAATTTTTGTGTAAATCGGATTCATTAAAATGTTCGTATTTTCCAAATGTTAGTTGGTACGCAAGAAATCTACACCTGCTCCCAGCCACGCGTAAATGGTGCGCTTAACATCCGAACGTTTTACTCATTAATAAGGCTGCATTTTAATTCACCTTAAAATCGGGTAGGCTACATATTTAAACAGCATTTTGAAAAAAATATTTTGTATAGTAGCCTATATTATATAGTATAGTATTTTATATATTTTATATATAAAAAACTTTGTTTGTTTTTTTTTACTTCTATTATGAGAGCCAGTAGGCTAATTTATGGAAGCTTGTTTCCGCCACTGAAAAAAAAAAAAGAATAAATGCGACTTTTTATCACACAATTGCGTGTTATAATTGCGAGATATAAAGTCAGAATTGCGAGTTATCAGGCTAATTCTAAGGGGGAAAAAATCCTAACTTTCCCCTAACCCCTCAGAATAGTTTAAATCTCACAATTCTTACTTTATAGCCTATCATGCATTTCTGACTTTATATCACGCAATTGCGACTATGTCACGCAATTCTGAATTTATATCTCGCAATTCTGAGAAATAAAGTCAGAATTGCGAGATGTAAACTCGCAATTGTGAGAAAAAAAGTCAAAATTGTGAGATAAAAAGTCGCAATTACCTTTTTTATTTTTCATTCTATGGCGGAAACAAGCTTTCATAAGTAATAGCAGATCTGGTGATCGATGGTGGTCCTTCTCCAGTTTGAATACGATTTTTTAACTCATTTGTTTTTTGCTGTCAAGCTTAATGTTGAACCATTTTCTTCTCACTTCTGGGACTGTTCGATTAACAGATGAAACTCCATTAACTGCATCTGTAATATGCTGCCAAGCTTTCTTTTTTTAGGACCTGACAGGCCACTATATACGCTTGAAAATAAAAGTGGCGTTTTGAGTGAACTTCTGATAATAAAACTTCAATTTCTGCATCTGAGAAATCTTTCTTTTCATTCGCATTCATGTTATTATATGCCTATATATAGTTGTCAGTTGAATATAATGGGCGGGATTTATGGTAATTGAGAATGAACGTGCACGCGCATCCCATTTATGACTGGTTGGAATTCACTAACACACACACACATTTCACTATCACATCTGATGTTTACAAAGTATTTGTGAATCAGGAGAAGAGTTTCGGGAAGATCTCTTTACGCGCAAATCACTCTCATATTTACTTGTATATTTACGAATGTTTCATGAATGAGACCCATTGTGTCCCAAATCGTAGTACAAATGAGTATTTCAGAGACCCGGATGGTCTAAGTGCAGATCTGTGCTTGTCTAATTGCTAATAATGCCCACAAACCATTGAGTGTTGGACTAGAAACCAATTAGAACTACAAACACAAATAAAAACAGTTAAAAACTACAACATCTCAAGTCCGACGTTTAAGTCAGAGAGGTTTAGAGAAAGGGTCTGAGTGATTAATCCGTAACTAACCTGATGAAAAGATATTTATTCAATGTTATATCCACATAATGTTACATATTGTGCACGTTTATAAAGATACATTTGGTAATTTAGTAACTTTTAAATACGTCATTATGCAAACACAAGGAGAGTTCTCCACATGAAAGACCAACGACTGGCAGATCAACTTGCTACTTCATTTCTCTCTGAAACAATTGGAAATTAAATATTAAATTTTACATTTTAACTGTAATGGGATGATTGACAGGGCAGTTTAAATGCTGACATGATGCAAACGGCAAAGCGATCCATTAAAGACACAGTTACTTGATGAAGTAGTATGTCCCAAAGTTTGTCTACTCTTCTGCTACACACACAAAAGTATGTATTTTTTCTTTCTAAAAACATGCATAATTTTAGGGCATAGTAGAAGTAGGTGAATTGGGGCACAGCATCTCTGTTTTAATATCTTGATAGCTGATTTCATACAATTTTGTCTTTCAGATGAGGTCTGTGTAAATGGCATGATCTCCTATATGACTGACAGCTGTAACTGCTCAGATTCAAGCGATATTGAGTTGAGTGATGAGTGGGTTGGACGAAAGTCGCCAAAACTTTCCAGAGGAAACAGGTCTCCTAAGCTTCCTAGGTACTCTAAACATATAAGGTACTGTTGAATATAAAATTCACACAATATTACAGGGTGCCTGAAACTTAACAGAAATATTTGTTCCATCACAACCATTACAAAACAAAATACAGCACATTTTTGTCAATTTTTTACTAAACAAATTAACAACTTTTGATTTGATAATAAATAAAAGAAAACGTAAAATTTAATTTTCTTTCTTTCATATTTGTTTTTATGTCTAGAATTAATATGGAATCAAGAAAGTTCTCCAAACTTGCCCAGACATCTCAAGAAATGTCTAAGGTCTCCTAGATTACCAAAGAAGCCTCCAGTACGATCTCCAAGTCTTTCTCGAAGGGAATTTTCAGTTGATGGCTTTAGTGAGGTACTTAACATCTTATTTGCAAGTTCACTTTGGCAATTATTTTATATTAATCTACTTGCCTAGAATTAGCCAAGTTTCCATCCACTTTTGTTAACAACAAAGTGAAAATGCGTTAAAAAATTGCGCAATTTTCTGTCGCTTTCCATCCAATTAGCCTTTTACCGAAAAGTCGTTTCCATACATAATTTTGTTTATATCGCAAATTGTATCTTTCGCATTCCAGTTTTTGTAAAATGCAGAGAGAAATGAGACAATTGGAATTCGCCAGTTTACGTCTTAATATTTTCACAAATAATAAGCCTAAATTAGGAAATATTAAAGGTGAGACTGCTGGTCTGACAGGACTGCATGTAACAGCCTTTATGTGACAGACATAACCCCATGGGTTTGGAACTTTGAACATGGGGCAGCATTTGTCCTGTAGCCTGTGCAAAATCTTAGGGTCCATGATAAGAGTCGGCCAACGAAATGTTCGTTCAGTATCTTTAACGTAAGCATTGAACATGCAGTCAGCCGCCGTTTTGACGTCAGCGCATATTCAGATCATTCAAACTGCTTTCAGAGTTCAGAGTTCAGCTAATCTTTTTCAGGAGACAGATGCAGCTTTTATTTGTGTAGGCCTATATTTAACTTTTTTAAATGGTCTATTTGCTTAAAGCTGCAGTCCATGACTTTTTGGGCTTAAAAATATTCTGCTGCAATGCTTTTTTTTCTTAGTTGGTCAGAACACAAGTGGATGTTACTTGTTCAGATGATTCAGAAAATTCTTATGTTGTTCATACTTCCAAAAAGACTAATCTGTGATTCTGAATGACAGTATCCACACTGGCGCGGTGACTGACAGCCACACATTCTCCTCAAAACATTGGATTAATCAGCGCTGTGCCATACCGAGGCACAACACACATAAAGTTGATAATTCCACGAATAACTGCAATTGCAGATTTCGAACAGAGATGGTGACAAAGGCCCCGTTTACACGAAGGGAAAACGCAGATATTTCCCTGTGGTTTTTACACGAAAACCCGTTTTTATCACAGAAAATGATTTATTTCTAAAAACTCCGGCCAAAGTGGAGATTTCTGAAAATTGCGGTTATGTGTTGTCGTGTGAACTGTGAGAAACGGCGTTTTAGGTTCTCTCTTGTCGATTCTGAGGATTCTGATTGGCTTGCATGGCTTTATCCTTAACCCCTGCACTGCCACCAATAGGTTTGGCATAGTTATGATGCCGCGTGAATGATGTTATTTTTGAAAACGGAGAGGGGGAAATATTTGTTCGCTAAATACCCGGCTTTGTGTAAACGTGGCCAAAGACTTTAACTAATGTCTTAATAATTATAAAATTTGTTTTGAGCTTTTTTGATTCAACCCACTTAATTTTCCTAATTTTTTTGAGATAGAATTATATTACAATAAAATTGTTTTGTTAAATTATCGACAACTGGCATTTCCCATGAGCTATATTCGTAAATGTTTTTATGCTTTGGATGGAAACCTAGCTATTGATAGGAAAAGTTTTTGTATTTCTTGCTTGTGTCTACTGGGAACTGCTATGCATTTGTAACTTCTGCACCATGACTTCAGTAGACAGCTTATTCTATTTAATCTCCTGCTTTGCTGAAAAAAAATGACGGTAAACTGACTTTGACCTTGAATATTTTCTATAACTATCACTCAATTTGCTTTGTAGCATAATTACTTAGCTCAGGTCACCTCTAACATCTGGGGAACAAAGTTTAAGATTGTGGGCCTAGCTTCCTTTTTGCCAGCTAACTTAGGAGCAGGTATGTCAGGTTTTGTTTACAAATCAACACATAAAGAATAATCCTAATGTTTTTTTTTAAATATGTTTGACTAATGATGCATAATGTCACAGTTATTTATAAAACTAGTTTGCTGCACCTGCAACCTCGTCAGATGACCATCTATTTGCCTGAGGTGCGTAAAATTTCCTTGGACTTCATGAGTCTCCCTGTCTTCAATCCCAATGTGTTCAGTGAAGATGAAGATGATTTACCTGGTAAGAATCAGTGGAACGTTGTGTACATTTTGTCTCTGAATAGCTTGACTAAGACAAGTAAATAAAAATTAGAAATTTATCGGTAAGATGTTCTTGCTCATTTCTAGTGATGGGACCTTCTGGAGTGTCAGCCGACAATCCTCCTTGCACAGTTAACATTCCCATTGCTCCAATTCACAGCCCTGCGCAAGCCATGTCACCTACACAGAGTATAGGCCTTGTCCAATCTCTACTAGCCAATCAGAATATTCAGCTTGATGTCCTCACCAATCCCACAGCTACTGCAGCAGCGGCAGCCGCAGCAGCAACAGCAGCAGCAGCCAATGCAACTGTGTCAGAGCACAGTCAGGACACCGTGACCGCACAGTACACTGTGCCAACCAGGTACTCTAACCCTGGACAGGTGATATTCAGCGGACTGGAAATGAGTAAAATCCTGAGTGGAACTCTTCCTCCTCCTCCAAATCATCTACCACAACAACCCCACCAACAGCCGTCAGCAACAACAGCAACAACAAGACCATCAACAATCAAAGCATCAACAGCAATTACAACCACAGCAGCATCATCTGAAATTGCAACATCAATCACAACAGCTGCATCAACAGTCGCTGCAGCAGCAACACATGCAGAATCAGCAGCAATTGCAAACACAGCAGCATCAACAACAACTTCAACAGCAGCATCAGCAACAGCTGCAACAGCAGCATCAGCAGCATCTGCAACAGCAGCATCAACAACAGCTGCAACAACAGGTGCAACAACAGCTGCAACAGCAGCATCAACAACTACAACAGCAGCATCAACAGCAGTTGCAACAACATCAGCAGCAACTGCATCAGCAGCAAATGCAACAACAGCAACTGCAACAGCAGCAGCAACACATTCAGCAGCAAGTGCAACAGCATCAACAACAAATTCATCAGCAGCATCAACAACAAATTCATCAACAGCATCAACAACAATTCCAACAGCAGCAGCACCAGTTGCAGCTGCAGCATGAGCAAATGCAGCAGCAGCAGCAACAGATGCAACAACAGCAGCAGCAAATTCGGACAGCAAATTCTGGAGATGAGGCAGCAGCAGCAACAGCTTCAACAGCAACATCAACAAATACAGCTGCAGCATCAACAAATGCAAAGACAGCATCAGCAAATGCAACAGCAACTCAAAATGCAAATGACCATCCAGCCTCCACCTTCAGGGTATGCTACTCTGTCCCTCCATCAGTTACAGCTGATGCCGCCAATTCCTCATCCAGACCATCCACCAGATAGAGCAGAACAAGTGCTTCCTCTGAAGGTTTCCTCACGACCACAGTCATTCATTGAAACTGACACTCTTGAGATTCAGATGCGCAAGGTAAACCCTCCACCACCTTACCCAGGTACAGTAGTATCTACTGCAGCCGCCACACCCACCACAGCGCCTCCAGGTCTTCTTGTTAGCAATGAGAATGGCACTACTCTGACAACAGATCAATGCTTAACTAAGGACGAATTCTCTCTTCATCCAATTGGGCTTCAGTATCCAACTCCATTAGGCTATGAAAGAATTACCACGTTTGACAGCAGCGGAAATGTCGAAGAGGTGTGTCGCCCAGAGGCGACGCCTGTTAAGGAACCAAAATTCCTATGGGATTCAAGGAATGGGCAGCTCTGCCACATTGAAAGTTACTTCGTCTGAGAACAAGAAAGTCCAGTTGCCGTACAGCTCAGCAACTCTGAGTCGCCTCTCCGTGCCTAGATATTCTATACCAAGTGGAGACCCACCACCATATCCAGACACATCCAACCAGATGAACACAATCAGAAGTCCTACACAGAGGATTGACAGCAGTTTGATTCATGCCACTTTGCGTTGAGATTCGAAGGGAACTGACCCTGAAGGTTTCTCAAATGGTGGACACAGTGAGGACTCTACCAACAAAATCCAAAATGAACGTTCCCTTACGCTCTCCTATCAGCCAAGGATACCCACGGCATTGTATACGTGCACTCAGTGTAGCAGTAATAGCAGCAGCACTAGTGTAAGTGTCACCGGTGGTGGCACCAACAGCAGTGGAATTGCTGGAGGAACTGTGGTGAGGCAAGACTTCCCACCTGGCAAAGGGACCCAACACAGCACTATAATTGTGCACTCCAAAAGTTCATCGCCATTAGCCTCCCAGTCCTCCTATAATCTCTTGAGTCCCATTGACCACAGTAGAGATAGAACTGTCTATGTGAACTCTGCCTTTACGGAAGATGAGACATTAAGTCAGCATTGCCATCTTGAAAAATCAGTACGTCATTTAACACTAGGGGATGTCAATTTAACAGTCAAACGACCTCCACCTTACCAATGGGACTCTCCTGCAGCAGAACAACTCTGGATACCTCAAGAGCAAAATGTATTGCCTGGACCTCAAGGACCACCTCATAAGCCACCACCATTTATACTTAGCCAACCACAGCACTTAGATATGACCCGGCTTCCTTTTGTCCTTTCAACAAAGCCTTCCCCCAGTCCCAATTCTATGACCCTCCCTTCAGCCTATCAGTTATCCCTATCACCCTTCCCAACAATGGTAGGGCATGGTGGACCTCAACTACAGACTTTGCAGAGTCCTGCCCAACAATGTGGCCCCAATGACATGGTTACATCTACCACTTTCAGCCAACCAGACCCAACATTAGTCCTACCCCCAGGTTATCCTGCTAATTTGACCAATCTAGGTTGTTGCACTCTGCCACCCATGTACCCAGGGACTAGCTCCTGCAACAACCTTCAGCTGCATCCCATGAGCTTGCATCCATGGAGCACATATAGCACTTGCCCTCCCATGCCAGACCATTCCGCCACACTGCCCAGTAAGACCCATCAGGCCCTGGAGAAGCCTGTTCTCTCTCGCCTCCACAACCTCCACCTCCCGCACCACCTCCTCCCCCACCTCCTCTCCCTCCACCTCCGCCACCTGTTGAACGCCTGAACAATCAGAGCACCTCTGAGGTGGTCGCAGAATCTGGGGATAGCTTTAAAGATCAGTCCTCTCTCAATGAGAGTCCTCAAGGAGCAGAGAGGTTCAGCAAAAAGGGGCGTAAGAGGCTTGACAGTAGGGCAGAAGAGGCCAACATGTCCGGAGTCTCTGAAGGGAAATCCAAAAAAGAAAGTCGCACTCTCTCAGACTTCAATTCCCTGATCTCCAGCCCAAGACTTGGCAGCAGGGAAAAGAAGAAGCCTAAAGGACAGAAAGAGCCTTTGAACAAGGCCAAGAAACTGAGTAGGACCTCAAATGAGTTCCAGGACAGCTCAGAGAGTGAGCCTGAGCTCTTCATTAGTGGTGACGAGTTGATGAACCAAAGCCAGAGCAGCAAGAAAGGATGGAAGAGCAAACGCAATCAGCGTATGGCAAATGAACTTGAGGAAATCAAGTGCCGCAAAGCTAACGAGAGAGAGGATCGTAGTCTTGGCAGCCAAGGCTTTGTTTATGTCATGGCCAACAAGCAGCCATTGTTGGAACGAAGCCACCCAGGTTTACCAGCTTGACTTTGGAGGGACGGGTAACACAGGAGTCAGCCAAAAACTTTCAGATTGAGCTCGATGGACGCCAGGTAAGCAATTTTATTTATTTGTTTATGGATGGAAAACCAGTTTTAAAACAGTATTTTTGCTATTCTGTTTTGTGACACTAGGGATAAAGAAATTACACACTTCACCTTTAAAAAACAAGCTCTATACCTTTTGAGTAACAAACATCTAGCCTGCATTTAACCCGTAACTTTTCTTTTACACTGTTACAGGTAATGCAGTTTGGCAGAATCGATGGCAATGCATACATCCTGGATTTTCAGTATCCATTCTCAGCGGTACAGGCATTTGCTGTGGCCTTGGCCAATGTCACTCAGAGACTTAAATAGAAAACCTCTCCAGCAATCTTGTCCATGAGAGATTAAGGGAAGAAGAGATTATTTTAACTGCAGATTGTGAGAAATGTTACATTCTCTGCTGCCATGATGTCTGTGCAGTGCCGGTTAGTAGCCGAGAGATCTGGTCACTCTCAGGCAGAAGCGTACATGAGACATACACAGGTGGTCTGACAATAGATTTAGTGCTTTAAGGTACCTTTTTGTTATCAGAGGTACAAGCTGATTTAAGATTCCACCTGAATCCAAAGGTGGTACACATCTGAAAAAAAAGTTAAGTATTTAGGTATTGATGGAATATTATTTAATTCATTAATTCAATTTTATTGATTTTTCCCATGTATTTCATTAGTATATGGTGTGATTTAAATGTAAAGGTAATTACTAAAATCTAAGATGGATGTTAGATTATGGGCTTTCTTTCTTTTATCCCTGATGTCCCCACCTGCTTTTGTTTATTCCTGAGATTTATTTGTGCCAAATTGATTTCCTATGTATACTTCTTGTAAAGTGATGGATTTTAACTATTGTTTACCACAATCTCAGTGTCAAGCAACTCAAGTAAAAACTGTTTGAATATTCATCCCATGACTCACTTCCATGAAGTGAAAACAGAATATATTGCATTTATAATCATATTTTCCAAAGCTGTGCCATAATAAATGCATTTTTATGGTTTAAAAATATAAATTTAACTTTGTTCTTCATGAAATGTATTAGTTATATCGCATTATTTGCACACTGTGTTTTTGCAGTAATCTCAGTAATGTCCTTTTTGAAAAAAAAATTGCTTTTAAATGTTAAGAGTAAGTAACAGAAAAATCTAAGTTTAGAACTTTTTTTAAATTAGTTTCAAATATATTATATTATACTGTCAATTATCAAGTGACATGACAGAAAGTGCTGTAGTTAGATACTTAAAAAAAATTACTTATATTGTTCTTGACACTTTAGCACGAACTATATAGTATGCATTAATTTAGCCAAAAATGTCTTATATCAAAATATAAATCAAATTTAACACACTGTATATTATGCAATGAATGGAATCTAAATTGAAAGTTGAAATGTAGTTTTTGCGTTTCAATAGTCAAACCCTATTGTTTAGTTTGGTTTATGTGAAGGGACATCGTTTTATTGTATTTAGTATAATTGATTTAATATTCATTTTTCGGTATGAATATTTAATATTCTGTATCATATTTAATATTTTTTTACAGCAAATCAGCTAATTGTTTTTTTTTCTGTTGTTGCTTAGTTTCTGATGTTTTCCAGTAATTTCATCAGTTTTAATCACATTTTTTTTGTTGTAAGCAAAACAGTGATTCAGAGTGGGGTAGTGTTGATATGGTTGATGTTTAAGCACTTCTTGATTATTCTTGATGTTGTATGCTTTGATGATTTGCAGTTGCAGTTATATCTGGCCACTTTACTGGGAGATTCAGGCTTGAGTTTAAATAATGTGGAATGTGAAGCTTTAACTGTGCTTTATTGCTAAATTATTCTAATGTACATTTACAAAATGTAATTCGAGGATGTCTTGGAAAAGCATTAGAATGTGTGTGCAGAGTAGGCTTAAGTCACTAAATAAAATCAAACTAGTTTGATGAAAATTGTGTGGATTATTTATATTGTGAAATTATCTCATTACATATTTGTACCTATTAACACTTTTAATAATAATTATGATAATTTACATCTGCTTCAGCTTTGATTAGCTGACAACCAAATCAAATGTTATTTTGTTCAGTGTTTACTGTAGAAAACAGTGCAAATGGCTATTTTTTGACCTATGAGTTCAAAATGATAAAATTGAGATTATCCTTGGTCTCCACTATAACAAACATGCGAGATTAATCAAACATAGCCTGAAATGTGAAATTAGTGAACTCGTTAAATGAAAGTATGCGTCTTTATGCAGAGGATTTTACTGCAGAGACCTATAGATGTCGCAATTGAGTTATGTTCGTAATGGGCTTAGTTTGATTCATGTTAGCGAATCGGTTCCTCTGAATGATGAACCAGATTCTTCTTCTCACTATTTTACGGCGGTTGTGATGTCCGATTCTCAAAAGAATCATTATTTTGAACTGATTCTTTTCAATGATTTGTTGAACTAACCGATTCGCAAAGTGCGGAACACTCAGCTGGAACTGTGAGGTGAGTAACAAAATGGGAATTTTAGACATTTTTTTTCCTTAAGGAACGTATTAACAAAATAAATCCCCTCATAATGTGGGCAATAAGTGAGTCGTTTGCTGAACGAACATTATTCCTCACTCACTGTTGATTTTCTCAGCTGACAGGTTGAACACGCGGTAGTAGAGTTACTCTCAGAGACTTGACAATGGATATCGATGAAGAAGATAGAGGTTTGTGCAGTTAATACATTTATTTGATTACTTGTTTTCGGTTGATCAACATTTAGCAACTTTTGGACCTTTAATCATGAATTTGTGAACTCTTTGGCACGTTTGCCCATTACCATTCTCGTTCTCGAGCAGTTTACAGTGTTTACTTATCAATGAATGCATGTAAACTTTATTATATAGGTGATTCTTCACCACCACCAGAGACTCCAGCCACTAAAATGTCCAGACAACAAATATTAACACTTATTGCAATGGCCTCCATAAACTTCAGTTCAATGATCTGCTATTCCATTCTGGGACCATTTTTCCCAAATGAGGTACATTGATTGTATTTTATATAACATGACTTGTTGTATAATAAAATATAACATGAAATTGTGCTATGTACTCTTAAAAGCTTCAGTATAATATAATGTTTTCATGATTGTTTTCTAGGCAAAGAAGAAAGGTGTCAGTCAAGCTATGATTGGATTAATATTTGGAATCTATGCATTATGCACTTTGGTGGGCTCTTTGATACTTGGTAAATATGTAAGTTAATGTTCATTTCAGAAGATAATTTTCAACAGTGTTTCATAATGGATTACACATTCTATCAGTGCATTTAACCTCTGTTTCAGATTGTCCAGATAGGAGCTAAGTTTATGATTGTGGCAGGGTTGTTCATATCAAGCGTATGTACTGTACTTTTCGGTGAGTGTATATCTGTGTTTTGTGTCTTTAAGTCCAGGTCTATTAGCTTGTATCCTATCTATATAAGTGTTTCCACATTTTCTTTAGTAGATAAACATTTTTATAATACACAGTACTAATTTTTGTGTTTGCGAATAATATCATTTATTCTGCAGGTTTCTTGACCAAGTGTCTGATGGTACAGTTTTCATTCGTGCTCTGTTTTATCACACGGAGCATAAATGCAATCGGCTTTTCTGCTGCTGTTACGTCGTCTTTTGCGGTTTCAGCAAAAGTTTTCCCCGACAACATAGCAACTGTTTTGGTGAGCTGTGGTCAGTGCATGTTTTTCAGTGTTTTGGAGTAACCTGACAAAGGATGCACTATTGCTCATGTCACAAAGACATGCTGTTTCTCAAGAGAATCATCATTAGATTCTGTCTTAGTTATGTCTGTCTGGTTGTTTAGTTTCTCACGGTCAGGTCTTATACAGTACACAATGATGAAACCATTCTTATGTTTTCAATAAATGTATTAAAACGTGTTTTATAGGTGAAATCATTAATGTCTTGTTTTCACAGGGTTTCATGGAGATTTTTACAGGGCTTGGCCTGATATTGGGGCCTCCGTTGGGTGGTTGGCTGTATCAGTCATTCGGATATGAAATCCCATTCGTTTTCACAGGATGTATTCTTCTTGCAACAGTACCCCTCAACATGTGGATTTTACCAAGCTTTGGTTAGTGCGGATTTCATACTGGTTAAATATCACATGATTTTAATAATTCAATTTAGTCTATTCCATTTATCATACTCCTACTTTTGTCACAAGGATGTGATTGCCATGTGACTGATTTTGTTATTGTTTACCCTCCAGCCATAGAGATAGACATGTCTGTTTATCTCATTCTTATAGATGCTGTTCCTTCCCAGGATTCCTTCCTCAGATTGTGTACCAGAATAAAGATCCTTCTCATCTGCTTTGTGGTGTTCACGTTGAGCTCAGGACTTGGCTTCTTGGATGCAACACTGTCCATATTTGCCATTGAAAAGGTTCATCTTTCAGAAAGTACATTGATATCTATCCATCTGTTTATTTATCTATCATATTTTAAGCATTATCAAATAGATTACATGTTTTTTTTAATTTAAAGTCACCATAGTTTCAATCAGGGAAAATGTTTAAAACTCTTCATTTAAAAAAAAATAGTTCTCTTGTAATGATACAAAAACATCTTTGTAAATGTTTTGTGTGAACAGCTTAATCTCAGCGCTGGTTCAGTGGGGCTGCTCAGTGATTGGACTTTCACTGCCGTATGGGGCGGCATCACCCATCTTTGGTGTGATCAGTGATAAATATCCTGTAAGTCAACATTTACAACAATTATCAACATGATTACAGTGATGACTGGATATTCTTTAAAGAAAAAAGATTTGTTTGAAATTTCTAATATGACATTTGATTGTTTATTATGTTACTTACCTTCTTACTTATTTGCTAATTTATTTAAATTAATTTTATTTTTGAAGATATTTAGTATTTAAAGGTGCAATACCTAAGATTTTTGCATTAAAATATCCCAAAATCACAAGGCCAGTGTTATATATTTAGTTTAGATGATAACTTACAATATTCCAAATGTTTCAAACAATGTTTAAATCGCGAGAAAATTGAGATTTTAACCAAGGAAACGGGGCGTGTGAGCAGGGGTGAGCTGGGAGTCGCCAGTCAATCGCGTCATATCCGTGATTCCTCGGTTTCCGCTCGTACTACGTATAGTCATGGATAAATGCGGAAGTTGTAGTTGTGCGTCTGCGTCTATCAAGCAACAAACGTCAGATTGTTTCGCGCATTTGTAATGGAATGGTGCACATTCTGGTGCATTATTCTTTTCAATTATTCTCGGAATGTGAACTGTTGGCAGTAAAGGGGGTCACACACCGGACGAGAAGAGCCGCGCCACGTCTAGGACAAAGTCCAGTATCGCACACCGGACGAGAAGAGCCGCGCCACGTCTAGGACAAAGTCCAGTATCGCACACCGGACGCACACTTTCTCATCAGTATATGGCCAGCAATATTGTTATGTTTAATGACATGAAAGGAAGATAATGTCTGTTCTATGTTATGATTGGACTGTACAATTAAATACAATTATTGCTGAGTCTGCAGTCTGAAAATTTTACCTCAGAACATTCCGTTAACTGAATGAATTGAGAATATCACCTGAAAAATCTAATAACATCAGTAATTGTCATTCAAGCAGCTGATTTCTGTAAATGAATGCAAAACTAAATGCATATTGCAGCATAGGGCGAAGTCAGGATCCATTAGCAATGATTTGACTTCAAACCCTCTCCACCATAGCTTCGTCCAGTGACTCGTACAGTAACATCTGTGATAACTAATTTACTTTTCAACCTGACTTTTCTTGCGGCTATTTCAGTTTAATGAAAAACAAGCATGTCATTAAACGCAACATTTATAGAAATCGAACTTTACCTCATCCATGACAACTAATTTTCGATTCCCTTCTGACTGATTTATCCACGGTGGAGTTGAAAACAACAGTTCCCATCATTCCGCGTTCCTCCACGTCGTCATCAAGCAAAGCCGTTGTTGTTGTTGTTGTTTTGAATGTAGCGCCCTCTAGCGACATGCCAATCTTAGGTATTGCAGCTTTAATTTGTTTTGGTTTGTAATTGATCTTTAGGAAAATATAAGCATACATTAAATTTTATTAATTAAGAAATAATTTCATCTGTGGCTGTAAAATTATTCTCTGTGAAGTCAATTAGGAAGTGGATGATGGTGATTGGAGGAATGGCCACAGCGGTGAGCTTCTGTTTCCTTGGCCCACTTCCTGTTTTTCATATTAAGAGGTAAAACATTACTTTCACATTTTTTGAATGTTAATTTCTCAGCTTTTGCTTTATACCATGTTAACTGTCTGTGTCCAGGTATCAGGACACTTGGTGCACTTTTTATTGCCTTTTTTCCTTATTGTCAAATATTTTAGTGAACATCAGAAATTCATAATTCAAAAGCTTAAAAATTCTAAATTAAACCTTTGAAAACCGTTTTAAAAATTGGTCACTGAAACGGGACTTTAAAACCTTTTAGTAAAACCTATGTTTGGTTGGATATATGGCTTTGATTTTCTTGTAATTTTAATTTTAATTGTTTTGTAAAATATATAATTTGTATGAAATACAAAAAGTTTAGTTCAGTACACTGCTTTACTGGAAACTCAATCTTCTATAACCTTTTTACACTCATTTTTGAACTGCTTTCACTTCTGCTGAGTGTCTTTATAAAGAGACCAATTGTTAACGGGTTAAGTTTTGTTAATACATTGATCCATTACTAATAGTTTAAATGTTTTTGTTTGTTCAGTCAGCTCTGGCTTACCGTCCTCATGCTGGTTGTGGTGGGCTTTTCTCTGTGTATGACCTGTATCCCCACCTTCGCTGAGATGATCGCTTGTGCACAGTGAGACTTAAATTCACCCAGTTATGTCAGACTAGTGTTAGTCCAGTTAACCCTGAAAACTAGTGCTGGGCAGTATGAACAAAAATGTCTATCACGGTATTTTTAAAGATTCTGGAGGTTTCACACTAGGTGGCTGGCTGCTGGCTGGCGGCTGAATAAGTCATAAACCCTGCATTCCATAATCGAATAGTTTCAATGGTTAATCAATGGTTTCCCTGCTGCCTTTTAAGCCATTTTAATCGTCTCTACTATCCAGCTAGCCAACCTCTGCTTCGACGCAGAAGCAGTCTTTTTAATACCACCGTAAAAGAGAAATAACCGGTCTGGAATTGAGTGGTAGTCTTCACATAACATCTCAAAGTTAAAGGGTTAGTTCACTCAAAAATGAAAATTAAGTCATTAATTACTCACCCCCATGCTGTACCAACCCCGTAAGACCTTTGTTCAGTCTTCGGAACACAAATGAAGATATTTTTGATTAAATCTGAGAGCTGTGATCACTCCTCCATAGACTGTCTAAGGGACTGGCTCTTGACGGCCCATAAAGTCATTAAAGAAAATGTTTAAATATTCCATGTTCCTACAGTGGCTCAATTATAAGTTTATCAAGCGACGAGACTACTTTTTGTGTGAAAAAAACATAAATAACGACTTTATTCGACTATTCCATTACTTCCTTATGGGCGCATGCGCGAGAACTGAGATGACGACGTTCTTCTTCGACTACTTCTTGTTACCGGCTGCTCACCGCTTAGGAGTACTGACCGCCACCTACTGTATACCCGCCCCCTACCTCATTGTAACTGTTGATGAGGTGCTCAAAAACCTTGAGCATCCTCAGTAACACAAGGTCTTTGAGTGGGCTGTGACTGAGGCGTGCTGGTGGAAACGTTGCTCCTTTATGTTTGGCCAAGCCACACCTGGCGACGGGCCGCCAAGAGTGTGGCTGTAAGTTACCTCTCTCACGGGTTACATGGCCCATTCCCAGAAGAGCCGATTGAAGGAACTGTGAAATGGAGGGATCAACATTTGTTGTAGCTCACAAATTTTGTTTTCTCTCTGAGTTACGTATCTGAGAGACTCGCATGCATTTTTTAGCAGGGCATCCATGTCGACCACATTGCACACTGGGACATCTTACATTACCTTGTAGAGCCTCGTCAGGAGACACCGCAAAGGCTGTGACGGGCTGCTTAATTTCCGGAGCATGACTTACCCTGATGGAATCCGCCTCAGCCATAGATGCTGCCATACGAGCAATCTTTGAGCACCTCTTAGGCGGGCCAGATCTTGTGAGAGAAATTGCAAATTCAGCCACACAATCTTAGCATGGTGGCATGGCAAAATAAGTCACAGTTGAGAGCTGTCTGGAAAGAAAAAAGTTTGCCTGGGCAAAATGAGGTGAGGTGAGTCATCAAGACCTAGATGAGCTATTCCCATTCAAAGCATGGGCGAAGTATTATCAGAACAAGGCTATCTGTCTTGATGATTCAACTGATTCCCCACTAGACCCCGCTGCTGAAACGCTGGTGAAAACATCATGGGTTGAAGGATGTGCAGTAACATCTACAGCACCCCCATGATCACGAAAAACATCCAAAGCACACGAGGAAAGCACATCCGAGTCAGAAAGATGTGAAAAGCAAGGGGAATTAAAGGACTTTACCCCCACCTCCCTGCTTCAGACCTTTCTCATCCTCCTGTGTTGTCTTCACAGGTTGAAGTGATGTAGGTTTGATCTCTGCCATCTCTGAAGTAAGCACAGCAGCCATGTTAGAGAATGAAGTTTCCTTTGGACGTGAATGTTCCTCACTTTGCGACGTGGCCCTCTTCTTAGATGGGAGCACCGGCTGCTGAAGATGGTCTGCATTTCTGACCTCCTGGATGGGCTAAATCCATGGAGCTTTACCACTGAATTCGAGTCTAACTTGACAATGGGCAAAAAAATGCAGTACAGGCACTGGTCCTTAGAGAGCCTTTCTTAGATGTTGAATACCCAAACACAACGGACAAATATCATGACCATTGCCCGGGAGAAGAAGTCAGTGGGAAACCCCTGGCAATCAATCTGTTAGCCATAGTCTCTCATAAAGAACCCTTCGGAGAGTGCCGTAAGGTTTTAAGTCAAGTGATGGTAATGAAGCAAAAAAATAAACCTCTGGGTAGAACCAACAGGCAATTGTTGACAAAATCGTACAAATTAGAAAAAGTATATTTTTACAATGGTTGACGGTTTGAACCGATATAGGAACCGAGAGGCACAGCGTTACAGACAAAACCGTCAACTGAAAAACGAAATAAGCAAAATAATATTCCAAACCTGTTGAAAATGGATTAGGAGCTCACTGACACTGCTTGTGAGGATGATATGATAAGCTGTACTTGACAGCGTTTTTACTTAACAAAATACTTGCCTATCTCAACCAGGCAAAAAAGTGAAAGCCCCTTATAACCCCCAGGGCTCATGTCACTACATGACTAAGGTAAGTAGGTATCTGGCTGGCTCTGTGATAAACAACTAGTGTTACACTGCCTCTGGCGGTCTGTAGGAAAGAAACAGAACTGAGATGTCCATTCACAGATGCAGAACATGGAGACTTAAGATTTCAAAAGCAGTCTCTTTAATGTTTAATATTCACAGGCACAAGTCCATATTGAAATTTGATTCATTGTACAGCCCTACTTTTGTTTTATTCATCCAAAAATTCGGTGACATTCTGCTTTGTACAGTAAGTTCCATTTGTGATTGGATTACGTTTGCATTTTCCACATTGTGGAAATCATAGGCCTCTACGTATTTTTCAATATTAAAGAGTTAGTTGGGATTTATTGTTGTGTTATAACCATTAGAAAAGTGGATATCCAGTAATTAGAAGTCCACTCTTAAAGGAGTATTTCACTTTAAAAAAAAAACTTTTGCTGATAATTTACTCATCCCTATGTCATCCAAGAGATCCATGTCATTCTTTCCTCAGTCGAAAAGAAATTAAGGTTTTTGATAAACATTCCAGCATTTTTCTCCATATAATGCAGTTTACTGGTAACCAAACAGTTCAAGGTCCAAAAGACAGTTTCAGTGCAAACTGTTCAAAGGGCTTTAAAACGATTGCAGACGATGAATAAGGGTCTTATCAAGTGAAACAATCACTCCTTTAAAAGAAATAGCAAAGTTTAAGTTTTATAAGCTCAAATTGTCACCTTGCTCTGTTTTGTGATGACTCTCCTATTCGAAACTCGTTTATCAAAATGAACAAATATTTCCCAGAGTCAACTCGTTCATTTCGCTCGTTGAATGAACCAAATGACATTGTTCAAAGATTTGTTCATTTTGATAAACGAGTTCGAACAGAACAGAGCAAGGCGACCATTTGAGCTTATAAAACTTAAACTTTGTTTTTTTGTTTTTGTTTTTTTTTCTTTTTAATGAGTGATCGTTTGCTTGATAAGACCCTTATTCATCATCTGAAATCGTTTAAAGCCCTTTGAACCGTTTGGTTCCCATTGAAGTCCATTATATGGAGAAAAATCCTGGAATGTTTTCATCAAAAACCTTAATTTCTTTTCGACTGATGGATGACATGGGAGTGAGTAAATTATCGAGACACCCTCGCTGCAGCCTGTAGCACGATGACAGTAGCTGGATGGTCCAATACGTAGTGGACGCTGTAATGCACGCATTCACTTCTGTCGAAATGATATGTTATTAAATTAGGGGACAACACCGTTCTCTCTAAACAGACTTTAAACGACAATTCTGTGATAAACGCTGATGGCACATGCATATTAAGAATTGATAGTTAGTGTAGAGAGTAGAGAGTTGGTGAACAATCGCACATTGATCTTCCAAGAGCCATTTAAATATAAATGGTCAAGAGGCAAAGACTCTTTTCAGAGCTTTCAGAATGAAACATTTTTTTTTTTCATAATTGCGACTTTTTCCGTACAATTGCGAGTAGGCCTATACATTTCGCATACTGACTTTATTTCTCAGAATTGTGAGATATAAAGTCAGAATTGCATGAATAAATCCTCAATCGCATGTTATAAAGACAGAATTGCGTGAAATAAAGCCTCAATCGCATAGCCTAGAAATCTCAGACGCACCCTAGTGGCAGCAAAAATTATTTTGCAGCAAAGTGTGGTCTAGCAACTCTCCGTTGACTTTCGTTGTGGAAAATCCAAACTCTGGTCCGGCCAATCACATCGTGTATAGAGTTGGTGGGCGGGCTTAACAATGACGGCAGAGTTGTGACGGTTCTGCGCAGTGATTTCCATTGGTGATTTCCCTGCTAGTTAAAAACAAACAAGATGCAGCTGGCGAACAGCGGTCTTTCGATTTGACTTTGGCCGCGACTCGGATGACTTGGAGTCAAGAGAACGTCACTTGAGTCATTCTTAAAAAAGCAAGATGTGTTCGGAGTTTTGACGACCGGATACGGCAAAAGTTTAATGCATCAACTTGCTCCACTGGAGGGAAAACGCATTGGACTCACTCATCCACAGCCGTTCGTTGCTCTGGTTGGTTATAGCGCTATCCTATGGCGTGCAGAGGGATATTGAAAGACAACCTTTATCCCGCCCCTCGGATTGAGGTATGCCAATTGAGAGTTCCCAGACCTAACATCCTGATAGGTCAAGTCAAGTCAAGTGCACATTTATTTATATAGCGCTTTTCACAATACAGATTGTATCAAAGCAGCTTCACAGTGATAACATGACAGTAGTAAAACACAGATAAATAATATTGTTAAATGTTAAATAAACCCAACTAAGCAAGCCAAAAGCAGGCAAAGCAAGGCGACAGTGGCAAGGAACCAAAACTCCATCAGATTGGATGGAGAAAAAACCTTGGGAGAACCCAGGCTCAGTCGGGGCCAGTTCTCCTCTGGCTTACATTCATATTGTTTTTATATAAATATCAAATATAAATATTGTTTATATATAATACAGAGCCATAACATATCGCCAGCGTTGAGTCGTCTCTTCACAGGCGTTGGGGCATCTGAGATCCCCGTGAGAGGCTGGATACAAACTGGACCTGACGAACGCCATTTTTCTCGGGACAAACAGCAGAAAGACAGATGGAAAATAATTAGCATAGCTGATGTTCAGAATGATTTCCATTATACAAGAGTCGGTGGAAGAAAATCACTATCTCACAAACTCTCCGCAAGCCAACCATACGTGCTGAACAGTGTTCGAACCCGTTTGTCTAAAAGGCTGCCGAGCCCCACTGGCGCGTTAAGCAGTTTCAGCGGCGAACGGTTCTGTATGGCATAACAGAGGACTAAAAGGTAAGCATTATGTGAATGCTTGACTGAAGAGATGCGTCTTTAGTCTAGTTTTAAACTGTGTCAGCGAGTCAGAGCCTCGTACCGTATCGGGAAGGCTATTCCAGAGTTTTGAAGCTAAATGCGAGAAGGCCCTCCCTCCTTTAGTGGACTTAGATATCCTAGGAATGACCAGAAGCCTTGAATTTAGTGATCTTAAAGAACAAGGTGGATTGTAGGGCGAAAGAAGGTCCGTTAAGTACATAGGAGCTAAACCATTTAGGGCTTTATAGGTCAGTAGTAGTATTTTGTAGTTGATACGGAACTTAATAGGTAACCAGTGTATAGAGATGATAAAATCAGTGTAATATGATCGTATTTTCTTGACCTAGTAAGAACTCTAGCGGCTGCATTTTGGACTAACTGTAGTTTGTTTATTGAGGATGCAGGACAACCGGCTAATAAAGCATTACAGTAATCCAGTCTCGAGGTCATAAATGCATGAACTAACTTTTCTGCATCAGAAACAGATAGCATGTTACGTAGCTTAGCAATGTTTCTAAGGTGGAAAAAGGCTGTTCTTGTAACATGAAATATGATTTTCGAAAGACAAGTTGCGGTCTAGTATAACACCCAGGTCTTTTACTGTAGTGGATAAAGTAATAGGACATCCATCTATATTAAAGTTGTATTGTAAGAGGTTTTGTGAGTAGTTTTTTGGACCAATAAGTAAAACCTCCGTTTTATCTGAATTTAATAGCAGGAAATTACGCGTCATCCAGCATTTTATATCTTTGAGACACTCGGTCAATTTAGATGAGTTAGTGTTTTCGTCTGGTCGTGATGAAATATATAATTGAGTATCATCAGCATAACAGTGGAAGTTAATTCCATGTTTTCTTATAATATTACCAAGTGGCAGCATATATATTGAGAATAGCAGAGGGCCTAAAACCGATCCTTGGGTACTCCATAGTCTACTGGCGTTATCTTTGATTTTTCCCATTTAAACAAACAAAATGAGAACTGTCTGATAAGTACAATCTAAACCAGCTTAATGCCTGTCCCTGAACACCAGTGTAGTTTTGTAGTTCAATCCAAGAGTATTTTGCTTGCCAGGCTATCAATCACATGTTATAAAGACAGAATTAGATATAAATAAATTCACAAAGTCAGAATTCTGACTTTTTTCTTGCAATTCTGAATGTATAACATAAATGCGAGTTTATTATTACAAGATTTATTTTCCTCATGCTGTTATTATTTTAGCATTTTCCTTCGAATGTTTACTGGTATTTTAATATGTTTACAGTTGTACCTTTAAAATTACAGAGGCCATTGAATAGATGAATTCAATTGAATTGAATAGACTTGTTCGTTTGGCAACACAGCAGTATTTGAAAAACCGGTATACTTCCCAGCACTACCTGAAACTAAACAAAATGCTATAATACATACCTGTAATGTACTATGTTTTGATGCACACATTCCTGTTGTTGCAGTGAATATGGCTTTGAGGAGAGCTTGAGTACACTGGGGTTGGTGTCAGGGTTGTTCTCTGCAGTGTGGTCTGCTGGGTGTGTATTGAAATAAAGTTTACACGTGCTATCTCAAGTGTAGTTTATAGTTATAATTCCGTCATTAAACCTGAACGATCATTTTTATGTTGAAGCATGTTCTTCGGGCCGACCTTTGGAGGATACATCACAGAAATACTGAACTTCCAAATGGAGCGCAGGAGTTCAAGGCGCACTTGCCTTTCTCGCTGTAAGAACAAAAGATATGCAAATAAATGCGTAACAGACCATTTTTAAAATAGACCCATCTTTCTTATCTGAAAAGTTTATCAGTTATGTATGCATTTTTTGTACACATTAATTTAGTGACTAATATGTGTACCCTAACTTTATTTAGGCCTTACTACAGTTAATATACTTCACAGTAGAGGACATACAAAACAAGTAGGTATATTTTTAATTGACTTTATTTCGCCAATATTATTAAGATATATTTTAATCATTATTCATTCTTTAAAATATTCAGCTGGTAACTTTTTCAGCTGGTAAAATGTGGTATACTCTGAAAACATTTATTATTCATTATCATATTTTATTTTTTTCAGGTCACAAAAGGCCAAAAAGGTTGAAATGTCATCTCAAGGAGAAAAATCCCCTCTTCTCCCTAAGACAGATCCTCTCAGGGTTGACATCACCTGAAATAAGCTGCTAAAATATTCAGAATGGGAGAACAAACTTAAATCATATTGCTGCTAAATACAGGTGATGTGGAATATGAGAGAAGGGTGATAAATGAGAATGCAGAGAAGGTCCAATACATGTATTATTTTGAGATGGACACACCATCCCATATCAATTGAAACTTTAAACATGAGGTCTTTGAACATTTTAACAAAGTAATAAGACATAAGAGAGGAGACATTATGTTTGAAAGTTTAATGCATAATGGTAAGGTGGTAATGTTTACACCAAACAGAGTTTAAACCAGTACAATGGATTATTTCTAAGATCTTGGTTTCATAAATCTTTTGGACTAGTGCAAGAATGTGGGATTTGTATTTTTATGTTACTTAACATGGATTACCCGTTTAACTGTAGTTTGTCGTTTGGCTATATGTAGTTTGATTTACATATTGCCATATTCCTGATGGAAAAGACTTCAACACGTACAATTTTACTAAATACAGGTTTACAATGTTTATTACACTATTTTCCATAGGAATGAAATCCTCTTTGAGCTGTAGCATAAATTTAGATCCATCCAACACTGCAGAAGTTTACCCTTTTACTTCACAATTGCCTGGTGTGTTGTAAAATTTTGCATTAAAGGGGAAATGAAAGCAGTGAATCAAGTTTACATGATTTACAAGATATCGAGATCTTATGTCGTTAAAACCACATAATTTTCTTGTTAAAACGGCATCACTTTTCTCGTTATAACGACATAATATCTGACTTTAACAACATAAATATGTCGTTTTAATGACATAAATATATCGTTTTAACGACATAAATATTTCGTTATAACGACATAAATATCTCGTTATAATGACATAAATATCTCGTTATTTCGACATAAATATCTTGTTATTTCAACATAATAAGGGGACATTGTAATATGCATTAAGCTACATTTAGCGTTCTTATAATGAGTTTCTAAGGGAGGAAATTAAACGCTTTGCATTTATATTAGCTATCTACTTTTTTTAGTATTAATAATGCACGCACAATTATCCGTGAACTTGATAAATGTATGTTTTCATTAGGCTACTATATCCACAAACAAATTGTTTTCAGTTATGTGTGCAAAATTCAAATTTAACGGATGTGCAGCGATTTGTTCAAATAGAGACTGTTTGTGTAATACATTTGTTTTATTTTGTATTAGTGATAATTTGCGCGTCCATTTATTGAGATCTCATTTGACGGCAATTTGCTTAACGTGTAATTAAACGCGTTGAGTTTATATTCTGAGCTCAGCAGATTTGTACATATCATTCTAATGTGCAATACACGCGCAAATTATCACTAATACAAAATAAAACAAATGTATTTTATACACAAACAGTCTCTATTTGTACAAATCGCTGCACATTCGTTAAATTCTGAATTTTGCACACAACTGAAAGCAATTTGTTTGTGGATATAGTAGCCTAATAAAAACATCATTTATTAAGTTCACGGATAAGTGCGTGCATTATTAATACTAAAATCATAATGAAGTATATTACAAAAATCAGATAGCTACAGTCCAGAATATAAACGCAAAGCGTTTAAGCATTTTCCTCACATAGAAACTCATTATAAGAACGCTAAATGTAGCTTAATGCATATTACAATGTCCCCTTATTATGTCAAAATAATGAGATATATTATGTCGTTAAAACTAGATATTTATGTTGTTAAAACGAGATATGTTTTAATGTCGTTAAAACGACATACTTTCTCGTTATAACGACATAATATCTCGTTATAACGAGAAAGTATGTCGTTTTAATGAGAAAAGTATGTCGTTTAACGACATAAGATCTCGTTATTATGACATAAGATCTCGTTAATACGACATAATTGAGGGGAAAAATAATATGTATGTGGCAGCATTGCGTCACCGTAGATTTCCAATATAATCAACAATTAAATAAGAAACATGATAAATGTAAACATTTAGAAGAAAAAAGAAAAAACTTTATATCTTTCGCCACCAGGGCTTTCCGCCATTGTGGAGTATTCTAACATGTGACGTCACGGGGTTGGTTGGCTCAGGCTCTATCCATAGACAGTAAGTGAATATTGCGACATGAAACTGTTTACACCAGTGTTTTGACCGCGAACGACTAATGTTAGGTACAGTCATTAGACAAAAAGACGACGTCTAATGTTATATGTTGACAAACTGCACATAGAAACATTGTTTGCGATGTCTGCCGTCATATTCCCGTCTCGTCAACAACATGGCATGTAAGTTAGGCTACATTACTATGTAGAAAAGCCGGTGGGGGTTTGGGGCGAAGAGCGGGTTTGCAACGCTACCAGGTGTCAGTGTGGCTTTTGTACTGCGATGCCTACCGTGTCAGAGTCCATCTGCTGTCAAGAGGTTGATCTAGAGCATGTATTGCGTGGTCAATTCTGCATCACAGGCGCGCACGTTTACTATGCTGTGCCGGAGGTAAGTTGACAAACTGCACATTGTTCGCGATGTCTGCCATCATATTCCTGTCCCGTCAACATGTAAGTTAGCATGTATTTGTTTAAGGGAAAATGAAACGTCCATGTTTTCGCACTGGTTAAGTGTCTCCGCTCTGACATCCTTCAGGGAAAGCATCGCCGCTTCCAACACGTCTAACTTACCTCACGGAACAGCATAGTTGACAGCATAGATGCAGAATTGACCACGCAATACATGCTCAAGATCAACCTCTTGACAGCAGATGGACTCTGACACTGTAGGCATCGCAGTGCACAACTGCCACACTGACACCTGGTAGCGTCTGCAAACCCGCTCTTCGCCCCAAACACCACCGGCTTTTCTACATAGCAACACATGCCATCTTGTCTGACGAGACGGGAATATGACGGCAGACATCGCGAAACAATGTTTCTATGTGCAGTTTGTCAACATATAACACTTAGACGTCTGTCTTTTTGTCTAATTACTACCTAACATTAGTGGTTCGCGGTCAAAATACTGGTGTAAATACAGTTTGATGTCGCGATTCTCACTGCACAGAGCCTGTTAAACTGAAGCGAACCAACCCCGTGACGTCACATGTTAGAATACTCCACAATGGCGGCGCCCTGGTGGCGAAAGATATAAAGTTTTTTCTTTTTTTCTTCTAAATGTTTACATTTATCATGTTTCTTATATAATTGTTGATTATATTGGAAATCCATCTTGTAAATCATGTAAACTTGATTCACTGCTTCATTTCCCCTTTAATGTGTCATATAGAAGAGCATATATATATTTACAGTTGTGTTCAAAATGATAGCAGTCCAACATCACTAACCAGATCAATCACTGTTTTTTGGTAGAAATTATATTTCTACATGGCAAATAATTTACTAGTAGGTATAGTAGAGTAATAGAAAAACAACAGACCCAACTGTCATGACATGTATGTTGCTAATTCTGTATAATCTGAATCATTATTTGAAAGGAGTGTGTTTAAAATAATGGCAGTGTAGAGTTCAATTAGTGAGGTTAATCACTCCTGAAAAAACTAGTCAATAAGTGGCCCTTATTTAAGGATGAATGCAGCACTGGATTGTACATGATGGTTATAGTGTAATCAACACAACTTTTACACTCATCCAACACGGGGGATTCAAACCCACTACCGCAATGGCTCAGGATTAGTAACACATGGTTTAGCAGACTGCGCCACTCAGAGAATAGTCATGTTGCCTTATGCCGAAGAGGAAATGCCCTTGAAAATGGGTGTTTCAACAAGACATTGACCCAAAACACACCAGAAACCGAGCAGCATCTTGGTTCCAGACCAACAAGATTGATGTTATGGAGTGGCCAGCTCAATCCCCAGACCTTAATCCAATAGAAAACCTGTGGGGTGACATCAAAAATGCTGTCTCTCTTGTACTGCGTAATATCTTGCGCTCAGGGGAAAACCTCTTTTCCTCGAGATGTTGAAGCCAAAAAATAATCCTTAATTTTGAAGGATTGCGGCAGCATGCAGACGGCTTCAGCTTGGCGAGGCGGCTTAGCTTGCCAATTGGCTGTCCTGTGTGGGGGCTTTCGCGCCCATTGCGTAACGCTCCCACCAAAGCGGGCATGGCCTAGCTCCTACAAACATAGCTTGATGGGCTGATATACACATATTTCATCTCTTCAGCAAAGCGGACGCATCGCTGGATCCTGAGATGAAGAATGCTGCCGCCATTAAAAAAGCCTTCTGCAGGACGAGCCATCGACTCACTAGAAGAGCTGCATCTTTTTAAAGATGCCATTCACTCAGCAACGAAAAACCACCTCATCTGCTTTCCAGCCTGAGAGGATCAAGTAGCACTCGCCTGATGATGGCCTGCCCTCACTGTGAGCTATTGCCTATGGTGACTCTGAGAACTCGCCTGGCATATTTCTCTGAGTCTGTGCACTCCCGCCGCTGTAGTGCTGCGCCATGAAGCACCGTACTCAGCGGGTCCCCGAGCCTTCTCCAGGCCATGAAAGCTCGCCGGTTTCGCCCGCGAGCTTCACCACCTTCACTCGAGTCGCTCTCTGACGGACAACAACCGCCTGTTGAGAAGCCCAGCTGAGCGTGCTAGCTTCTCTACCCTATAGGAAAGCTACCCTGCCCCCCGTGGGCATGCGTCACCGGCGAAATGAGGGAGTGTATTCTAGTCCGCCAAGGCTAGACAATCTCCATTTATCAAACATTTCCTAGCTCCTCTTAGTTCAGCGGCTGATGTCAATTTGCAGCAATGAGCCTATTGTGTAACACGCACACCTGCAAACATACAGATGGGGCAAAAAAGTATTTAGTCAGCCACTGATTGTGCAAGTTCTCCTACTTAGAATAATGAGAGAAGGGCTGTAATTTTCATCATAGGTACATGAGAGACAAAATGAGAAAAAAATCCAGGAAATCACATTGTAGGATTTTTTTAAAGTATTTATTTGTAAATTATGGTGGAAAATAAGGATTTGGTCACCCACAAACCAGCAAGATGTCTGCCACTCACAGACCTGTAGCTTCTTCTTTAAGAAGCTTTTATGTCCTCCACTCGTTACCTGTATTATTAGCACCTGTTTGAACCCATTATCTGTCTAAAAGACACCTGTCCACAACCTCAAAACAGTCACACTCCAAACTCAACCATGGCCAAGACCAAATAGCTGTCGAAGGACACCAGGAAGATTGTAGACCTGCACCAGCTGGGGCACGAGTGAATCTACAATCAGGCAAGTCGAAAAAAAATCCACTGTGGGAGCAATTGTAAGAAAATGGAAGACATTCAAGACCACTGATAATCTCCCTCAATCTGGGGCTCCACACAAGATCTCATCCCGTGGGGTCAAAATGATCATGAGAACGGTGAGCAAAAATCACAGAACTACACGGAGGCACCTGATGAATGCAGAGAGCTGGGACTAAAGTAACAAATGTTACTACCATAAGTAACACACTACACCGAGGGGACTCAAATCCTGCAGTGCCAGGTGTGTCCCCCTGCTTAAGTCAGTACATGTCCAGGCCCGTCTGAAGTTTGCCAGAGAGCATATAGATGATCCTGAAGAGGATTGGGAGAATATCATGCGGTCAGATGAAACCAAAATAGAACTTTTTGGTAAAAACTTAACTCGTTTGTGTTTGGAGGAAGAAGAATGCAGAGTTGCATCCCAAGAACACCATACCTACTGTGAAGCATGGGGGAGGAAACATTGCACTTTGGGGCTGTTTTTCTGCAAATGGAAAACTGATCCGTGTTGCAGGGAAAGAAAGAACAGGGCCATGTTTCGTGAGATTTTACAGCCAAAACCTCCTTCCATCAGCGAGAGCCTTTAAATGAAACGTGTCTGGATCTTTCAGCATGACAATGATCCCAAACACACCGCCCAGGCAACGAAGGAGTGGCTCCATGAAAAGCATTTGAAGGTCCTGGAGTGGCCTAGCCAGTCTCCAGACCTCAAAACCATAGAAAATTTGGAAGGATGTGCAAGCGCAGCGGACAGTGATGGCTGCTTAATATCGACGCTCCACCTCAGTTGTGTTTTTACAGATTTATTTATCCCTTTCTAAGTTTTTGGCCGAACTTTATGTAAATCCTTTGTTTAGTGGCACTCGAGATGGCATCTAAACAAGATTTAATCCGGCTCCCCGGCAAAGAAAACGTGTAAAGATGACGAGCACGCCATTGCCGAAAATGCTTGATAAGCAACTGAGCGCCATAAAGCTAAGTATGTCAATGATTTTTCGCGAGGAAATATCGATGATTACAGCACAACTGGACTCGCTGGAAAAGGACGTTAAATCGTTCAGCAATAGATGTGACAACATCCAGGGTACGGTGAGGGGGTAGAAAGGACTCAATTGCTAACAACTCCTGCCTAGAGGAGCTCCAGGAGAAACTATTTCTTCACTGAAGATAAATCTAGACAGAATAACCTAAGGTTGGTGGGCCTGCGGAAGGAGCTAAAGGAGGGAATGCAATACACTTCTTGCAGACCCATATTTCCAAAGTGGATTCCAGCTCTGACAAGGGAAGGCGATTGAGATTGAACATGCGCACCGCCTCCCACGTGAACGACAATTCTTCCAGGAGATGAGCGCACACTTTGATTTTCAAACTTCTTCGCTAGCAATGACCTCAGGCGATCCTGCATGGAGCCAGAAGCGCATTGCCTTTGAGTTATGAAGGGAGTAATTTGCAGTTCTTTTCTTGACTTTAGCTAGGTAACGTCAAAAAAAGGAAGCTATGTACCGATGGGAGGAAACGCCGTCCAACTGCTAGGCATTGAGTCATTCCTGCTTTACCCTGCATCAGTCAAAGTATGTAATGGCCTGGACAGGTGCATCTGTTCTTCAAAACCCCTGAAGATCTGGAGGCGTTTCATCTCGTCTCTGAGCGCCACTGAGCTTCCTCTCTGCAAGTTGCCAATAGTGATTTGCTTTTTGCTTTCTTTGTGTGTGTGTATTGATATTTTACCCATACTGATTTCAGATCACTCCACGGTGATTTGGTAATTTACTTCCTACGATATTTATCTTAAGCTCCAAAAGGCGGCATTCTGGCGTATGTAAATACTTTTGCAAAATGAAGATTTATTTTAAAACGGTCTCTTGTTTCTCAAAGAAAATTCAGCTCATCTACTAATCCACAAATCCTATGGGAAACAACCAAGTGTTTTTTGAGAGGAAACTGTATTTCGTTTGCCTCCTATGTAAATAAATCCAAAGTAAAACAATTAACCCTTCTGGAGGCTAAGATTAAATGTGTAGAGAAGGATCTTAAAAAAAATGTTTACAGAAAAGAATAGCAGAATCCTGGGAAATTTAATAACTGATGATAAGGCGATCTTTTTAAAAAGGGTAGAATTTTTGATACACCGTACCAAACAAAACTACTATTTTAATGGAGAGCGGCCAGGCAAACTAATGGCGTTGAAACGTAACAAGGCCTTGGCCTCAATAACTGCCATTAAGGATAATGCAGACATTCTACATACAGTTCCGGGTGAGGACAGGATATTCAAGGAATTTTATGAACATCTATACAGATCTGATGTGGAAGTAAATCAACAACCTGTCATTGATTTAGACCTGTCAACCTGTCATTGATATTAATTTAGATCTACCTAAATTAAGCGAGCAACAATGTGCTTTCTTGATTCTTGAAGGAGGCTCTAGAGGGTATGAATAAGGGTAAGGCCCCTGGTATGCATGGGCTACCGGAGCTGTACCTGGCGATATGGGACCTAATTGGACCACTTCTCCTTGACTCCATAAACTTTGCTTTCGGCACAGGTTGTTTCCATAGAGATCAGAATTCCGCTCTTATTTCTATGCTGCTAAAAAAGGGAAAGAACCCCTACGCTGCTCTAGCTATAGGCCGTTTTCACTAATTTGTACGGATGTCAAGTTTTATGATAAGGTTCTAGCCCATCGTCTAGAAACAGTCGCCAGCTACCTAATTCGCGTACTACCAGACAGGATTCCTAAAGGAACGTTCTGCTACTGATAACATGCGACGTCTTTTGAACATTATCGACTCACCCGATCCGGTTAATCAACAACGCGCTATTCTCTCGCTGAGACGCTGAGAAGCCTTTGACCGGGGCGAGTGGAGATATTTATGGTCTGTCTTAACCCGTTTTGGATTTGGCCCTTCGCTTTATCTCATATGATTCTCTATGTTAACTCTACGGCACGGGTCTCAACAGGGTTGTGCCATTCGGATGCATTCCCGTTGAATAGAGGCACTAGACAGGGTTGCCCTTTATCGCCCTTGTTATTTGCAATTTCATTAGAGCCCTTAGTGATTTGCCCTTAGGCAATTCGGCAGGACCATACTATCTCCCCGATTACTGTTTGAGACTCCAGGCATTTTATTTCTCTTTTCGGATGATGTCCTACTATACATGTCTAATATCTCCTCTTCCTCTTCTCTACCTCGGTGTCTTAAAATATTTAAAGAGTCCCTATCATGGATTTTTGAAAATGACTGTTCATATGGTGAGGAATATAGCTCTAAGGGAATGAAAACATCCTGCAAAGATTTATATCTGAAAGTGCACCGTATATAAAGTTATTGTCTTTCAAAAGTGAGAGTCGACTCTGAGTCTATGAAATGAATTGTTTTTGAAACGAGTCATTAGCTGTTACATCGTGACGTAGAGACATATTGGCCGTCCCAGTTATGCGCAGACGGAAGTGTAAACTTGAAGTCTACACATTCAAATACTTCATCATAGCATCAT
Source organism: Hybognathus amarus (assembly GCA_030378365.1). NCBI lineage: Eukaryota > Metazoa > Chordata > Actinopteri > Cypriniformes > Leuciscidae > Hybognathus > Hybognathus amarus. The sequence goes on along the minus strand of JAQIUQ010003632.1, from coordinate 200,214 downwards.
GTTGAGAAGACGCTGTGTTCTACAATGCAAAGATAGTTCAGCCACTTTGTTTTCATTTACCAGGGACGAGCATGTGAAGAATCGGTGGTTAGAGTTCATATTTGCAACGATACCACAACAGTATAGCCCGATTGTGTTCTCATCATTTTAATTACGAATCGTTCAAAAACATAAATGAATTCAAATGTGGATTTGCAAGCGGTTGTTCCTGAAGGAGGGCTCAGTAACTTACTTACCCAGTGTATATGGATCAGCTTCCTCCTATGAATCACAACCTGTAAGTATTATTAATAATTGTTGGTTTTATGGGTTTTGAACGGCTTTTGTAGCGTCGGCCGTGAAGGAGGAAGGCGCAATAAGTATGTGTGTGCGCGTGCTAAGTTACGCTCAGCGCAGCTTCTAGGTCTCCAATGTAAATTTTTTTTAAATATGTGAAATGTTTGTCACTGTTATTGGATTTCATAAAGAATAGAGCGTCTTGTAGTATTGCAGTGCTTTATCAATGTTTATGCGTTTATGCTAACAAACAATAACTGACTGGGTCTGTCATCTGACCAATCACCGCCGATTAGCGTCACGCAAAGGAGTGGTTTGGAAAAATGAGTCGTACGAATCATTTGGGAGTTGGTGAAGCAAATCAGTTAATCGCTTTTTATTCAGCACGCCATAAATAATTTTCGAGGTTAGATTACATCCTGATTTCTAAATGCGTAAACCATATTGATATTTTATCCATACGGATTTCAGATCACTCCACGTTGATTTGTAATTTATCTCCTCCGATATTTATCTTAAGCTCCAAAAGGCGCGTTCTGGCGTATGAATACTTTTTTGCAAAATGAAGATTTATTTTAAAACGGTCTCTGTTTCTCAAAGAAAATCCGAGCTCATGATTGGTGAGCAAATCAGTTTGATCGCTTTCTGCAAAAGCGATCAAATCAGTCGAGTGAAGCACAGCAACTGGACGCAAACCATAGTTTGCAGTGCATCAGTACCACCGTCACGGATGATGTAAACTCAAGCACCGAAGTAACAGCTGAGGTGGAACCAACAACAGGAGTGGAATTTAGAGTTCTCAACGGGCCTGAAAATTATTACCCGACCCGACCTGGCCCGTGGCTTTTGAAGCCCGACCCGATGTAACCCGACACATCAACATGAATTATCCGCCCGAACCCGGCCCGCGACTCGGACGCGCACGCGTTCTAGTACAGTCTATTGCCGTTGCAGCGTCTATTCATTCCGGTGAAATCACAAAATAAAATGAGCACAAACTTAGAAAGGTTGACTTACTAGTCCATCAACAAGATAGCCAGATCAGCATCACCGTTGCATCCAGTGCTGCTTTTGAGCTCGCGCCAATGAGTATAAAGCTCGACCGAGAGCGGGACTCCTGTCAGGTTTCTCACGCAGTCAGATTCTCTTTTCCTTTTCCTAGTCTTCCGACCGCGTTTTGAAACCAGCAGGCGGGCTACGAGTTTTGAAACAAAATAGACCTAGCCTACAAACATAATCATATGCTTATAATAGGCATCGTGGAGGAAGATCAGTGCGTCCACAGTGGATAGACTGAGGCGTGTTCTCCTCTCTGCCAGCCACCCGCGATGGACTTTGCCCGCAGCAGCCAGACTTTCTTTACGGTGAACAGCAGCGATGATTATAATAATTTGTTTGTTTTTTTTACTGGGTGGAAAAGATTAAGCCCGAGGTCCGACCCGAACCCGAGTCATTTGCTTATATTTTCGACCCGAACCCGAGCCCGAACACCGCCGGGTCCCGTCGTGGTTTGTCGGGCTCGAACCCGAACCCGTTGAGAACTCTAGTGGAATTAACCCAGCCTCCCAGACCTGCAGTCAAGAGGAGACTACCAGGGCACAGACCATATGTGAAGTGGCCTGGCACCAGTGACAAGAAGCTGTGGGAAACAGTGAATACTGACCTCACCTTGATCTTTTGAGAAACTTTGAGGCACAGTGGAGAAGTAGTTAGAGAGGATGGGGGACATAATTTATGAGTACAGGGTAGTAAGCTTTGGAGTGCTAGAGGCAAAAGGCGGAAGGAATGTTCCAACCCCATCAGTTTCCAGGAGGCAACAAGAAATCAAGCGCCTCGTCCAAGAAAGGAGACAGCTTAAGAAACAGTGGAAGAAGGCCTCGGAAGTGGAAAAGGAGGGCATAGAGACACTTCAAGCTGACATCAAAACCCGGTTGGCATCCCTCCGTAGAGCTGAGAACCTACAGAAACGCAGAAAGGAAGAAAGAGCAAACTAGAACTTGTTTCTATAAAGATCCCTTCAAGTTCCTTAAAAGTCTCTTCACAAAAGAAAAAAGTGGAACTCTAAAAACAACAAAGAAAGATCTAGAGGAGCACAACAAACAACAACAAACTTTGAGAACAACAAACTTTGACTCAAAGTGACATGAGCATCTGGCCATCCCATCAGATATTCCAACCATTGAACCCCCGGAATATCATATTGAGACCAGTCCTCTGACATGGAAAGAGGTGGAAAACATAGTTCGATGGGCAAGAAAACAGCATCAGCCCCGGGGCCAAATGGAGTCCCCTACAAAGTGTATAAGAATGCACCAGACGTCCTGAGGTTCCTCTGGAGGCTTATGAAAACAGCTTGGCAAGAGAAGATACCCAAAGTGTGGCGCAGGGCAGTCGGGGTCCTGATCCCTAAGGAGAAGGATGCAGAGACCATCAGCCAATTCCTGCCCAATCTCCTTACTGAATGCCGAGGGTAAAATCTTCTTTAGGGTCATTGCTCAGAGGATTGCCGAGTTCCTGCAAAATAATGCGTATGTCGATACATTTGAACAGAAAGCAGGAATATCAGGGTTCTCTGGATGCTTGGAACATTCCAGCATGATCTGGCACCAGATCCAGATGGCCAAAGTGGAGAAAAGGGACCTCCATGTAGTCTTCCTCGGCCTCGCCAATGCATTTGGCTTTGTGCCCCATGAACTCCTGTGGTCTGCCTTCAGATTTTTCCACATACTGGACACCATCACAACCCTGGTTGACCACCCCATGGCAGTGCCTGAATGTAGGTATAATGGCAGGATGTACCATTTCTCCATTGGCATTTATAATGGCAATGGAGGTTATCATCAGATCCTCAAAATGGGTTGTTGGTGGACAGCGAGTCAACTCTGGTTACCGCCTCCCTCCACTCAGAGCCTACATGGACGGCATTACAACATTGACCACCACTGTTCCATGCACCTGGAGACTGCTCAGAAAACTTCAAGGAGAACATCAGCTGGGCCCGTATGAAGATTAAACCATCCAAGTCACGCAGCATCTCAATTGTGAAGGGAGTACTCTCTGACCTGAAATTCTTCATCGGACATGACCAAATCCCAACAATGTTTGAGCAGCCAGTAAAAAGCCTTGGAAGGTGGTATGATGCAAGCCTGAAGGACAAAGACCAGGTGCAACACCTGCGCAAAGACATCAGTAGTAGCCTACAGTCCACTCGACAACACCCAGCTACCTGGAAAGTTAAAGGCCTGGTGTCTGCAGTTTGGTCTTCTACCCAGGCGTTGTGGCCCCTAGTAGTGTATGAGGTTCCAGTCTTAACAGTGGAGAAGATGGAGGAGTCAAAGGATACCTAAAGAAGTGGCTCGGAGTTCCACGATGCCTCACCACCATAGGCCTCTATGGAGATGGTGCCCTTATATGCACATGTTTTATGAATGCCAACGTATTGATAGCTTTTGGGATGGGGTGTTTCAAGTTGTGACAGAATTATGTGATAAGATAATCCTTAAGCACCATTATGTTTGTTGAATAATGATGCGGATCTTGATCTGACTGTTAGCCAGCTTAGGATTCTTCACACTGCTCTAACCGCAGCCAAAATAATAATCTTCAAGATTTGGCATGAGCCTACAATCCCAGCAGCCAAGTTGTGGCTCATAGAAATTAAACACATTGCATTATTAGAACTTACTATGGCAAGAATTAACAAAGCCAAACCATAAACACTTAAGGTCTGGACTGAATTTGTTACAAAGCTATAATAACTCAATAGACTACCCGTATTGAGTGCTTCTGAACGTTGTCAAGGAGGAGCAGTGGAAATCCTGGAGCTGTGCTGGTGTTGTTAATCCACCCCCTAATTTATTCATTTATCGTTTAAACATATTTTTATTTATTTATTTTCTATTTACTTTTACGGGCAAACCCTGGTCTGGTACATAGTTATTTGTGGTCATACATGTGGACCATGTTAAACCTTGAAAAAAAAAAAAAATTTGTGGAGGGAGTTGAAAGTCAGTGTTGCCCAGCGACAGGTCTCTAATCTACAGTTAAAACATTAGTAACAAACCTACTTCAGAGCCAAAATCAGCGACCTTTTTGAGCAAAGGGGCAATGGAGCCTTTACTTCAAGCTCAAAGCGAAGGGGGCCCGTACAGCAGATATTTTCTGGTACTGAAAAAAGACGGGTCTCAGACCCATTCTTAGATTTAAGACAACTGAACAAAGCGCTTATAAACGCCAGTTCAGAATGCTTACAACCAAGAAAATCCTTCGCGCAGATTTGCCAATGGGGCTGGTTTATGTCAATAGATCTAAAAGACGTTTTTTCCAGATACAAATAGCATCACGTCATAGGCAATTTTTGAGATGTGCCTTTGAGGGCCAGGCATATCAATACACAGTCCTACCGTTCGGCCTGTCTCTTGCACCTCGTGCATTCATGATGTGCATGAACGCAGCGCTTGCACCCCTGAAACTTCAGGGCATGCAAGTTTGAACTACTTGGAGGATTGACTGATTCTAGCTCGATCTCAGTCAGAGCTCATAGAATACAGGACCGTGTTACTCGAACACCACGAGAAACTGGGTCTCACAGTCAATTGGGCGAAAAGCTTGCTGGTCCCCAATCAGATAATAATTTTCCTGGGCACAGAGCAGAACTCGCTGTCTATGACAGCACGGCTGTCACCAGAGCGCAGAATAAACATTCAGCGCTCCACGAAATCCTTCCGCCACGGCACTATTGTCCCGCTCAGGAGGTTTCAGAGAATGCTGGGCTTGATGGCCTCAGCATCTTCAGTACTTCAGTTGGGCCTGCTTCACATGCGCCCTCTGCAGTTTTGGCTGAAAGCACAAGTACCACCTCAAGCTTGGGCTTCCCGGTCTGCTTCGCCTCAGGATCAAACAGGAATGTGCTCGCAGCCCTGAAACCTTGGGAGAGCGACCGACTGGTTACCAGTCTCAGTGTAAACCTGGGAATTTCCTCGAGTGTACTGGTGGTGTCCACGGACGCCTCCACCTCAGAATGGGGAGCACAGCACGAGGGCAGACCATTCTTCGGCCTTCTGTCCCCAATAAAGGGCTACCACATCTTAGTTGCTCTGACAACATGTCTGTGGTATCCTACATAAATCGCCAAGGCAACGTCAGGTCTCAAAACCTTTTCAGACTGACAGAGCGCATTCTGATCTGGGCTCAGCACAATCTGTGCTCACTGAGAGCAGCACATGTGCCTTGCCTCCTGAATTTGGGGCTAGACAGACTGTCCAGAAACAATATATCAGCTGGGGAATGGTCTCTGCACCCACAGACAATCCTCCTGCTGTGGGAGAAGTTCAGCAGAGTACAGGTAGACCTATTTGTGTCCCAGGAGAACGCTCACTGCCCAAAATTCTTCTCAAAACGAAGGATGCACTGGCCCTCGTCTGGCCCAGCTGCCCGGCCATCAACCAGTACCCGCAAACCTCCCATGAGGGTGTGCTAAACACCATCACGCAGGCCTCTAAGTAGTTCAGTGTTTGTTTCCACCCACAAGCAGCGGGGTGGCGGAGGTACTTTCCTTCCTTCACAAGCTACTGGATAAGGGCAAGTCCCCATCCACGCTCAAAGTCTATGTGGTGGCCATAGCAGCATTTACAAAACCTGCGTCTGGTCAGTCACTGTGGAACAATTATCTGGTCACTCATTTCCTAAAAGGAGCTAAGAGGATGAATCCTCCCAGACCCCCATCTATCCCCATGTGGGACCTTTCCATGGTGCTAGAAGCCCTGAAAGGAGCCCATTCGAGCCAATCCAGACATTGGATATGAAACACTTGTCTTTCAAAACAGTGTTTCTCATGGCTCTTGCGTCAGTAAAACACAGAGGGATCTGCAAGCGCTCTCAGTAAGTGCAACATGTCTGGAATTTGGGCCTAACGACTCAAAAGCCATACTCAATCCAAGACACGGATATGTGCCTATATCCTTCAACACACCATTTCAGGGCCCAGGTATCTCCCTGTCTGCCCTACCGGTTCATAATGAGAGGGAAAGCACAGGCCTCCTTTGCCCAGAAAGGGCGTTTAAGGCCTACGGTATCTCGCTCGTCTGTTTTCAGACAGACTGAGCAGCTTTTCGTTTCGTTCAGTGAGCCACTTCAAAACAGACCAAATCCAGATGGATAGTTAATACCATAGCAATGGCATACACTACAAAGGGACTTGAGTGTCCTTTAGGTGTTAGAGCACACTCCACCAGAGGCATGGCCTCATCGTGGTCTGTAGTCTATAGTGCGATCGTGTTGGGCTGGAATACCTGTTCATTGGTGCCAGAACTTGGTCGACTCCATGCAACACAGATGTGAAGCAGTTCTCAAAAACCGTGGTTATACAACTAAATATTAGTTCAGTGATTCACAAGAAAGCCAAATCTTCAAGCATTTTTTAGTTTATACAGTAATTGTTTGACTTTCTAAAGAAAAATGCAGACACTGCTATTTTTTTGAATAGCCTAATATACCCTTTTCTCCACTTTCTATAAAGTAAAAACAAATTTCATAAATTTTTCTTTATGTTTCTTTATCTTGAATAGAATGTGCAGTGTTCCCAATGCATTTTTGTGTATTGAAATAAAAATCATTAGGATTTTGAGCTTTACTTACTTTTTTAAACACACTGCAATTATTTTGAACACAACTGTATATATATATACCATTGTATTTATTAACTCTGGTGCTAAATACATGGCATAGCTATTTTGTCATGGCTTTTTAAGATGTGTGAAATACATTTATGATTATCATTATAGTTGTTATTGTTACATTCAAGATTCATTTAAATAAAATGTTATGACATTAACAATAAAATAAAAACTGAATATTTACATAAACAATACAAAACAATACTCTAAAACTACATATACCAGTATCAAAATTACAAAATATTTTAAAATAAGGCCAACTATAAAATATAGATCCATATAAACTCTTTTGGGAACACATTATTGTGTTCCTTCATAAGAGAGGCAAGTCTTAGAAATCAGATCAGGTCCCGTCAGTTCAGTCCTTCAGCTTCAAACGCACCGTTGGCCTGGCCTAGTCTGGGGAGAGGTCTCCTTCTGAGATAATGCGGAAGACATTTCATGACCTGAGGATGGGACCTGAGGAGGAACAGAGGGAACCTCAGTCCGCTTCACCTTTTTCTTCTTCTTCTTTTTGTTCTATAAAGAAAATGAGTGAAGAAAATAAGATCAATTTGCGCATGCTATTGCCAATCACAAAAAGAAAATGAATATTTTTAAGGTGTTTTTCATGCTGTTTGAGCATGAAAAAGGTCTGCAATGTTACAAAGCACAAAGTCACTCCAAAGGGATTTATTCTCTATATCAGTTTCTGAACTCCCTGAAACACTTCGATTGGTAGTCTTGAATTTTCTTCCAGGAACGAGCACATCCCGACCAATGTTGAGGGTAACACTTTACAAGTAACGAAAGTTACATAATCAGATTACTTTTAGTAATAAATTCATAAACTCAAGTAGCGAGTAAAGTAACAACAAAATATCCGAGTAACCTTTTCAAATAAGTAATGCCAGTCACATTGTTTTCCCATTTATTGACTGACACTTGTCCTGTCCCCATGTTGAGAGAAATCAGGAGTGCAGAGGCGTTGTGTACGCATTTGAAACATGATTATTGTTCTTCTAGACTACAGTAAATGTGAGCATGCATTTACTTGATTCAGTATTCCTCAAAATAAAAAAAAATAGTGAAATGCAAACTCAGAATATTACGTAAACCTGCAATAATTAAATATGTAAAGCACAAATATACTTTATGTATATAGTATAAACTGACCTTTGACGATCCAATTCAACCATACTAATAAGTAAAAACGACTTTAAACATTTACATTTAATCATTTAGCGATGCTTTTATCCAAAGCAACTGACAAATGATGTGTATTTGATGCAACTACATTTGTTTCTTTTTTTTATTGCTGAAGTGTTGAACTTCCTTTCCTGCCATCCAGAATAACAGCACAGCTGAAAGGTTTGTTTGAGCTGCGCCCTCTACTGTTCAGCCATGAATTTGGATTTCCTTCAGACTAAAGCATATTCATTTCACTTTTGACAAGAAAGGACCTTTTGCCAAAAATAGAAGTAGTTTTTTTTTGTTTTTACCATAAAAAGTAACTAACACAATTAGGGAGTAGTGTAATATTGTAACAGATTACTTTTACAGATTACTAGCAGCAATAACCCCCCTTAGGGTAAACAGAACAGAACCAACATGAATGTATACAGATATCATTAATTCAAGATTTAATGTACAACATCATTTATTCTGAATTTATTCTGATTTGGAGGGAAATCAGAATGCCAAATCCTGACTGACGGAGAGGAGCTAGGGATGGAGGAGGGTACTCTTGATTTATGGTATATCAGGGCACATTGCACTTTTTGGAATGAGGGGACTTTGCGATGCTGTTTGCGAATGTTTGTTGGAACAATGGTTTCGGGAAAAAACGACTCGATTGAACTATGCTGCTAGCGGCGTAACTTTGCGAGCATAGTTAGGCTACGTCCACATTAATCCGGATAGATTTGAAAACGGGGTTTTCGTTTAAAAACGCTCTCCGTCCACACTAGTGTTTTCAGGCGTCTTCCGACGTTTCAGTGTGGATGAGAAACTTCTAAATTCACTTTACTGCACATGCGTGAAACTTCACAAAAGCTCACTGAGATGATACAGATGGGAAAATAAATAATAATGTTATCGCACAATAACAGGATAATTTTATTTAGCAAAATATCTCACCATCATTGCCATCACTGATGCGTCCAGGTCGCATTCAGTCACCATATGTTTGGTCTAAAACGTAAATGCTCTCCTGTTTTGCCGTTTTGCCGCAGGACAGCAAATGTGAGTAGGCTACATTATCATATTTGCAGTACTGTGCTATGAAGAATAGCACATATTAAGTAACATAGAAAGTAACATGTTATAAAATTAGCAATAGTGTAAAAATGAATAACACATAACAGGCACAATACCGATAAACATGAATATCTATTGGTACTACGTGGATCACATGACTAAACTTACGTCATCGTTTTGAATTACCTCCGGTTTCACTGTCCACACTACAACGCGAAAACAGTGTTTTCAATTTTATCCACTTTGGAGAGCGTTTTCCAAACGATACGTTTTTGTTGACTTGAAACGGCGTCTCAGTGTGAACGGAAGGCCAAAACGGAGAGAAAAATATACGTTTTCATACGAAAACGTATTATGGTGCATTCACACCGAACGCGAATTTAATCCTTTGCGCGAGTAAATTACATACAAAGTCAATGCAAAGACGCGAATAGACGCATCATTCGCGCCGGGCGTTGCGAATGACGCGAATTGGGCAACGCGTTTGCCGCGAACGTCTTCCGCGCAAGTTGGAAAATTTGAACTCGAGCGGAAGATTCGCATGACGCTTTGTTGCGCCAGCCAATCAACGAAGAGCTAATCGATACGTCAGGTCTATCACTGTTGTCCAAAATGGAGGAGATGCTGATTGTTGCCGTCTGTGGGTACCCTGAAATATATGACACCACGTCATATACCTCCTGGAGAAGACGGTGAAATTCCCCGAGTTGAGTTCGCCTCTGAATGGTGCTGTGAACCCAGACACGTCGGCGTTTGGCTTTCCTCCGTTTCCACAATAAGAACGGAGCAGCAAAATCTTTTACTTCAGACATGTCGGTTCAAACTTATGCCAGAAAGAAATTGTGCTGTTGTTTTTTTTATTCGCGAGTGACGCGGACGCACGAATGGGTTCAAAATGTTCAAGCGTCTTAACTAGACGCGTATTTGACGCTCTATTCGCGTTCGGTGTGAACGCACCATTAGTGTGGACATGGCCTTAGTTAATGATACTTCTGCAAAACGCACCCAGAGCATTACTGACAGACAGGGAAGAGAGGTGCTGCAACAATGTCAAATATGTGAAAAATAATGTCTTGAACATTCAAGCATGAAACCCTAATCTAGTAGACCCTAAAATCAAAATCAAGACTTAGTAAAAGGAAATAATAGGCCATACATGGTTGAGGATGCTTCAGGGTCAGTATCCAGCTCTGAGATGATCTTCAGTTCTCCAGAGGCACTGATGGCTGCAGACAGCTGCAGGAGGAACATCAGGGACAAAGTATATCATAATTATAGATTTGAAGAATTTTTTCATTTGTTTGATGGGAGGGATCAATGATAATTTGTCATTACCTTGACTGGTGTTGCACGCTCAACTCCATGTTGATCTAACAGTGATGGTTGTGCATTTAAAGCTCTTGAAAGCTCCTCATCAAAATTCCCTATGGGAGATTGGATTGGATTTAGACAAGATAATATCGTACGTGCTTTTGGTTATCAAACTCCCCATTCGCGTACCTTCATCAGCCACATAGGATGCTGGGAAATATCCCTCTTGCCCACTGACCAGTCGCCCAAACCACCAGCTGTCGTTGTCTTTGTACAGCACGTGGATCACGTCACCGCGCGTATGGACAGATTCATCTGATCGATTGGCTCTGTACTCGTACAATGACACAACCTAGAGACGATTTCATTCAAGAGATCATTAACAAAAAATTAACAAAGTAACTCAACATATATAGTGATATATATAATACAATTATTGAAGTTTACCGTCTGATAGATTTGCCCAAAGTCTGCCTCTTCTTGTTGAGAGAATTCATAATCCAGTAAACTCTGTGGATATAACACAATCTTCATTTAACTGAGTAGGTTCATCCATAGTTAAATTATTATTCAGTGCTAAATACTTCTTTTTTATATATACTAACTAAAACTGCTAAAAAAAACAACCCAAAAATATTTAAAAAAAAAATTGTATATTAACTACCTTTCAAAGGTTTGGGGATTTTTTAAATGTTTTTGAAAGAAAGTCTATTATGCTAGCCAAGACTGCATTTATTTGACAATCTTAAATAACTGTTTTCTATGTGAACATATTTAAATTTTTTAATTATTCCAGTGATGGCAAAGCTGAATTTTCAGCATCATTATCATCATCATCCAGTCTTCAGTGTCACATAATCCGGTAACACTTTTCAATAAGGTTCATTTATTTAACATTGGTTAATGTATTAACTAACATGAACTAACCATTTGTTACTGTATTTGTTATTAATCTTTGTTAACGTTAGTTAATACAAATCCAGCTGTTGTCACAGTGCATTAACTAATGTTAACAAGATTTTAATAAAGTATTAGTGAATGTTGAAATTAACATTACCAAAGATTAACAAATGCTGAAGAAGTATTGTTCATTCTTTGTTAATGTTAACTAATGTAGTTAACTTATGAACCTTATTGTAAAGTGTTACCCATAATCCATCAGAAATCATTCTTAATAAGCTGATTTGCTGCTCAAGAAACATTTCTTATTATCATCAATGTAGAAGAAACTTCATATTTTTTGTGGACACCTCTAAATTATTTCAGGATTCTTTGATAAATAGAAAGATCAGCATTTATTTGAAATATAAATATTTTGTAACATTATAAATGTCATTACTGTATCTTCAGATCAATTTCATGCATCTTTCCTGAATCAAAGTATTAATAACATCTTTTAAACGTTAGTGTAATACAAAAACTGATCACAGTGTCTTACTTTTTGGTGTTTGAAGGATGGAGCTCTTCTTATGGGCTGCCCAGCAGGACTGTAACCACCTGCGAAAGGAGAGGAACACTTAAAGCTTAAGAACCTCATTACACGTCATTGAATGGGGTTTTTAAGTACCTTAGAAACAAACTAAAATGTTTTCTAAATACATTTTCATTCTTCTCTACAATGTGCCATGCTCTTCAAAAAGATGCATGTTTAGGTTATCCTATATAATATGATAATGTGGAGAACGTACTGTTGTGTGAGCTGAGTGTTGCCTGTGGGAATGAGTTGAGCGCTGAGAGACGTGGACATCTGTAGTTTGGAGTGAGGGGACAGTAGAGATGGAGGAGGAAGATATGAGGTCAGGCCCTGAAACAAACCACAAAAACAAGAGCCTATTATTGAGGATTAGTGTCACAGGGCACATGATGGTGCATGTTGTATGGTATGGTGTAAATTTTCATCATAGACATGTATAATGAGTTCAAAAGATCCAAAAGAGACAAACAAAACATGCCCACTCCAATAAATGTGTTTTGGTTATGTTACTACAGCCAAAACTAGTACTGTTTATGTCTTAAAATGTAACTAAGCTATATTGCTAGTATAACTTTTATAGCCAAGTGCAAAAAATACAAATATTTACCTCTAGGCTTCTTCCCAGGTGAGACGTGCCACCTTAAAAAAAACATTGTGTTAATTTACAACAGAATTCATTCCACATAAAAAAAATGCAGCTCATTTTCAGCCCGTGATTAGGGATGCACCGATATGAAAATTTTTGCCGATACCGATAATTCTTTATATTTGAAAGCCGATAACCGATATATCGGCCGATAAACTTAAATCCAAATTTTTATCTAATTTTGAGAGCCTGATTACAAAAACAAAAGTCTCACAATTAAATCCATGTCCCAAGCACACAATTATAATGATGTTCTCATTATAGTGTTGTATAGCCGAAATGACAGATTTGCGTTGCACATGTGTTGACCCGATTTCAATCATATTTCGAGAAATTCAAAAACATAAACAGTTTTCAACAAGTGTCTCAGCTGAAGGGAATAATCCATCGGCCACATTTTCTTACCAGTACTGTATTTTCAAGTACTGTATGGTTAAAACATGATGAATTTCTGCTGCTTTAGTCCTGGTGTCCATTGTAGTGGACATGAAAAAATCTAATAGAAATACTTGGCACAAATCTTGTTTCTTTTCTACATTGGAGAAGAGCAAATATTAAGTGTCTGAAGGGTTCATTATCATAGAGATCACTTGCCTTGTTCAAACATATCCGCACCAGGGAAACTCCGATGGGGCTCCTGCTAGAAAATGAAATTAAAAAAGTACATATGATTGATTATTAAGTTATAATGCTGACAATAATCAATTATTTATTAAATATAATCATTTTTACCAGTACAGAGTCTAGTTTCTGTTTGACCCGCTGCATCTTTAGGGACACACGAGCTGTGCTGGCGAATCGGTCCATGCCGGTGGCAGAGGTGTTCTGAAAGGTCGTGACCTCTGATGAATTCCTGCCTGTTTTACTGTCCAGATTCTCTGAACGACTCATCCCTCTCAAACTCTCCACCTCCATCTGAGCCACTGCGTAGGAGCACAAAACACTCGTCTTTACACAGTAAATGATCATGTGACTTTTGTGTTTCTAAACACTAGCCATCTTTTTGGCATTTTGGGATATCACATTTTAAAACACTAGATGGAAATGTCCAAATGCGCATGAATTCTGAAAATGTGCATAAAAACGTATGAGCTCAATTGAGGCGGATACATTTTTTATAAGACAACAAAACATGAGCGTAAACTACGATGGAAACATTTACCATAAAACTTAATCAAAAAAGTAATATGACTGCGCAATGGAATCTCGTTGCACAACATGTGAAATTTTGTTTTGGTCAATCTAAAATGCCTTTAGAAAAAAAAAAGCCAAAGTCTGTTATCAAACTGGTCCTTTATAATTATCTCTTAAAGGGAAATTCCACTTTTTTTGGAAATAGGCTCATTTTACAACTCCTCCAGAGTTAAACAGTTGAGTTTTAGTGTTTTTGAATCCATTCAGCCAATCTCCGGTTCTGACGGTACCACTTTTAGCATAGCTTAGCATACATCATTGAAGTGCACAAGACCATTAGCATTTCAAAAAAAATGACCAAAGTGTTTCGATATTTTTCCTATTTAAAACTTGACTCTTCTGTAGTTACATCGTGCACTAATACCGACGGAATATGTAAAGTTGCGATTTTCTTGGCTAATGTGGCTAGGAACTATACTCTCATTCCTGTGTAATAATCAAGACACTTTACTGCCATACCATGAGTGCAGCAGGTGTAATGATATGACACAGCGCCTGAAAATAGTTCCCATCTTCTAATGTGTCCGGGACTAAGTTTGTGTAGTCATTACGCCTGCTGCACTCATGGTACGGCAGTAAAGATTCTTAAATATTACGCAGGAATGAGAGTATAGGTTCTTGCATATCAGGCCTAGAAAATCATAACTTCACATTTTCCGTATGTGGTTTTGTTCATTGTGATACAAAGGTTTTGTTCTCTTCGTCTTCCTGGATGGAAACATTCACAAATGTTTTATGCAATATTCCAATATTGCGCAAGTTATATTCGCAACTTTGGATGGAAACATAGCTAGTGATGTATCTGAATCAGTGGTTTTCTGAGTTATTTGGAGGACTCACCCTTCTGGTCATACAGATACGAGATGGATGAGCTGGTTTTGGCCAAAGGAGCAGAAGGCCACCATGTTTTCATGAGGGTGGAAAGCAACAGCTTCGAATTGCAGATGAATAACACAGCTCAGAGTAAACGGCGACCTGGTCACCTGAACAAGAGAAATTCAATTTCCCAATTCAAATTCAATTCAAACCTCCACTTCAAACTAATGTCACATGAACAAACACGAAAACAGGTCTCATCGCATCTGCTTGTTGGCAAATGTTAAGAGAAGTATGAACTGACAGCGATATCTATGGACTTTCAAGGTTATCAGCTAACCTAGTGTAACCCCAACGGTTCTACTCGCACAACTCCGAGCGGGATTGAAACCTAGCGTTTCCGACATGAGTAGCGGGTATGCTAACGAAGAATTAACTTAAGATTGCAGCCTCTAGCGTCCACCGCTAGTGCACTTCTTGAGGCCAGGGGAGTGAGGTTTACTCAAACAGCTCTTAAAGGGTACATATCATGCTTTTAAATCATTCCGTTTTTACTTATCATACATTTGTGGTCTATATAAAGCATAACTGCAATGCTTGGGTCTGAATTCCTCATTATTATAGCTCCACAGGCCCCTTTTCTACCCCTTTTCTGATGTGCTTCTGTGAGCAAGTCGTTTCAATGCGGCCCCTTTAAATAAAAAGGCGTACCGTCTTACCCCGCCCGCTCTCCAGGTCGCTGAGTTCACGGTCAGTTCAACTCAGGTTCAACTCTCAGCGTTCGGTCATTATTGTAGTTTGATAAGAGATACGATTACTATAGCTTCAAAGAACATTTTTAGTCACACGTTAACAAAACGGAAGACTTGTCCACCAATTTCATTTTCGAAGCCAGAGCAAGCGATTAGAAAAAGATGACGACGAACCGTCTTCATATGGAGGCAGGTATGTAAGTTAACTATGTTGTGTTATTAGTGAAAGTCGACTATTTCTCTTGTTAAAACAAGCACACTGACAAGTTAAATGACTGCGGTCTGATCTTACCACTAAAAATCTGTATTGATAATAATACGATAACTTACGTTTAGAAAGCATCAGGAAACACAGCAGCTAAATGATAGAAGGAATTTACCCGATCGGAAAACCCTTCTGTATACTGGCTGAGGTTGTTGAAGTGGGGATCCTTGAAGTGCTTCAGGACATTTTGACTTGCCCTCTCGTAACTTCTGCATGACTGAGCTTGGACTACAAAATCGGAGCGAGAAATAATAATGGCGGATTGCTCGTAAGTGTTGAACCGGTAGTCGATGTCCTTATTTGTCAGTTCCGCTGCAAATACGGTGACGTACTTGCTCAAAACACGTCATGGAGAACAGAAAAATCTGAACAGGTTGAAAAATATGACCAAAACAGAATATAAAGATATAAACGAAGCACCTGAAGAGAATAATTTCATCTTTTCTGTACTTATAAACACTCCAAATCTACAACAAAATGACATTTAAGGGCTAAAAAAGTGGATTTTGCATGATATGTCCCCTTTAATAGTTATTTTTGTCCTCGTTAACTTTACCTTTACCTGTTAACCTCGTTAATGAAAAGCCCTCGATTAACTTTCCTCCATCTTGTTCACTCTGATATACATCACTGCTTTTATTACACGCATCCCCATTAACAGGCAGTAACCCTTGCAATGGGTTTAAATGGAACGCCTAAGCCCTTGATCACTTGGAATCCCGCTATGGAGCTTATTTATTATTTACAGATTTAGGAATTTGCTTTATGCACTATTCACCACCAATTTGCAATTTGATTGGGCTGTTGGAGAAAATTTTGGAGAGTTTACTCTATTACTAGCTGGTCATTGTATACACTAGCTAGGTTATTTTATTGTCAGCGTTTTATCCGAATGTTAGAGAAGATGCAGAAATAAAAAAAAAAACTTTTTAGATATCAATCTGCATATGCATTGGACATTGGTTATGCTCGCCTTTGGTAGCTCCTTTAAAGGTATCTAGAGTAAAAACAGCTCTACATGAAACAAAGGACATACACAAGACCTTAACCGGAAGCGATGTGACCTGTTTAACAGAATGCAGAAGTTTGTCTGCCCATGACCCATATTGCCTCAAAACAATCTCCAAACCTGTTTCAGAGTTCCACACATACGCCAATATCCATCTTTCACTGCCGGAAAATATGAAGCTTCCACAGGGAGTGAACGTGCTGTCTGATTCTTCTCCCTGTAGTTGGTGGCACCTATGTATTTCTTTACTGCAAATCTGTAACAGGTCAAACAATTGTTTGTTTACAATATATTTGCACTTTGTTTCTTGTCATGCTGGTACCATCTAGCCTCGCGAACCATCCTGATCTCGAGCGAGCTTTCAAGGTTTCACTCGCAGATCAGTCTGGATACTTTCCGTTAAAGAAAATTTGGGAGCAGTTCACCAAACGAACGTCCAATCAGCGTTGGCTTTGAGGCGGGATGAGGTGTGACGCAATAAAGCGGAAGCAACGCGATCTGAGAAACATTTTCAGACAGCGGTAGTCCTAATTCTTTTAGCCGCTCGCTAATGCTTTTTTCTCTTGCATCCTTCTTGTGAAATATGGACCGGGCAGCTGAAATGGTGCCTTTTATTCGCAAATTGTAGTTACATAAACGGCAAATATCCTTTGCCGAACATGTTGCTTATTAGCTGAGCTAACGAGCCTTTACCTGCAGCAGCAAGTTAGTACGTCATGTGCTTCGTTGATCTGATTGGTTGATTTGGCCCGTCTATCACCAACATAGGCCAATCAGCTAACCAGTATTTTCGCCCCTTACCAAAACTACTTCAACGGAAGGTTTCCAGATGGATATGCGGAGCAAATCCATCTGGCGAAGTCAGGTTAGGTACCATCAACATCATGAACTATTAGCATGTGCACTGACATGGCTTTTTTTAAGTCACATTTAAAGTCGTCATGAAATTAAAATTGACCCTGTTTACTCTTAATACACATACCTCACCGGCCACTTTATTAGGTACCCCATGCTAGTAACGGGTTCGACCCCCTTTTGCCTTCAGAACTGCCTCAATTCTTTGTGGCATAGATTCAACAAGGTGCTGGAAGCATTCCTCAGGGAGTTTGGTCCATATTGACATGATGGCATCACACAGTTGCCGCAGATTGTCGGCTGCACATCCATGATGCGAATCTCCCGTTCCACCACATCCCAAAGATGCTCTATTGGATTGAGATCTGGTGACTGTGGAGGCCATTTGAGTACAGCGAACTCATTGTCATGTTCAAGAAACCAGTCTGAGATGATTCCAGCTTTATGACATGGCGCATTATCCTGCTGAAAGTAGCCATCAGAAGTTGGGTACATTGTGGTCATAAAGGGATGGACATGGTCAGCAACAATACTCAGGTAGGCTGTGGCGTACAACGATGCTCAATTGGTACCAAGGGGCCCAAAGAGTGCCAAGAAAATATTCCCCACACCATGACACCACCACCACCAGCCTGAACCGTTGATACAAGGCAGGATGGATCCATGCTTCATGTTGTAGACGCCAAATTCTGACCCTACCATCCGAATGTCGCAGCAGAAATCGAGACTCATCAGACCAGGCAACATTTTTCCAATCTTCTATTGTCCAATTTCGAATGAGCTTGTGCAAATTGTAGCCTCAGTTTCCTGTTCTTAGCTGAAAGGAGTGGCACCCGGTGTGGTCTTCTGCTGCTGTAGCCCATCTGCCTCAAAGTTCGACGTACTGTGCGTTCAGAGATGCTCTTCTGCCCACCTTGGTTGTAACGGGTGGTTATTTGAGTCACTGTTGCCCTTCTATCAGCTTAGAACCAGTCTGGCCATTCTCCTCTGACCTCTGGCATCAACAAGGCATTTCCACCCACAGAACTGCCGCTCACTGGATGTTTTTTCTTTTTCGGACCATTCTCTGTAAACCCTAGAGATGGTTGTGCATGAAAATCCCAGTAGATTAGCAGTTTCTGAAATACTCAGACCAGCCCTTCTGGCACCAACAATCATGCCACGTTCAAAGTCACTCAAATCACCTTTCTTCCCCATACTGATGCTCGGTTTGAACTGCAGGAGATTGTCTTGACCATGTCTACATGCCTAAATGCACTGAGTTGCCGCCATGTGATTGGCTGCTTAGAAATTAAGTGTTAACGAGCAGTTGGACAGGTGTACCTAATAAAGTGGCCGGTGAGTGTATATAGTCTTACTCAGCACACATCATCAAATAAATATTATAATATTAATATAATATATAAATACATATTGCAATATTATTAAACAGATAGATACTTACATTCTCAAATCCATGACCCTTAAAACACTGTCTTTGGCATGAATTAAAAGTCGTCTTTCATTTGGATGCACCTCTAACGAGTTGATGGATATTCCATTCAGATCTGCCTCTTTAATTTCCTGTAGAGAGATATTGAATTGGCACTCCCTTAAGGCTGGAATACACTACTCTGACATTTGCCCGATTTAGAGTCTGAAGGAGTCTATGATAGTAGTCGAAATTACAGGACTGTCATTACAGCCATTTTGCAGATATTTGGCATTCAGAGTTGCCAGATTTCACAGAAAATGGAATAAGACTATGATGGGCACACACTCTGATTTTTTTTTAGCTTCAGATTATAAATCTGGCCATTAGAGGATATCAAACCTGTATGATATTTTGAGATGATTTCAGAACATGTTTAACTTGTCATGTGTCGGTTTGTTGAGTTCGGAACGACTTGAAAGTCTCCTATTGTGTGATCCTCAGTCGTTTAGTGTATGATTCCATGTTTTTCTCCAGTACCATTTGCAAAGTCAAAAAAGCGCATCATTTTTTAACAGTCCTGTAGTATATTTCAGCCTTCAGTAGATTTATATAGCTCTTTCAGGTTGTATTTAAGAACTCAGTTACCCTCTCAATGCTCCATTGACTGGTCAGTGCACTGGCGAAGACCCAGGCACAACCTTGGTTCCCCACACAATGATGAGGCCAGAATTTGTCTGCAGAAAACATTCTGCTACCTGTGAGAAGACCAGAACATCAATAACATCTCAAAATCCCAGCTTTAATGTCACACCCAGAGAGCTATGATGATAATTTCCTCTGTACCTTCTGGGTCAAAACACAGTGAATTGACGAAAGTCTTGTGTCCGTCAAACTCTTGCAGAAGTCTGCCCATTCACGTCTTGTATGTCAACGTTCCACACCCGAAGCACCCCATTCGTAACCCCCGTCACCACCAGACTCTGGGCTTGCGGGTGGAACATGGGCGCAGTATACGAATGAAGGGTGAAGGAAGAGTTTTATGCGCAAGACTCTGCAGTCGTTACAACATCCACATTCTGAAGATTGGCAAACAACACATTTGTGGCATAATTATGGACTGCTTAATGTAATAATGTAACTTTGTACATGCAAAAAGCAATATTTACCTTACAGTTCCATCAGAGGATGCAGTTAATAAATCTTTATCATCTCTGGACCAGCAGAGATCATACACCACACTCAGATGGCCATTAAAGGATGCCAGAACTTTCCCAGATGGAATTTCATATACTAAAAATAAGACATTAAAATCTATATGAATGTGAATGGGAAATTTTGGTTTTATTGCATTATACAAAAAAGCCATAGAAAACAAGAAGCTCAATGGAAAATCAAGCATACACTGACAACAAATTATTACTTATCCAATTATCACTTCACAGTCAGGAGATTGAGGAGGCCACTTTAAGATTTCAAAATGCTGACAATGAACACTTTCATTGCATGCATCTTTGCATGTGCTACTTGGCAACATTGATATTGGTCCATTTTCAAAATGTCAGCAACTTTGTAGATCCTGCCAACACCTGTTGTAACATGCATCCCCAATACCATTGCTTTCATTTTCGTGCTTAATGGGGTCTAACTACCCAAACTGTACATGTTTTTTTGAGAGAAAACGTAAGCAAAAATAAAAAAAGACAGTACAGACAAAAGACAACATGTAAAGAAACTGAGTTACAAATGACTTACTAATGATAGGAAATGAATCTCTATCTGCACATGCGGCTGCTAGTGCACGTCCAGCATGGGAGAAACGCAGAGTAAAACAGCCTATCTGACCTCCACGAAAGGACTGCATTGGCTTATTCGGATGCGACACACCTGTTTAAACAATCAACAATAAGAAAAATAGACAAAATAAACGAATTACTGTCTGTTCCGAAACCACCCCTATACAGCCATTTTGAAGGGGTCTCTGAAACCATAGACGTTATCAAAATTGCCTCATTCAATATGACAATGTACCGCAATAACGAGTGTACAACCAACAGCTAGAAAATACCCATAATGCACTGTGAGGGTCATGCCAAATTAATTTCCGTGTCTCAACAGAAGACACTGTTGAATCATCCATCCATCCATTTTCCAAACCGCTGGTCCAATGTGGCAACAGCGTGATATCATACAGGTATACGTTCATTTTTTATTTTGAATTGTTTGAGGTTTATACATAGTTTCCATGACAGAGTTCAAGATAAATCTTTTCATGACTACTGGAACTACCATTAAACAGCAAGCACAAACTATGCAAAAGCTACAGTCCTTATAGCGCACTCAGTGTTCGAATTCGCTCACTCGTTTTCATTCACTCAGAGGACTATGTTAGTGGGCTGATGTAGGGCCAGGGTTGGGGAGTAACAGAATACATGTAACGGCGTTATGTAATTAGGATACAAAAATCCAGTAACTGTAATTCGTTACAGTTACATCAAAAAACGTAGTAATCAGATTATAGTTACTTTTTGAAAAAGGTGGGGATACTTTTAAGATTACAATGGTTTCATTAAAAACGAAGTAAATCTGTATTTTGGCATAATAACACTATATTAATGACTTGCGACATGAGTCACGTGTGCCACTGCTGGTGACTGCGTAAATTAACAGCTGTCGACAAGAATTTTCCTAAAGAGGAAAATTCCAACAACATGGTTTTACAGTGCAAACTGTGCCTTGTTAGCTGGTATGTAGCGTTTATTACTGCTTTAAAATTCAGTGGTTTGTATGATCGCTGTTATACGTTTTCTAGCGATATCTGTCCTTGAAGTATCGAAAAGTAGGGATGCTCCGAATTGATTCGGCCAGAGATCGGTATTGGCTGATCATAACAATTTTTGACTCGATCAGTACTCACTAACTTGGCCGAATCTTACAAACCGATCGCGATTTGATGACGTCAACGCGTGAGGACGTACGTGATACTTATATTGGAGAATGTTTAATTAAACCTTATTTGTTACATCAGACTTCTCCATGTTGGAGTTTAAATGTTTCTATTTATTTTATTCTCTTTAACATTGAACAATGTTTAATTAAACCACTTCAATTTGTTCTTTTAGGAGTTTAAATGTTGTTTGATTTTTTTATTTTGTCCTGCTCAGACTTGTATTGGACGATGTTTAAGTTACATCAGACTTCTCCATTTTAGGAGACTAAATGTTTATTTTGTCCTCCACAGTATTGGACAATGTTTAAATAAACCTTATGAGCTGCATTAAACTGTTCCATTTTGTTTATTTGTCTTATATTAAGTCAATTAAGCATCGAAATCGAGTATCGTTATTTTGGCCGATCACCATGACAAGAAATCGGTACTCGGTATCGGCTGCAAAAATCCTGACCGGAGCATCCAAATTGAAAAGTAATCAGTTACATTACTTTCATATTCTGGTACTTGGATTACGCTACTGAATACTTTTTTTATGAAGTAATTTGTAACTGTATTGGAAAACATTTTTAAAGTAACCCTCCCAAGCCTGTGTAGGGAAAGTGAATGAGGGTATAGGAGGTGATTTCAAACACAGCTACTGATTCTGCAACATTAACGCCAATTAAGCAAGTATCAAAAACCTGTCCAGGCATGCGGCTCCACTTCATGGTTTCTGATTTGCTCTCCAGTATTTGGGTGCTGGTTTTATTGGTCATCTCAGTATTGAGCTCACTGTAGGAGGTGCTGCCCCGTTCCTGCTGTAGAGCCATCATGGAGCGGATACTGGGGTCCACCTGTGCAACAAATCCAAACCAGAACGAACTTCATTGACCACAAATTTTTTGTATTTAATGTTTTTTAATTTAACCCTCAATCGGGTCATGGGGTCTATACGACCCAATCGACTTTTACTTAATAAAAAAAAGGTTCCCTTCATCTCAGTGGAATAAGATTTTGCGACTTTTTCATACATTATCTATCTATACACACACAAAAACTGGGCTTGATTCGGTTGTTCTGAAGGTATGTAAAAAAAAAGTTTTACACTTCTGGTCTGTGGGGTCAATATGACCCCACATTGAAATGAATGGGAAATGTGGACAAAAAAACTAAATATACTTTCTTCATGTCTCAAAAAAAAATCTGAAAAAAAAACCCCGGCATAAATCTGAAAATTTTAACATAGAAACGAAGGCCTAGTACTAGAGCATAAATGCAATGTATCATAAAAAAATAATATTTCATATGCAAGCTAATGGCGTAGTTGAGGAATTGTGTGGTATATGGATACAAAAGTACTTTATATCTCCAAAAACACAGCATTAATGAATAGATGAGAAGTAAACAAAAAAAATATATATATTATTTGTATGATTAAAAATGTATATTTTTTGTACAATTACTCAATCAATTGTTGGGGTCCGTATAGACCCCGAAGCCCAGAAGTGTAAACAGGAAACTAAGACCATTTGAAGGTTAAAAAAGTCAACCTACATGTTCTGGTGGTTTGAGGCCTTTCACTGTCACATAGAGGGTTGAGGCATATTTGTTCCTTGGGAACTTTGACCACCACTGAAACACTTCAACTGTTTGTGGCAGTTTCTTTGCCCGCGGAGGAGGGCAGTAAAGCTGTAGACGCAGTTTGGTGTCAACGTTCGAAACACCATTGGTTCCTACAAGCTTGGGGAAATAATTGAAGAGCTTGATTTCAGTGGAATGAAGGATACGGTTACATAAAATAAACAAAACAGATGGTGCTAACAAACAAAATAACCAAACAAATACAACAAAGGTAATGGAGACCACAGTAAAATCAAAACTGGTACCTTTAAAAAAGCCCACGCAATCTTCCGGAAACCCCGCTGCATGACGGTCAACCGAGACGTTCGTTCCAAGCTTCCTCCATACTGATGAAATCCAGAATCTGTAACATCACATAAAGTGTTTAATTAATTCCTTTCTTTCCTCAGAGGATGACAATATACTGTTAAACTTATTCAAGGACACAAACCTCAAAAAACAGAATCACATGCGGACTCTCATCATCGTCTTGTAGGAAATATCCAAAGCGCTCATTGAAGATGATCTGTTCCTCCCACTCTGGAACTGTTATTTTATGTTTCTTGAAGTCAAACGGTTGAGTTATAATGGGTAGGATGTTCTCGATGTTTTCTTGCTCATAGAAGGATGAAACATGGCGGTGGCTGTGAATAGAAAAAAATCAATGGGAATAAATTTGACTACCTTTGGTATAGAGACTATGGCTGCGATCAGAAATCGTGTACTATGTTAGTAATTAAGAACGTACTTTGCAACCGTTAAAAAAGTACGTTCTATATAGTATGAATACGGAATGAGTCCGGACGTACTACATGCGCCACAACAGTTACAACAGGGCGAAAATTTAAAGAGCCCATTCCAGTGACTGCATTCAACGTTGCGCTGTTTTTAGTTTTGCTTTCTGTTTTCATCTGCATTTTTACGTTGTTCCAAGCCGACAATCAAGAGGAGGTGTCGGTCAGCTGCTCAACAGATCACGCTTTTGCCGGAATTTCTCAAATAACATTTATTTACCTAATAAATTGTACCTCATAAACACACACACAATAGACAGAATTACAAAAAATATATTTTGCCTCCTATTTTTTTGTCACGCATGAATGCGTGTCTTTACTCTTTTCCCTAATATTACAGTTTTTTCCAATTGCTAACACACAATTTTGCAAACTAGTCTGGTTATCAAAATACTTAACACAATTCACAAAACCACACACCCAAACTGCAAAATACCTCATATATCCTGCAAAATGAAGCACTGCAACCGAAACTACACACAGCATTATCAAAATCAAACTTTTGCATGAAATGGCACACACTTCATTCATATTACCAGATTTTTGCCTGAACAACTACACACTGTTGGGCATAATGAAAAGCACTCCTATTTTTAGTAGACTTTGCCATAATACTAAAATATGTCTCAGATTGTTCACATGCACAGAAATAACACATGCTGTTGAAACTTCATTTTACAGTAATGTTTTTTTTCACTACAGTAAACAAGCAGAAATATTTACATGGGACTGAAAAAAAACTTACAAAAACAGTAAACTGAAAAAGAAACTTCCAGAAAATATATTACAGTAAAAAAAAGTGGCAAGAAAAAATAATTTGTATAGTTTTATAGTTTTTATAGTGCTTACATCCTGATTAAAGTGTTAACAATTAACCATTGAGGTGTTTGGCCAGGTGGCACATGTAATTGGCCAATAGCCTCTATGATGCACGAACCCTGATGATGTGTGTCCGAAAGAATCTCAGTCAGCGTTTTTACTTCCGGAAGCGCGTTCTGCAGGCCAAGTGTATAGAGGCAAAACTTTAATGAAATCCGTTTTTCAGAAACGGAGACAACGCTTTTAGAAACGCCGATTCGCTAGTCGAATTTCGTACGTTATGAGAGAATACTAACCCTCAAAGTTGTTGATGTAGCTCGAAATATAGAATTTAAATAACTTCTCTTTATCACTCTTGTGTGACAGCTAACTGCCTCACAGTGTTGTTAACATCATTCACGTTAACCGCAGGACGTTTTTATAAACAGCAAGTGTAATTTGACACTATCTACACTTAACGTAAAACCGGCTTCTGACCATAGACTGACGCAGCACCGGATGTAACTGGGCGTGCTGAGACAAACCTGGGAGCGATCATGCATAGAGGCTATTAGCTCCTGTAGTGTCATTTTGAATGGTAGTGTTTTGAAATGGCAAACATGTGACTTTATGTCAGATTGTTGTGTCTTATGCAGAGAACTGTGTTCAGTGCATTTAAAAAGTGGCATTTTGAAATGCAAAATGTGTGTAAAGCAGAAAACGTGTTTAGACTTTTGGAAACCTGAGAAGAAGTTTTGCTCTCTGTGCGTCCGTTTAAATAATTGTGCTGTGCATGTCATTTTAGTGTGTTAGCAATTGGAAAAAAACTGTAAAAATAAAATGTAGACTGATATTTGTCTAATGTCTGGAGCCCTTTAAGGGAGTAGCCTATATGGATAAACATACGTTTCAATACATTATGTATTTTCTGAGAATTTATATTTCAAGTTTGTCCATAATGCTGGACTTCCCCAATTTTAAATAATTTATCCTCAACTAGTTTTGTGGTGTAGGTCTACGTATTTTAGAATGTTAACTTTCGCGATTCTGTAGGTTTGTGGATCTGAGTGTGGCGTATTGTGATTTCGGTTTCATATTGCATCGTTACAGTCCCAATGTTATGTTCTACTTCTGTATAGTTATTTTGGTGAAAGTAACTCAAAAGTAATACATGAGTAATGTAAGGCATTACAATTCTGAAACAGTAATATTGTAAGGTAATGAATTACTTTTAAATAACAGTAACAAGTAATACCTAATGTATTACAGTTTGGAAGTAACACTGGATATTACCATTGATAAATAAACATGAATGAATCAATAGAGAAGTAGTAGGTCATCCGAGGACTTTTCAACTACTGTTTTTCAAAATTCTGTGATTTCAGACATACTACTCTGCTCACATACTGTTTTTTGCATACTATATAGTAGGGAAGTATTCGATTTCGGACGCAGCCTATGAATGTACAGTATGCAAAAACAGCACACCAACAGAGTAATATGCCAGCCCGGAATACATAGTTTTAAAAAAAAACAGTAGGCAAAATGTACTCGGGTGACCTAATAATTCCACTGAGACTGAATGGGCGCAACTGATCCCATAGGTAACATGACAGTGACTATGAAGGATGTAGTACGTCAAATATTCCTCCATACTATATAGAACATACTTTTTTAAGGATCAAACCAACTGTGGTACCTACAATACTGCATGCAATTTCAGACACAGCAAATTAGCATATTCATCCAAATGGCTTTGGTTTTCAGTAAAAAAAACAAAACAAGTAAAATCCAAACCTGTCCTCCTTTTTGACATACTGTCCAGTGACCTCATCAACCACGTGAACTTTGACCATGGGGTGAGACACCATCAGGTCTGTTTTCAGTTTGTCTGTCCTGTGGATGTAAACTCCCAGCACTAGATTGTCATCAAACACTTGTTTCTCTTCGGCCTGTTCCTCCTCAACAATCACTACAACCAAAAATGCATAACCACAATCAATCCTGCATATAACACATGTAAACTGTATACACAATATATACACATTTTTAATAATTACTGGGTTTCCATGGTGGTGACAAGCAAAATAATACATGGTTATTGCAGCCATATTAGACGTGATTTCAGAAAAATTGTTGAAACTGTCACTTAATCAAAGTACATGACATAATTTTCACTTTTGGGGGAACTATCCCTTTAAATTGAAGAGAGTAGATACTCCATGCAATATGACTTAAGTGTTTGAACAAAAAAAGTTGGTTGGTTCAATAGTGATGACATTGAGACAGCAAATCATACCTTCTTTTAATTTCTTTTTCTTCTTTACTTTGGGTTTGACTGTGTCCTCCTTGAACTCCTCCACAACATCATCCAGGATGTTTTCTGTCTGGTTACCCACGGACGCTTCAGTCTGACTACAGGCAAAAAGGCAAACCAAATTAAGAAAAAAGGCTTCATGCATATTACCTTCGAAATTTTTGAAACATTATACTATAAGAGGCATCTCACACTATGCTTAACCCCTGGTTACAGGCCACATTAAACCTTGAATTAAAGCTGAAGTGTTTCATTTCTACAGCTCTTCATCTCCAAACAAAATTGCAAAAAAGAATAAAAAATCTGGAACATAATTCTTCCAAGAATAGCATTAACTGTCATCATTTACCTTCTATCTCCATCATGTTTGCTTGACTTCCCTTTCTTTTTTTTTCTTCTCAAGCTCATTGTTTAGCATCTGGCTCTCCGTAGGCTCCTCGACAGCTTTCTTCCGTGCCGTCTTTTCCCAGGAGTCTCTTCCTCCTGTGAGGTCTGATGTTGGTACGCCTGTAGATAATCATCTTCCAGTCGTTGTCTCTTCTTTCTGTCGACTGACATCATTTCCACTTTTATCCTTCCCTTTCCTAGACTTCCTAGTATGTTTTCCGTTGATTTCGGAATCAGTCCTCCTGTCGTTGTTGTCTTCATCTTGAACAGGGGGTGGTGGTAGCCTCCTTTTACTTTTCTTTTTCCCGCTGGTCAGCGTGGGCTCCTCATCACTTACAGCATTGTTTATGTTGGTCTTTTCAGATGTCTCTCTCTCCCTTCGCCTGTTTTTGGTGTATCTAGGGCTGCCCTGAGCTGGATCATATGTGTTATGGAGGATAGCTTCATCATCTTCAGTGTCTTTACTCAAATCTTAGGTCTCTTCTTCAAGGTCTGAAGCTGCAAGAAAACAGAACGGAGTTCAAATTACAGATAATGAATTACGGTACACAGTGAATTATCTTCTATAAATGATATTTTCTTGATTGAATAAAGATTACTTTCACTATTACTAACCACAATAACTTCCTGGGACTGGTCATCGATCTGTTTGGCTTTCTTTTTGTCAGATGGAAGGTTTGTGTATCTCTTCAACACCTCAAGTCAAAGCGAGCTTTTCAGTCTTAGCTCTCACATCACTTTGACCTGTCAAACAGAGAATTACAGACAAATCAGCATGTAAGAGCGCCTATAATAATCAGTGACAGAAAATATTTGTTATATATCAAGTACGAGAGATCTTTATTCACCTGCGGGCATTCTGATGAACTATAAGACAAATTCATTCTGGAACAACAATCCTAAAACAGAAAATATCATTGATTACAATGGAATCTAAGAAAAAAATGTGTTTCAACCTTTAGTCTTTATTCGCTTATGTACAATCACCTATAAAAGGGTTAACTTACTTTAATTAACGTTACTCTTACTTAGGAACTATTTACTGTTAAGCAGATTAACTTTATGTAATATTTAACTTGACCGCAAACACACAACACCTCCAAATTCCCGCTATCAAGACCAACATAAACGACTACATTTTTGTTTTAAAGGCAAATAAAACAACTCTGGTTTTATCAGATTTTAATAAGATTTTTTAAAAAATAACAGAAATGCCTAAATGAGTATGTTTGTATGTGTTCAGTGATCGTTCAGTGTAGCTCAGGCTTACATTCTCACGCGCTAGCTGAAAACAATGCACAAAAATCACTGCTAGCGCACAGGACATTCTCGCGAGAAAATCCAGCGACTCTATTTCATTTTAAATATGCTGCTGTTCAGTGTAGGGTGTCTGTGAAATAAACGTACATTATATGCCGTAAATGTAGCGAAGAAGTCAAATCATGTCTGCTGTAGAGGATCCATGAATAATTACAGTGAGCAGCCATTGCTGGCGCGACCGTTTCCAACAGCAACAACAACAAGATTAGCCCCGCCTCCCTGGGTTACTGTTGCCACGTCAATCAAGAACCAACACGCGAGGAAGGATAACACGAATCAGTAATTTACCGTTTTCTGAATTTCTAAACCAAATTATCAATAGGCTAAACTCATTTGTCGTATAACTCACTCTTTCTGTAAAACATTGAGCACAGTTCAGGTAGTTAAAACACTGTTTGCAAATCTCACAAACTATTTTTGCTAAACTAAGTTACACACATTCTCACTCACTAAAACACATTCAATTTTGTGATGTACTCGTGTTTCAAAACACTAAACACATGCAGGCAAAAGTTAAACACAACTACAACACAGTTCTCATCGTTTACACAAAATTGTTCACACTTATTTGTAATGATGTGACCAAACCAACTGCTAATACAAGTTCAGTTCAACAAAAGGTTGTTGAAAACAATAATCATGGAACTATCATCTATGATGGAGCGAAAATACACAAGATAACAGTTATCGGCATTATTGTATCCAAACCGTAAGTTAGTCAATATTAACTAATTGTTTATTAAACTTGTTAGCAAAATCACAACCCGGCTCTGACTGTCTATTCCAGCATCATCCAGGAGCAGAGAACGTGAGTAAGAGATACACCAAGTAACTACTAACTTCATATCACTCCGCCGCTGCTGTAGACTGTGAATACATATATTGGTAAAACAATATTGCAATGCAATGAAAGGATAGTTTGATTTCTAACATTATTCTCTCAACAGATACTTATATTGATAGTCTGGCATTATAGAGCTGGTAAGTCCCGCCCATCCGTAAAACTCCAAGTGGACCTCTAGGTTGAAAAAGCGTCAATGCAAGTGAATGAGAGAAAATAATTATTTTCTGATCCCGTTTGAATTGTGCCATGAATGTAACATATGTTGTCTGTGAATTTTTTATATAATTTCTCATGTAACAAGTTTGACAGTTTATTGTATGATTCTTTGGCTAGCAGTTGTGGAATAGACATAACGAGAAAGACTACACGTCCCATATGTGACGTCGCCGCTTAACACATTTTCCCTCCACAAATCACGGTTTTCACCTCGCTCAACTAGTTTGTCCTCTCCCTGAAAGAAGGCGGTGAAGTGCACCAAAGTCACAGGCATGTTTAGCGGGATCCGTGTGTTAGTGGGGTGATGTATGTGGAACACGTCGAAAGAGTTGTAGTCCACAAAGTGCTCTCACACAAAGTCTAACCGTATGAAAATTCTACAAGCTAAATTGTAGCATTCTTTCACGAAACATTATATAAAAAATTCACAGACAACATATGTTACATTCATTGCAAAATTCAAACGGGATTAGAAAATAATTATTTTCTCTCATTCACTTGCACTGAACGGTTTTTCAACCTAGAGGTCCAGCGGGGTTAGCTGAAGGTCGGGACTTACCAGCTCTATAGTTGATTTGCTTTTGGTGATCTGTGGAGTGGGTAAAACTGTTTTTAATGGCATGCTAAAAGTTACCGTTGACTCGCGCTAGCCTAGCACCGGTGAACTATGCAACGGGATTATCACGCTGATACGTAGGACTTCCGGATTCAGCGATCTTTGTGCACTGCCACTTCCGTTGAATCACCAATCTCGCTGGCGAACTGATGAAGAACTACACTAAGTTTATTTATACGGCATCCCTGGTAAATTAGTCTGATTCACTAAAGTGCCGGCTGCAAACAAACGGGCTACCTT
Source organism: Hybognathus amarus (assembly GCA_030378365.1). Taxonomy (NCBI): domain Eukaryota; kingdom Metazoa; phylum Chordata; class Actinopteri; order Cypriniformes; family Leuciscidae; genus Hybognathus; species Hybognathus amarus. The sequence continues at coordinate 169,209 of JAQIUQ010003632.1, read as the reverse complement.
GTTTTATTTTAAAGTTTCAATCCACTTCTTCCTGAAACTCAATTCAGACGGGAATCCATGAAAACTTAAGCAGGTTGGCGTTGTTGGTTAGATTTACAAAGTGGAACAGAGCAGTGACATAAATAGCATTCGTCTCAGGCATTATTGAACTGCGTCGGAAGTGGACATGCACAAAGTTGACAAATCCGCCCATGAAACCCGGAAGCGTGATAATCTCCTACTGGGACGACTGGATGAAATTTTTTTAAAACTGTCTCCACTGATAAATAACACTAAGGCTCACTTAAAAATGAGTCCCGATGTCTAAAATTCCGAACCTCCCCTTTAAAGTATTAAAATTTTTAAATTAATAATTTTTTAGCTAACTGTGATTTTGTACATGTACATTTCTGAAATGCATAGAGCAAGTACATCTGATAACAGATCACTCTAAATTGTAATGCTCATTCATTATCTGTAAAGCTGCTTGCCTTTTCACAATGTGTATTGTGAAAAGCGCTATACAAATAAATTTGAATTGAATCTAATATCCACTTAATTATTATGTAAAATCCTAATTGTGTAAAATGAGCATGACGTTTTGTTTTTACAGTGAGGATCATGGAGAATGTAAACAAGGACTGCGGAAATGTAGGTTTATTTACACAAACCTCACACCATTAGCGAGCCATCAATGTGTACTTACATTTATAAAACGGTTAGTTCGAATCCTTGATTCTGATTGGTCAAGAGCTGTGCTTTATTCACGATAAAACACGGCTACGACCGCTTCACCCAACGGTTCTATTGATCGCTGCGCAACACTGCGGTTCTATGTTGTTTTTATTTGAGCTTTCAGTGCATTTTACACATTGGAACATTGTTGCTGTTCACGCTCAGGGACTATTTTTTCCAGCGGAAGGAAGGCTTTTAGTGATTTTACTTCACGAAAGTTGCACTAATATTGTTTTTTCTTTAATATTGTGTGGCAACCGTTTTATAAAAGCAATAAGATACTCAAGGCAAGTGCTGTATCGCTGAATAAGTAACGGCAACGCCCTCAGCCGTTACTTGTTCACGATACAGCACAGCCTCTCGTACCTTATTGCTTCTTTATCGAGTCATTAAATCATGTTTAATTTGGACTTCTCTGTGCATGCTCTTTGAGGTGGTGACCATAGACCTGCATTATATAACTGACAGACAAGAACGGTTTGACCTAAAAATATCAAAATTGAAAACCACTGCGGAAACAAAGACACCTACATCTTGGATCCCCTCTGAGGTAAGATAAAACATACCAAAAAAAAAGTGAACTATCCCTTTTAATATTCAAATAGTCAAAATTCATCTCTCCACCAGAGGCTTAATGAAATTACCAGAGGTGTTGGTCACACACTTGACTCCTGCCCCGTATAAATATTTCGATTTATACATCTTTATTTGTTGTTATTATTTGAAATAATAGTAAATCATATTTTTTTTTATCTCAATGTATAGCCCTATACTAAATTCGAATCATGAAAAAAAGAGATGCAAATACGAACGGATGGATATAAATGTACTTACTTTATTTTTTTAAGAAAACACATCACTCAACAGGCCATTTCTGATGCATCACATAAACTAATAATTCATAAATAATTTTATTTTCAAGTGCTCAGTGGGGATTGACAGCATGTGAGTCTCAGTAACTGAGACATTGAAATGAAAAACACCATCACCTCTCTCATCTGAGAGCAAAACCTCAGACCGTCTCACACCGGGGGATTTTGTCCATGGAGCAGCCGCACTTCTCGACAATCATGTTTGGGAATTCTGCCACCTCGATTTCAGTGTAATCTCCTTTTTTGACCAGGTACATCATGGGCAGCGGCGCGCTCTCCATCACCGCACAGGTCCTCTGCCCGTATCCCATAGTAACCGCGCTTGGGTTGCTTGCATCCTCCGGCGCACCTGAACGCCTGGTACCCGGCCGGCTCAATGATCCAGTACTGAGTCCAGGTCAGCTCACGGAAGTTGATGAAATGCTCCTCCCGGCAACACTTGCTGCTGTTTGGGCTGGAGTTACAGTTACCCTGAGATCTGTTAACATGGAAACGAATGATTTTAGTTATTGAATGTAAGATCGACAGGTCAATGCAAGTCATTCAATCTCCAGCACTCACCCGTATTCATCAAGGTTTAAGGTGTAGAACACAAGTTCAGGTGCGCCCGCATCCTTCTCCAGGGTGTTCTCCTTCGGGTCCTGTGTGGCGAAGCGCACTCTTTTGGCCATCTCAGCCGCGTAGCTCCCGGGTCTCTCTCCCTCAGTCCACACCTCCAGATGCAGAGGAGTCTTCTTCTGGGATTCTAGACCAGTAATGAATGGCCTGAGTCACGTCAAAGCTCCTCCAGCCGGTCTCGTGGGATGGGAACCAGTCTATTAAAATAACATAATGAGTTTCCATTCATGCGTTATGATTATTTATGTTACGTTTGGACATGTGACATACCTTGAGTCTACGAGTGCTGTTCTGTTGGATCCGTCTCCCAGCACCTCCACCCAGTAGATGCTTCACTCTGGCGTTGTTAATGGGTCTGTGGTTCCTCCGCTTCAGGTTTGGCTGGATTCTGCGCGCTGTTTGGAAAAGTTTGAGCTTCGGCCATCGTGACCTCGGTGTTTTCTTGCAGCCTGACCTCCATGTCAAACGCGAGAACGCTGACGGGTTGGTGTCCGAGTACTTGATCTCTCCTGTGATATCTGTGAATAACAGAGGATCACCGTTTATTACAGATGCACTGTAAAATGCGTATGTCTTATGTTTTAGCTACTTTTCATTATTTATTTCATTTGGTATGATATTTGATATTGTTGATCAGAGTAAATATCAAGGCATAAAGTAAGCGGTTAATTGAAAATAATTTCAATGGTAAGATTTTCAATTATTAATTGAAATTAATTTATTTATTCATTTTGGTTCATGTTCATTGGTTTAACTTAAAAAAACTAGTAACATGGTTGCCTTCAAATTTTAAGTTCATTGAAATGGAAAAATTGAGTTAATACAATGAAGGAGATTAATTAAATCACCAGAAACTCAAAAATATTATGTTATCTGAAACTACATAAATTATCTGACGTTGATTTGACAAAAGAAACAATGTTGTGATTACAAATCATGAAAAATATTTTTTTTTACGGTAATAAAGTTTTATACATTAATTCTGCAACAATAATATATTTCATATTAACATCAATCCTGTAAATGTAATCCGTGCATGGTCTAGTTATTTGTTGCATTTATTATTATTTGTTGTTAGTTCATAATACCATGAACTAATTTTAAAATATAGAATAAGAATTGCAATTTCATTTGTCAAATGTGACCCACCTGCACTCCCATGGATGCCTCTAAGAATGCCCGCCAGGCTTGGCACAGATCTCCTCTTACGCTTGTTGTGAAAGCTTCAGCATGGACAGATATTTGGTCTCAATGTGAGCCGGGACGGATTAGGTTTTCCAAATCTCTCTTTCTGAATCCTGGGAAGTTCCGTTAGTCCAAGTTTTTGGAGCATGGCCTCTCTTCAAATCCTCATGGTGGAATCCTTCATTGAAGGAGATCACTGCGGCACAGATGAACAGCTGGATGAGCAAAGCCATGTTTGGTCTAGTGATGCCAGTGTCGTTCTCCTGATTGACTGACTGACTGAGTTTCTCAGGGTTTATATACAGTTGATCCCCACACCCCCCTGTCTGGCTTTTCGCACCTCCACAAAGGGGAGGCAACCTAAAAAAGACACCCTTTAAAGCCATGTCCCATTTAGACCACTTATTGTTGCTCATGACTTGGTTTTTTCAAATTACTCCTAAGTATGTTTAGAACATTAGATATTTATTTATGAATAAATTATTACATAAATTCTTTTATTTATGATATATTTAGTATAAACTGTATTCATGTATTTACACTATATTTATGTATTTACTTTTTAATTTAATCCAGAATAAATCACTTTTTACATTATTTATGATTGTTTTTAAGCAAATATTAATGTGTTTTGTGAATAACATTTTTCATCCTAAGTATGTTCAGTGCAATATATATATATATATATATATATATATATATATATATATATACTTGAATACTAGAATTCATAATTTTTTTTTTAAAAAAATACAGTCACTTCATATATTTATATTTATGTACTTATACATTTATTTATCAGTGTAATATGATTGTGTTTTAATTTTGTATGTAATTATTATTTAGCATTGTGTATATATATATATATATATATATATATATATATATATAATGCATTTTTATGTTTTTTTAATCAGTCACTTTGTGTATTTATATGTACTTATACATTTATTTATCAGTTTAATATAATTGCGTTTTAATTTTGTATTTAATTATTATATACCATTTTATGTATATATATATATATATATATATATATATATATATATATATATATATATATATATATATATATATATATATATATATATATATATATATATATGCATACATGCTTTTTTAAATCAGTCACTTAATGTATTTATATTTATGTATACATTTATTTATCAGGTTAATATAATTGCGTTTTAATTTTGTATTTAATTATTATAGCATTTTATGTATAAGTATGTATATATATATATATATATATATATATACATATATATACATTTATGCATACATATATATATATATATATATACATTATATATATATATATATATATATATATATATATATATATATATATATATATATATATATATATATATATATATATATATACATTTACACACATTCATTTTAAAGCATTTTTACAATATGAATTATTTTTTATTACATTCATTTATTTATTTCTCAAGCGTAATGAATGTGATTTTGTGAAGAAAATGTATTCACATTTATTCATTTTATAATGCAACTTAATACAACTTTTAAAAACTGTATTAATGTTTTTTGTGCATGGTTCAGTTATTTGTTGCATTCATTTCCATTCTTTCTGCCTGTATTTCAGTTGATTCCCTTCTCCTTTCCAGCTTTAACCATCTTTGGTAAAAGCAGGAGTGTGTTTGGCAGAGGGAAGAGGGCGAGAGGGAAGTGTATTGAGAAATGCCCACCCCTGCTGTCCATTATTCCACAAACACAGGCAGTAAATCCAGGAGTGAGCTGAGGGGATGTGGATTGGAGGGAGTTTTCTCAAGGGGTGATTATCCTGTTACTATTGCAGGACTGATCAGACCCTCTTCTGTCCTGCCAACAGAAGGACTAAACTTACCCCAGTCTGTGTATTGTGTATTGGGCCCACAGGTTGTCCTGGGATGTCAGACAATGACGGCACAGGAACGGCTGATGACGGATCACGTCACGTCAGACAGCTAAGCAAATTTACTTGCTACACAGCCATGTTTTCATGGTAATTCGTGTTATTATCTGACGCTGTTTGTCAGGATGGGCAAGACAAGTACAATCCAATGTTTACAATCAACATGGCTATTATTATTCCAAATGAAGTCAATAGCACCACAGATAAGACACATTTTCTCTAACATACATTTAAAGGGCTAAAATGAATACAGGACTGTTTATATATATATATATATATATATATATATATATATATATATATATATATATATATATATATATTTTTGTGCATAGTATAAAAATGTTGGAAAAAAAAAAGGTTTTTAAAAACCAAACTGGAAATTTAAAAACTCAAGTTGACAGCTTGTAGTTTGAGATAATAAGGCATAATAATTTAAAGGTATAATAATTTAAAATGTAATTATCTGTGGTGCTCAGAAAGACTTGACAAAATGCTAAATAAGTGTGTTTACACAATTGCATCTCTGTCAAATCTTTCACCTGCAAGTCATTAAAACAAGTCCTCATTGATTAATGAGAGAAGCAGTTTGACATCAGATGAATAAAGACTAAAGGATTGAAGTTTTGTATTCATAAAATACAAATGTATTTAATGCCATTCATTCAGAAAAAAAATGTTCTTGTGAATTTTAAATGGTTTGAATGTCAAAAACTTGAACTTTTTTAATAACTTAATTTCCCCCAGTAGTTATTTCATAACATTATGGTCACCAATATAGTTATTATTCAACATATTATTAAATGATGTTTTAAAATACTTCATTTCGGATGTACATTTTCAGTGGTGAATTCCAAACCTTCTGTCCCTGTAAGATATTTTATGAGACGTTGAGTGTTTTGAATACACAGCACATGACAAAAGATCTTAGACCTGAAACTTTTCAATGACTCATTAAGCGAAACTATTATTTATACCTATATAGACGGTTGTTTTGGAGGGTGGGGTGTTACAACTGATTTTCTTTGATTTCTCATGCATGCTGCAAATTCTAGCACATCAATTAATTAGATGATCTAGACTGAAAGTGGTATTTCTCATTAATCTAATTGCATATGAAAAGGGATCAGAAGGATTAAACCAACAATAACACTGTCCTGTATTTTACCCTTTTAATCAAGAGCCCCAATAAACACAAAAGGTGTTAATGATGATCATTATAGACCCTGTTCATAGAAACCAGCCCAGCTACACCGCTCAGATGTCCTTCATGTTTACTGCTATGATGGAGCCGAGGGCTTTATTTTGATCCACTATCAAGACTAATAGAAATGAAATTAAGCTCATTCAGACAGACTAACTGTTAATAAACAGTCTGGTTTGGCTTGCTTTTACTTGAGAATGACAAACCAGAAGAGATTATTCTGAATCACAGTTTGCCTACATTTTATAAATTATTTATTCACATCCAAACTATAATCTTTTATTTCCACGAATCCCATCCAAGCCATTGGAAAAGTGGTAGATTATTAATGAAAAGGACCTGTAGGTGACGCTATGTTTTTACATGAAACCATCGCCAAACTCTCTGGAGAATCGCAGTGGATTGTTTCAGTCGCCAGAGGGAGCTCTGGCATCGCAGACAGATCAGAATATATAGTAATACAGTTTTTCTCAGTCGCTTTGGTGCATTTCTCACATCACTATTTACATTTGCACAACACTTAGTTCAACCTCCACAACATTTTGTCATTTGTGCACATCATAGTAGCAGTTTCTCATTCCTTCCAACAAATTGCAAATGCTTTTGGACATGCATCAATTGCTTTCATACAACTATCTGCTGTTTTATAACATTATCATTTGCTTTTGTCATATCACTCCAAATTAACTATACTTGTGAATGCTGAATAGTCATTCCATATAAAACTAATAGTCATCATTTCATTGCTTGAGTCATCACATACAAAAATGTTGAACTAGTTGTCAAAATCCGTCAAGCAAATTTTACATTTTTTTTATCTTTTAAAAAAAATCTTTTTATCCTAAATTGAACAATTTCTCGCAGGTGAGCGCTCAGCTTTCACTGATGAGAAGAGATGTGCATGAATGATTTACAGTATATGTATGTTGTATGTTCAGTTCCAATATGTACTGTGATATTGTTTACAGTTGTGCACCGATCTACCCAAAGGGAGTTTATGTTTGTTGTAAATAAGGGTGTATTTTTTCTTTTGCACAATGCTCTGAACAAATTAGAATTGCAAAGACCATGCAGTAAAAATGTACTCAATTACTGTACCTCACTAAATACTGTAATGTGAAACTTTACTGTAGTTTTCAAATGGCTGTGCAAATAGTTTATAGGACTGTCTTGAGCATTTTCAGGTCAGTGTCACCAAGATATGACTTTTTCATTGTCAAACACTTACAGAGTAAACTGTCATAATGAAAACATGACACAGTCATTTGACTATCTTGTTCATAAACACTGGTGTTAGGACTTTTCATCTTGACAACACGGACACTTTCAATGACATGAATACTTGCTTTTGAGGAATTAGTTATCCATTTTGAGCAAGTGACACACTTTTGCAGGTTATCAACTCAAGTTTTGCAGTTTGTACTAATTGTTTTGAGAACTGCATTAACTACCTGTGCAAATGTAAATAGTGATGTGAGAAATGCACCAAAGCGACTGAGAAACTTTAATAAATACTGCACTTTAACCTTCAAATCTCTTCGTTCCTGTTTACACTTCTGGGCTTCGGGGTCTATACGGACCCCAAGCAATTGATTGTAGTAATTGTACAAAAATATAAAATTATATATATTTTTTTGTTTACTTATCTCATATTCATTAATGCTGTGTTTTTGGAGATATAGAGTACTTTTTGTATCCATATACCACACAATTTCTCAACTACACCATTAGCTTGCATATGAAATATTATTATTTTATTATTATACATTGCATTTATGCTCTAGTGCTAAGCCTTCAATTCTGTGTAAAAAATGTCAGATTTATGCAGGATTTTTTTTTTTTTTTGACACATGAAGAAAATATTTTTAGTTTTTTTTCTTCACATTTCCCATTCATTTCAATGTGGGGTCATATTGACCCCGAAGACCAGAAGTGTAAACATTTTTTTTACATACCTTCAGAACAACCGAATCAAGCCCAGTTTTTGTTGTGTGTATAGATAGATAATATATGAAAAGTCACAAAATCTTATTCCACTGAGATGAAGGGAACTTTTTTTTCATCAAGTAAAAGTCGATTGGGTCGTATGGACCCCATGACCCGATGGGCTACGTTCAATGCATTGTGAACCTTCAGCTTGACTGCAGTGTAAACATATTGATGTCAATATGCCATAATAGTTGTAATAACATGATCTGGGTCATCATTACATTACATCATCACAATTTTTACAAGCAATTTTTACATTTTCAAAATTCTTAGTAATTCACAAAAGATCGTCAAAAGTCAAACATTTCAGCATGTTTTCAATTGTGTTAGTACAATACACCAATTTGCAAAGTATCAGTGTTTCATCTGTAAAAATGCTTTTACATTTTTATGTTTTTCTATTTCTATAAAACTTTTGATTTGTATCTCTTTTTGTTCAGTTTAATACATTTGTTATTATTTTAATCTAACTGATTTTAATCGTTTGGTACAGATATATTTCTCATACAGATTCTATAGATATAGTTCCTACTTTATTTGCAATTTATGCGGGTAACCAAATGTAATGAATAAGCGATTTAGATTATAACCACTATGTTCAGTGTGTGTGTGAGAGACATTTGTGAACATATAGCAGGATCAAGTACAAGGGAGAGGAATGACAGTGTCAATGACTGTGTGAAACATCAGATTGATCAGAGAT